>OZ026613.1:14999405-15030405 GCA_964020975.1 Hermodice carunculata | reverse complement strand
TCCAGGACAAAAAAAGACACACAATAAACAGTACAACACGAGGATAAAATATGATACATTTCTCTGCAAATGATGGCATATATTTGCTCAACGCTACGGAAATAAGAAGGAGAAGGAGAAGGAGAAGAAGAAGAGGAGAGCGGGAATAAATCATACATAGCGATACAGTATAGGTTGTGGTAGGTCCCGGGAGCAAATGGAATAGGAATTAAAAGTGAAATCTACGAGTTTGAATGATGTATAAATGGACAGCTTCAAATATAGATTCATTTATTTCAATAGGTAAATCCGGGTTTCCTTTTAGAAAGTATGACATCAGTATATCACTGGCAAGATGTGTGATAAGGGTGGGGTTTACTCCCGGGGCCAAAAGATGACACAGTGTTCAACAATTTCAGTCTGTATTCAGTATAGTGGGGGCAAGCGAGGAAATAATGCAAAGTATCTTCCCGAGGGGCATTACAAGTACAACCGGGAGATGCCCAGGACAATATTCGCAGTTGCGTTTGACAGATTTGCGGAAAACGTTTCCCATACGATAAGTAATCAGGCTAAAAATCAACAGACAAAGTGTTTTTCAAAGAGGATTTAAATATATCGAGAGAGGCTGACTGTCTGATGTCAAGTGGGAGGTCGTTCCAAAGTTTAATACATGAGGGAAGAAAAGACTCACGATAGCGCTTGGTACCTAGTTGTAGGGGAAGGTCGCCGGGATTGGACCCCCTAACTTCATCAGCCCGTTACAGGCAAACAAAGACACTTTTTCGCATGTTGAAGTATGAAATGAATCGGCATCCACATCAGATTACTATGGTACTACCAAAGACCAGTTTATGTAAAGAATAATTTAATTACGACAAAAAATAAGATTTATTTGATGAAAGTGTCCCAATCGAGGATACCTCGTTTTCGATTGGACCACATGGTTTCCACAAATGGACCGCCGACCCATCGATATAAAAATGGATTGAATTCTTATATTCTGAGCTTAATATTGCGAGATAATATTAAAACTTCAATTATGATTTTTTAAATTTGGCCCATATGTCCACTTTTAGACCAAAAATAACATGTACCCTGAATTGGACCACCATCTCCTCGATAGGACCACCAAGGCACAAACGGTCCAATCAAGGAAGTTTTTTGGTTCCAATCGAGGCAACTGGACACTACTTTGAATAAATTAATATTGACCTTGACCCAGAATGTTTTTCTGAAACTATGTTTAGGCATTCCGAAGTAAACCTTTATTCCTACGATACAACTAACATTCTGTTTCAAAACGAGTAGTTAACTTGATTTTACACCCAATAATGTGCCACCCTCAAGTTAGATCAGACTTGACAGTTTCATTAATCGGCATAAATTTACAGCAAAATGAGGAGACTGGTACCCACACTTTTCATGGCGCTCTGGAAAGTTTCAAATTCAAAGGAAGTAGTTAGAATAACTAATCAGACTTCTCGACACAAAGGGGCTTCAGTAGAGAAGTGGTCCAATCGAGGCAGTGGTCCAATCCCAGCAACCTTCCCCTACTTCTCTAATCTAATTTGGCGGCTGTTTCTAAGATTCAAGTTAGTGTTACGTATTATATCGTTAGGGATTAAGTCACAAAGATATTGAGGGGTCATGGAGTGAAACATTTTGTAGAATAGCACTAATTTTTTATATTTGCGGCCATCGGACAGAGTTTGCCAGCCAATCTCGCCAAGGAGAAGATGACGGGGGGTATGGCGAAGTGCGCCCGTGCAAATTCTAGCAGCTTCATATTGGGTACTTTCAATGGAATCAGACAGACCAGTGGTGCACTTAGCAAATAGGACACTTCCGTACTCAAGTATCGGTCTCACCATGTTTGTGTAAAGCTTGATTAGGGTTTTGCGGGATAGTTTGTATTTGAGGCGACGGAGAAGGGCGAGGCGCTGGTTACTTTTACTGGGCCGGGGGTCTGGAGGCCGGCTAGGCCCCCAGATGCCAGAAGCCGGAGGATTTTTAACATCAAGTTATGCATTTTAAGGCATTTCCAGGTATACTTAAAGGTGAAGACAAAAAAGAAAGGGGATCATTTTTTTCTGAATTAAAGCAAATTTTTTATTTGTGTGGTGTTTTTCCTCAACATAATGTTGCTGGTTATTATTCCAGCTTTAACAGTTTTTAAAATTTATTTCCAGCTTTCAAAATGAACCTACCAAACCCATGTTATTCATTCTTTTTGTTCAAACACAACCTTATTGTAATGGCTGGTGGCTTTTTTTTTTTTTTTTTTTTTTTAAATGCGTGAGTTGGCTCAAGACAAGAGTGTGAGCGTGGCAAAAAATTCAAATGCGTGTGTCACACGGGATGCGTGTGAGTTGGAAGGTCTGAGTAGGCCTATAGTTAGATTGCTGAGCTTTCAATATCACTCTGGTACCCGGGTATGATACTAAATCGTACCCAGGACGGGCACACGGATGCGAAAGTTTGTATCAGTGAAGCCAATGAACCAGCACTGCACATGATCTAACTTGAGTGAGTCCGGGTGTCACAATCTCACATCTCCGGACCAAGCAACCGATCCTGCTGTTGCCCCAACTCAAAAATCGATGATGAACTGCACTATACTCTATAGGCTACATGCACAGGCGTATGAAAATATTCTGAGTGCGAGAGCACCGATGCTGCTTGTGTAGTAATACCACAAGGCCAGTATCCCACGACCAACGTTACTCATACCAGTCCGTACAGGCCTACATGTGAATAAAGTACATATTCTTTACTTGAATATGGTAAAACCATACATGTATGTGTTCCTTATCTGTTATTCCCCATGTTGAATAAAGTTTCAGTGCGTTTCCAAGCGTACGGTGCACAACACACTTACATTAGGCCCCTTAAAAAAAAATCCTGTTTCTCATCACCGCCCGCCCCGATTTTTGGTCCCGCCCCACAAAAAAAAAAAAAAAAAAAAATATTTTTTATTTTCTCATAAATGCCGTCTGGATGCACACTTGACTTGGAGCAACAAGTTTGCAAACCGATCGTGCAGTTGTATTTTGAATCAATATTATATATACTATATTGGGTACTTTCAGATTATAATTTTTTTCTTTGATATAATGACATGCCTTTCCTTACAATGTAGTTTCATTGAAATTGAATATTTTACCCCCCCCCCCACGATAATTTATTATTATGATAAGTGAACACAAATATATATAATACTTATGCTACCCACTGACACCAAGAATATTGTTGTCTAGGTATTCCGGAGTTGGTTAAAAAAAAAAAACCTTCCTCCCTCCCCTAATTTTGAAAATAAAATGATGAGAAACAGGAATTTTTTTTAAGGGGCCTTACTGTCGCCGACGCCTGTTTTGTCCAGATACTTTCGCTATTTATGTTCCGTTTTCATGACCGAGAAGAGTGAAAATGCCAACGTAAAAGCTGGTGTGCCGATGCAACCGCAATAAAGGCGTTGCACCTGATAACCGACCTGGACAACTTTGTGAAGCCACCACTGGGTACCCATGAAGAGCGAAATGCGGTTGCATCGGCACACCAGCTATTGTGTCACAAGCAGCATCGGTACTCCAGCACTCAGAATATTTTCATACGCCTGTGGCTACATGTGTGTTAAAATTTACAGGATATGAGTCAATCTAATCCATAATTTACAAAAGTATAACTTTGATACAAAATTTACTACAAATGAACTATTCAAATGACGCCTTTGACTCTGATGTCGCTACACTGAGGACAGTCCATTACAAAGTGAATCTCATCTTCCACACATCCTGTGTTACACTTATGACATGACGATCACTGCGGGGGTATTTTCAGCTTTGCATGTCGACCTACTTCAATAGCAAGGCTGTGTGAACTGAAACGAAAGCGACAGAGGGCAGTCCTGTACCGTCGATCTCTGATTTCGAGCTCCCCCAAGATAGCAGATAACAGATTTATTCAGCTATGTCGAAAAAAAAAACTATTTCCATAGTAAGCTGCTCATTATTAATACACACATCTGAGTCCTCTGTGGATTGTCCAATGCCCTGTGATCGTAGACCACAGGGTGGTCCTTGAAATAAATATCTGGCCTTGATTTCCCAAACTCAGTTTTGTAGATTCTGTATGTGGATATCTTTGTCACTATTTTCCTCCTTGTGTATTTTACCCAAACAATTGTCCTTGAAAAAGTTTTCTAGCATATTTTGTACAATGGTTGAAAGTGCATTTCTGTTTTTTTTTTCAGTATATTGTTCCCTCCACACACTGGAGTGTCCTAATAGGTTGAGCAGTTTTCGGATTTTAGTGCACAATTTATTCCGTATCTACCTACCTACCCATCCATCTAACTGTCTCCAACGCTGGAGACATCGCCTCGGTCACCATTAGCTTTAAATTTGTAACTTACATGAACACAATTCATGCTAAGGTTGGGCAAGATTGAACTGTTCAACCTCTCTCTCTCTCTCTCTCTCTCTCTCTCTCTCTCTCTCTCTCTCTCTCTCTCTCTCTCTCTCTCTCTCTCTCTCTCTCTCTCTCTCTCTCTCTCTCTCTCTCTCTCTCTCGTGTTGTTTTACGGGCACACAGCCTTTACAAACCCAAAATATACAACGCAAAAACAGATTAGTGGGTTTTGAATATACTCTACTTTGGAATTAAACTCTTCCCACGTTAAATCGTCCAAAGTTATCAAGCATGAATCCCAGACCACAAACCCCCAGCTCTCCGAAGGACTTCAGCAATTCAGCACTTCAAATCAAATGGACGGGTATAAAGGCGCCAAAGCTGGAAGCCACGTGATGTAGGTCACAAAGTTTTGTGAAAATTTATATTTTTTCCTGCTTAATTTTAACGATGGACTATCAATAATGTAAGCGTACAAGTCCCTGACCACATTGTTTATGTTTCGAAGCTACTATACCCAAGCCAAAAGCCTGTTGCCAACATATGGCACAGGTGAAAAAAACATAGAAAAAATAAACGTCTGTACTCACAGGTAGGATGAAGTGGAACTGAGGTATCAACAGTTTTTGGTCAATGGAAAAACGCCAGTCATGTTTCTATTGGTTTATCCGTGTCATGTGACCATGTCACAAAAGGGTGGACAAAGTATGTTGTGGTTTGTTGCACAATACACGCGCCAAACACTTTCTTGTACTGGCGATAATCCTGTAGTTTGGAATTAATTCCTGTCAATTTTGATGAATAATGCATTTTTGTTCCTATGAAATCATTAAAATGAGTTCCACTTCGAATGAAACCATATGTTTTTCTTAAGACTCAATGTTTCTATTCAACAAGGTGTTGGTTGCACGAAACTAGTTTTCTATTACAACAGGGAAACCACTGTAGAAGCAATAGGCCCGGGCAATAGGACAAGCATGGTTTGCACAGAAACCAAACCAGGTGAAAGAAAACTAAACAAGACCTTGTCAAATTTCCTGATACGGATTGACTTTCAGTTAACAGTTAACTGTCTGCGCACTTCAGACTTGGTTGTACAAATTTACGAGGTAACATCCATCATAGGCTAAATGCATTTGGGTCGTGAGACGGGCCGGGGAGACGGACCGACGATTGTGATATGTCATTTGGTAGAAATGATGCGGGATAAAAGTTGTTTCCGGGCACAAATTTTATGAATACTTTGTCAGGAAAAGAATATATAAAAGACGAACAAATCAAACACTTTTTTGCTTGAATTCGATTTTTGTCATTGTTCAATTTCAGTAAGTGGTGGCCAGGGATAGATTTGCACAAGTGCTTGGTACACACAATAAGCCACGTGTTGTTTGCACATTTGCATATGCCATATATTTATACATACATACATACATACATACATACATACATACATACATACATACCCTATACATTATTGACATCAATCAATTCACAAGGCATGATCTCATGCAAACACGACAGAAAAAAGACACATACAAAAGGCAACTCATTAAATATTATAATAAATAGGCACCGAGGTATCCATATACATACATATATATAGAGAGAGAGAGAGGGAGAGAGAGAGAGAGAGAGAGAGAGAGAGAGAGAGAGAGAGAGAGAGAGAGAGAGAGAGAGAGAGAGAGAGAGAGAGAGAGAGAGAGACTTGGGATATGTAATGTAGGCTGTATGTAATCAGGGTTAGAATAATAATGTTGTTGTACCAAGGAGGCCACGTAGCTTCCTTTGGTCGCACCTTGCCCTGAGAGACATGAGCTTGTCCCACCATTAACATCAGCCAGCTCCAATGAAAAATATGTTAGAGGTATTTAGTTTATTTTCTCACAGGCCATACTTATTTTATTATTCTGTGACCAGGTACCAGGGAGAAACATTGTCTGTCCGTCTTGAAAGAAATGGTCTCAGTCCCTTTTCATATGATGCCCATAAAATTCAAATATCTATTCTTCACACCTTATGTGTTGGATAAATATTATTTGTATTAGTAAACTATAGGTCTGCAAATCGTATGATAGAGTACCAGAAAAAGCTGTTTTTGCACGGTGAAATTACTTCAAATCCAACAGCTTTAAAGAGGCTTCGCCCCCAGCCCCCGGGCATTATTTCAGCCCCCCCCCGCGGGGGAGGGGGGTACTCTCATGCAGGATTGTACTGAGTATGTGCCGCGGGAAAAGCCGTGTTTTCATTACTCCCAGGGTTAGAAAAGCTCCCCCCCCCAAATGTACACAGCTGGATTAGGATAGGGCTAAAAATTATTTGAACGAACCGAATGTCTTACTCATTTTTCAAACAAATGTATAGATCTTGGATATAGGCTGGAGATATATAGTAAGTTCTTGTGGGGGGGATTTTTGTGGGAAGTAAGAATATGCTAAAACTTGTTAAAGTGTGTGTGTCAACACACACTTTTCTGTTTGTCCTCGAGTTCTTTATCAAAGTGAGTGTGTCAACACAAACTTTTCTGTTTTTCCTCGAATTCTTTATTAAAGTGTGTGTGTCAACACACACTTTTTTGTTTTTTCTTTCTTTCTTTCTTTCTTTCTTTCTTTCTTTCTTTCTTTCTTTCTTTCTTTCTTTCTTTCTTTCTTTCTTTCTTTCTTTCTTTCTTTCTTTCTTTCTTTCCTTTTTCTTCTTTACCAGCAAATTTGTCCGACACTTTTCTCGAACACTATTATACATAGAAACTCCAAAACTTGGCATGATTGTACCTCCATACAAGGAGTTTGACCGTTTTATACAAAGAGTTGAAGATGTTTAAAACTATGCAAATTGAGGGCACTTGAAATTTTACATCTTGAATATCTTCAAAAGCATAATAGATAGATATGTCATTCCAACTTCTACTAGGGGGTTGTTGACCATTGCGCATCCAATGAATTTAAAACCAATGTTGTTGCAATTCAAATTATGCTTATTAGCAGCATTTGAAATTTTAAAACTTGAATATCTTCAAAACTATTATAGATAGATATGTCCTTTCAACTTTTATGGGGGGTTGTTGACCATTGCGCATCTAATGAATCTAAAGCAAAAGTTGTAGCAATTTAAATTATGCTAATTAGCAGAATTCGAAATTTTCAATCTTGAATACCTTTAACACTATGATAGATAGAGATGTCTTCCAACGTCTACTAGGGGGGTTGTTGAGCATTGCCCACCTAATGAATTACAAATAAAAATTGTAGCAATTTAAATTATGCTAAAGAGCACCATCAGAAATTTTAAATCTTGAATAACTTCAAAGCTACAATAGACAGAGATGTCATTCCAACTTCTACTCCTGTGTTATGGAATAGTTGCACAATACGATACCAATATACTTTGAAGACACACACACACTGATTTGCTATGTAGAAAATCATCTTTCCAAGTTTCTTTCTTTCTTTCTTTCTTTCTTTCTTTCTTTCTTTCTTTCTTTCTTTCTTCTTTCTTTCTTCTTTCTTTCTTTCTTTCCTTCTTTCTTTCTTTCTTTCTTTCTTTCTATCTTTCTTTCTTTCTTGTTTACCAGCAAATTTGTCCGACACTTTTCTCAAACACTATTATACATAGAAACTCTAAACTTGGCATGATTGTACCTCCATACAAGAAGTTTGACCGTTTTATACAGAAGAATGAAGATGTTTAAAATTATGCAAATAAGGGGCATTTGAAATTTTACATCTTGAATATCTTCAAAAATATAATAGATACAGATGTCATTTCAACTTCTACTAGATGGTTATTGACTATTGCACATCCAATGAATTTAAAACAATTAGCAGCATTTGAAATTTTAAAACTTGAATATCTTCAAAACTTTTAAAGATAGAGATTTTTAATTTTTAATTTTTACTAGGGGGTTATTGACCATTGTGCATGTAATGAATCTAAAGCAAAAGTTGTAGCAATTTAAATTATGCTAACTAGCAGAATTTGAAATTTTAAAACTTGAATATCTTCAAAAGTATTATAGCTAAAGATGCCATTTCAACTTTTACTAGGGGGATGTTGACGATTGCGCATGTAGTGAATCGAAAACAAAAGTTGTAGCGATTTAAATTATGCTAATTAGCAACATTCGAAATTTTCAATCTTGACTATCTTTAACACTATAATAGATAGAGATGTCATTCCCACTTCTTGTAGGGGGTTGTTGACCATTGCACACCTAATGAATTAAAAATTAATGTTGTAGCAATTTAAATTATCTAAATAGCACCATTACAAATTTTAAATCTTAGATAACTTCAAAGCAATAAAAGATAGAGACGCCATTCCAACTTCTTCCCCTGTGTTATGGAATAGTTGTACATTGCCATACCAATATGCTTTGAAGACACACACACTGAATTGCTATGCAGCAAATCATCTTTCCTAGTTTCTTTCTTTCTTTCTTTCTTTCTTTCTTTCTTTCTTTCTTTCTTTCTTTCTTTCTTTCTTTCTTTCTTCTTTACCAGCAACTTTGTCCGACACTTTTCTCGGACACTATAATACATAGAAATTCCAAACTTGGCATGATTGTATCGCCATACAAGGAGTTTGACCGTTTTACACAGAGGAATGAAGATGTTTAAAATTATGCAAATAAGGGCGATTTGAAATTTTAAATTTTGAATATCTTCAAAAGTATAATAGATATAGACGTCATTACAACTTCTCCTTGGGGGTTATTGACTATTGCACATCCAATGAATTTAAAACAAAAGTTATAACAATTTAAATTATGCTAATTAGCAGCATTTGAAATTTTAAAACTTGAATATCTTCAAAACTATTATAGATAGAGATGCCATTTCAACTTTTACTAGGGGGTGTTGACCATTGCTCATGTAATGAATCTAAAACAAAAGTTCTAGCAATTTAAAATATGCTAATTAGCAGTATTCGAAATTTTCAAACTTGAATATCTTTAACACTATAATAGATAGAGATGTCATTCCAACTTCTTGTAGGGGGTTGTTGACCATTGCACACCTAATAAATTAAAAATAAAAAGTTGTAGCAATTGAAATTATGCTAAATAGCACCATTACAAATTTTAAATCTTAAATAACTTCAAAGCAATAAAAGATAGAGACGCCATTCCAACTTCTACCCCTTGTGTTCTGGAATAGTTGTACATTGCCATACCAATATGCTCTGAAGACACACACACTGATTTGCTATGCAGAAAATCATCTTTCCCAGTTTTTTCTTTCTTTCTTTCTTTCTTTCTTCTTTCTTCTTTCTTCTTTCCCAGCAAATTTGTCCGACACTTTTCTCAAACACTATTATACATAGAAACTCCAAACTTGGCATGATTGTACCCCTATACAAGGATTTTGACCGTTTTATACAGAAGAATGAAGATGTTTAAAATTATGCAAATGAGGGACATTTGAAATTTTAAAACTTGAATATCTTCAAAAATATAATAGATACAGATGTCATTTCAACTTCTACTAGGTGGTTATTGACCATTGCGCATCTAAAGAATTTAAACAATTTGAATTATGCTAATTAGCAGGATTTGAAATTTTAAAATTTGAATATCTTCAAAACTATTAAAGATAGAGATGTCATTTTAACTTGTACTACGGAGTTATTGACCATTGTGCATGTAATGAATCTAAAGCAAAATTTGTAGCCATTTAAATTATGTTAATTAGCAGCATTTGAAATTGTAAAACTTGAGTATCCTCAAATCTATTATAGATAGAGATATCATTTCAACTTTTACTAGGGGTTGTTGACCATGTAATGAATCTAAAACGAAAGTTGTAGCAATTTAAATTATGCTAATTAGCAGTATTCGAAATTTTCAATCTTGAATATCTTTAGCACTATAACAGATGAGATGTCATTCCAACTTCTTGTAGGGGGTTGGTGACCATTGCGCACCTAATGGATTACAAATAAAAGTTGTAGCAATTTAAATTATGCTAAATAGCACCATCAGAAATTTTAAATCTTAAATAACTTCAAAGCAATAAAAGATCGAGACGCCATTCCAAATTCTACTCCCGTGTTCTGGAATAGTTGTACATTGCCATACTAATATGCTTTGAAGACACACACACTGATTTGCTATGCAGCAAATCATCTTTCGTAGTTAAAAATTGGAATGTTGGTCTCCAAAATGTACCAGGATGCACCAATGCAGCACTCCTTTCAACACATTACAGGGTTAAGAAAGGTACCTTTTTACATCTGATGTAGGATTAAGATAGGGTATTGTCTAAAAATGTCCGAGACACCCACCCACCCTGATGTTGAGTATATGTCCACCCCCCTCCCCCATACCCTGGCTTCTGGATCCGCCCCTTCCAGTGAGCCACAAACAAAAGCACACAGATGAAAAAAAAATCATGATTTCTCTAGTTTTTCTTGTTATGCGTGATGGGTTGCCCATAATATGACCCTGGCTATGATGCAATAGGGCAAAGAAGTGCAGTAAGAGTTGTCGGAAGCCACAAAGCGAAGACCCTTTCAACATATCGTGGGGAAAGGCGTGCACTTTCTGATGGGAAAAATGGCAACTTGTTGGCTGCAACAGAGCACAGTGGTCCCAACGGAGAGCAACAGAAACGCAGTAGTATAGTATATCATCTGTTGCAAAAAAAAAAAAAAAAGATGATGCCATTCAAAAGAAAGGTGCTGGACGACTCAGGAAAAAAGCAACTGTCCCGAAGCTGATAATCAAATTGGTGTTATGTCATTTGTCCTACTGTACAGCCCAGTTTTCTTCCCGGGGTTGTCTCACAGCCCACTTGTAATACAAGATGGTGAGTTGAAGTGAGATGATGAAGTGGCCTGATGGAGAAGTGAGATGGGATGAGGTGAGATTAAATGAGAGGAGATGAAACGAAATGATGTGAGCTAATCGAGGTCAAGAATGTGGAGAAGTGAGGTGAGGTAGCGAGGGGATGAGATATGGAGTGAGGTGGGGGTTTTGTGAGGTGAGGTTGTGGTCCGGTGAGAAGAGATGTGAGGTGAGGTCAGATGAGATGAGGGGAGGCTAGGGGTAGTTGAGATGGAGAGAGGTGAAGCGCGGACACATGAAGTGAGGTGGTGGTGAGGTGAGGTGGTCAGCTGAGATGGGATGAGGTGAGGTGAGAAATGAAGTGAAGTGGTAGTGTTGTGAGGAGAGGTGGTCAGGTGAGAAGAGATGAGGTAAGATAGTGAGGTGAGATGAGGTTAGGTGAGATGAGACAAGACAAGACCAAGTGAGGTGGGCTGTGATGGTGAGAGATAAGGTGAGGTCAAGAATATGGTGAAGTGAGATGAGGTAGCGTAAGGTGAGGTGGTCATGGGAGAAGAGATGAGGTAACGTAAGGTGGTGAGGTAAGATGGGATGAGACGAGGTGAGATGAGATGACGTGAGGCTAGGTTAGGTCCAGTATCGTGACGAGATGAGGTGAGGTGAGATGAAATGAGATAAGCCAAGGTGAGATGTCGACAAATCGCCTATATAATTCTTCATGACAAACGAAGCAGACGACATTTGCAACACTGAGCCATTTGCGCTACCGGTAGTCCAATAGTTCTGCTAATGGGGAAAATGCACAGTTATGCACCCTCATAGTTGTTAGGTCTTTCATATAAAAAGACAGGGGGTAATGGTTTACCAAGCAACAAGACGTGGTGATCTCTTAAAATTCGGGGGTGTGGGAGGGAGACGAGCAGAGGGTGACAGAGTGGGCAATACTGGTACCAGAAAGGCAGATTGAATTTGCGTGGCAAGCTTTGCATAAAAAAGGTTCAAGTTTTGTGAAATTTTCGGGGTCTGTAGAAGGTCATACAGCCCACTTGTCCTACAACCCAGGTCGTCACATGTCGCCTAACCTAACCTTATCTCATCGCCATATTGGACCTTACCTAACCTAACCTCATCTCACCTCACTACCTCACCTTACCTCATCTCTTCTCACCTGACCAGCTCTCTTCACAACACCACCACCTCACTTTACTTCTCACCTCGTTACCTCGCCTCACTTCACTACATTTTTACCTCACCTCTTCTCCCCATCTCACTTAACCTCACCTCATATCACCTCACCGAATCCTATCTCACCTAACCCCACCTCATCTCAGCTGACCACCTTACGTCACTTCATGTCTCCTCACCTCGTTACTTAAGCTCACCTCATTACATTCTTGACCTCGCCTCACCTCACCTCACTTCTCTTCTCACTTGACCACCACCTCACCTCACAGAATCACCACCTCACTTCATGTCTCTTCACCTCACTTCACCACCTCAATTCATCACATTCTTGACCTAACCTCATCTCTCCCCATCTCATCTAACGTAACCTCACTTCCTCTCATTTCACCTCATCTCAACTCACTTCACATTTTTTCTCACCTGACCACCACGTCACATACTTGACCACGCCTCACCTCTCCCCATCTCACCTAACCTAACCTAACGTCACCTCATCGCATCTAACCCCACATCTCTTCTCACCTGACCACCACCTAACTTCATGTGTCCTTACATTGTTACCTCACTTCACTTCAGCACGTTACTTCATCACATTCTTGACCTCGCCTGGCTCACCCCATGTCACCTCTTCTTATTTCACCTCATCTCACGTCGTCTCATCCCATGTCACCTAACCTTCACCTCATCTCATCTCCGGTCACCACCATGTCACCTCACCACGTCACCTTATTTGACCTTAGCTAGCCATCTTGTATTACAAATGGACTGTAGGACAACTGGGTAGACCCCTACCTAACATGCACATGACACACACGTCGCGATTGCAAGGGTACAGAGTACGTTGTTACATTCCAGTTCGACGAACGAAGTGATTGTCCCATGCTCTGGTAGTATTGTCAAGGTCATCCTGTTGAGTTAAAGTAGGAAATGTTATGGCAATAAAACATTAGGCAGATTTATTTCAAATAGATCTGGTAGAGGAAAAGAAATATTAACCCGTGAAATCAATTTCATCATCTTAATTAGCTTGCACTGTGTTACATAATTGCGATAGGCCTATAGGCCAAGTAGCGGTGGCATTTTTGCACCACCTTGCCTTTTGTGTGATCCTTTCATTTAAAATAATAAATTTTACTCTCATACTTTTGCGAATTTGAGGCAATTAAAATTTTAAATCTGCCAAATTATTTTATGATTCAATTTTGGTAGGCCTAATCATGAATGTTAAGTGTAGATGTAAGTAGTTTCATTATATTTATGTAATGTGGGCTACATTTTTAAGTAGGCCTATTAACAAAGGGGCGTGATGTTCACTTTATGCCGTAACACATCAGCTCGGGATGTTTGTATTGGAAATGCAAATTTGGTGCTGCCAGTTAGCAGAATGACTTGTCCGGGGGTTAATGGCACCGAAACAAGTCTGGTGCTGGTTCCCCGCTGGTGACCCGATTTTATAAAGGCTAATAATGCCTAAAACTTTCTTCTAAATTTCAAATTTAAAGAATATGATTTGTTCCTTTTATAAATTGATTTGCTATAATGATTTAGAATTATGCAATTTTTCAGTAAATGGTACGGAGTAGGACTTTGCTCGCATAATATCAGACTTGATTATGTTCAAACGGTACATGGGCTCACTGAATTAGGTGTGTTAAGTTTCTTTTCGTGTTAAATGTATCCAAAACTACTCTAGACAGATGCGCAAATCCATGCTCAATATACGTGGGTTTGTGCCATAGGCAAATTCAATGATGTGCAAACAGAAGTTGCAGAATTTCAATTTATACCAAGAAATTAGTCTCATGCAGTCGGAAAACTCAAATGTTTAGCGTCATCAAAGAATTATAGATAGGGATGTCAAACCAACTTCAATTCATAGGTTTGTGCTACAGGCGCATCAAGTTCAATTAAAATGAAACGTCAAATTTTAGTTTATGCTGACTAGGCACACTCGGAAAGTTAAATGTTAAATAACTTCGAAAGTAAAATATATAAAAGTGTCAATCCCACTGTAATTTACGGGTGCATTCAATGACCTGGAAATGAAAGTTGTAAAATTTTAATTTATGCTAATTAGGCACACCTGGTTATTTAAATGTTGAACTACTTCAGGAGTACAATACAAATGTCAATCCGACGTCAATTCATAGGTTTGTTTTAGGCGCATCAAATGAATAAGAGTGCCCGTGTAAAATTTGTATTTATGATAATTAGGCACACTGGGAAATTTAAATATTTGAAAACAGCAAAGCTATTTTAGACATAGGAGCCATTCAACTATCAATTATAAAGTATACATCTGTATGTAATTGAAAGTTTAAACATCTTAAATTTGGCTATTTTCTACGGCACGTAGATTTGCAACAAGGTAAATCTTATTTCTCTCGGTTTTCTTAATACTTATCTAGGATGCTCATGATTATACAACATTAAAATCTGAATGTTTTATTTAACTACTTGAATCATTGCCACAAAATAGAATTGTAATATGGTTTCGTCGATGAAATCATCATTATAATAACTATCATTTCTGATATGGTAGAACAGGTCCAGCCAAAATGCAATGCATTTTTACGAAGTTGACCCCAGAAGCCGTTTATTTGCCGCGCTAATTTAACCTTCAACGTAGCTGTTCACATTGTTTTCACCCTCTGTGCTCCTCATAAAGCGATGAAAATTATTAAAGTGTGTGTGTCAACACACACTTTTCTGTTTTTCCTCGAATTCTTTATTAAAGTGTGTGTGTCAACACATTTTTTTGTTTTTCCTGAAATTCTTTCTTTCTTTCTTTCTTTCTTTCTTTCTTTCTTTCTTTCTTTCTTTCTTTCTTTCTTTCTTTCTTTCTTTCTTTCTTTCTTTCTTTCTTTCTTTCTTTCTTTCTTCTTTACCTGCAAATTTGTCCGACACTTTTCTCGAACACTATTATACATAGAAACTCCAAACTTGGCATGATTGTACCTCCATACAAGGAGTTTGACCGTTTTGTACAAAGGAATGAAGCTGGTTAAAATGATGCAAATTCGGGCATTTGAAATTTTAAATCTTGTTATATCTTCATAAGTGTAATAGATACAAATGTCATTCCAACTTCTAATTGGGGGTTATTGACCATTGCGCATCTAATGAATTTAAAACAAACGTTGTAGCAATTTAAATTATGCTAATTAGCAGCATTTGAAATTTTAAAACTTGAATATCTTCAAAACTATTATAGATAGAGACATCATTTTAACTTCTACTAGGGGGTTATTGACCATTCCGCATGTAATGAATCTAAAGCAAAAGTTGTAGCAATTCAAAATATGCTAATTAGCAGCATTTAAAATGTTTAAACTTGAATATCTTCAAAACTATTATAGATAGCGATGTCATTTCAACTTCTACTGGGGTGTTGTTGACCATTGCGCATCTAATGAACCTAAAACAAAAGTTGTAGCAATTTAAGTAATGCTAATTAGCAGTATTCGAAATTTTCAATCTTGAATATCTTCAACACTATAATAGATAGAGATGTCATTCCAACATCTACTATGGGGTTGCTGACCATTGCGCACCTAATGAATTAAAAATAAAAATTTGTAGCAATTTAAATTATGCTAAATAGCACCATTACAAAATTTAAATCTTGAATAACTTCAAAGCTATAATAGATAGAGAAGCCATTCCAACTTCTACTTCTGTGTTAAGAAATAGTTGTACATTACTATACCAATATGCTTTGTAGACACACACACTGATTTGCTATGCAGCAAATCATCTTTCCTAGTTTCTTTCTTTCTTTCTTCTTTACCATCAACTTTGTCCGACACTTTTCTCGGACACTATTGTACATAGAAACTCCAAACTTGGCATGATTGTACCTCCATACAAGGAGTTTGACCGTTTTATACAGAAGAATGAAGATGTTTAAAATTATGCAAATTAGGGGCATCTGAAATTTTAAATCTTGAATATCTTCAAAAGTATAATAGATAGAGATGTCATTACAAGTTCTACTAGGAGGTTTTTGACCAGTGCGCATCCAATGAATTAAAAACAAAAGTTGTAACAATTTAAATTATGCTAGTTAGCAGCATTTGAAATTTTGAAACTTGAATATCTTTAAAACTATCATAGATAGAGATGTCATTTCAACTTCTACTAGGGGGTTATTGACCATTGTGCATGTAATGAATCAAAAGCAAAAGTTGTAGCAATTTAAATTATGCTAATTAGCAGCATTTGAAATTTTAAAACTTTAATATATTCAAAACTATTATAGGTAGAGATTTCATTTCAACTTTTACTAGGGGCTTGTTAACCATTGCGCATCTAATAAATCTAAAACAAAAGTTCTAGCAATTTAAATTATGCTAAGTAGCAGGATTCGAAATTTTCAATCTTTGAATATCTTTAACACTAATATAGATAGAGATGTCATTCCAACTTCTTGTAGGGAGTTGTTGACCATTGCGCACCTAATGGATTACAAATAAAAGTTGTAGCAATTTAAATTATGCTAAATAGCACCATTACAAATTTTAATTCCTAAATAAATTCAAAACTATAAAAGATAGAGACGCCATTCCAACTTCTACCCCTGTGTTCTGGAATAGTTGTACATTGCCATACCAATATGCTTTGAAGACACACACACTGATTTGCTATGCAGCAAATCATCTTTCCTAGTTTACAAATACATTCTCAGCTACTCGATGACCTCTCACTTTCACTGGGCAACCTTTCAGTTGGTTCACAGCTTCCATGAAATAAGAACATACTACTTTAAGGTCGCTCTTTGTGGTATACGCGTTGAATCATAATAGCTGTCTGTAGAAATCTCATTTGTACACCCCTGTATACAAAATTCAAATGGGTTCAGCCTGTTGAATGAATCTATGTGGCAAATGTAATTTGGGACCTTTGCAAAATATGATCGTTGCTAAAGCCGCCTTCATTGAAGCAGCTGAAAACCCTCGGAATCTGGAGCAGATCTATACGATCATCCAGACGTCTTCTTTGCGGACAGATAGCCCGTATGGCAATCACTTTGCCTGCATGCATCTGTACCCATGAATATTTCCCAACTCGCTTATATTCTTCTGTATGAACAGAACAACATCACCTAGATCGCTCCAGTCTTTCTTTCTTTCTTTTTTTCGATAAACTTCGCGATTTTAAAATATGCTTCAGCTGGCGTTGGCTCATTATAATTAGCTCAGCTAACTTATCAGTCAGCTGAGATTATTTATAGGATGGTCTTTCATCCGTCGTCCGTCCGTCCGTCCACAATTCACATTTTCCACTTCGCCGAAACCGTCAGGCAGATTTACTTCAAACTTGGTGGGGATGTACCTTGGGTGGGTTTCTACAAAGACTCTTCATATGATCGCGCTCCAGTAATTTTTAGATTTTTTATGAGCTTTTTATTGGGGGGGGGGGTACATCTAAGTCAACATCACCCATCTTACACCTTAAGGTAGCCCTTATAAAGGACTAAAATTCTGTGCAATATGAAAGCCCTAGCTCAAAAAGTTCTCAAGTTATCAAAGGAAACGATCCAAATGGATGCATGGACAGACAGAACCTGCGATTACTATAGGGGACTCTCCTTTGGCTGTCTACTTATGGTGAAAAAAATTGTATTTTCGTTGACTTTATTATTTCATGTCGGACGTGTACATCATTTAGCAATTAAAGTAAAACTGGTAAGTAAATGAAAATACAAATTTATTCACTGGTGGCCCATCTGAACTAAGGAAAAATATGAGTCTGTTCACAGGGGTCACTTCTGTTCAACGAAGAGTGGCTCATTTGGAATTGAGACGCTTTGTGAGTAATAAAGTGGTCAGAGTGGGCTAAAATACGTCCGACAACTCTATTTTGAGGCAGGGATCGAGAGAGTGGATTGTGACAAATTGATTATATGCTTCCAGCAGCAGAATGTGTTTGAAAGAGGAAAACAGCGTAGGGGCGCCGAGTTTTGTTTGTTCCTTTCTAACCCTAATCATTATTTTCAGTGGACAGTGACTTTGCCGGTCAGTATGAATGCGTTCGTATTGACCAGAATATGATGACAACCATTTTCCTGGTTGCCCCTGTGTAGGTAACCAATCCAACTTTAATCTACATGTATATGTGTATAACACTGCACATTTTGTAATTTAAATGCGGCCTTTAAAGGTCAGTGGGTCAAGGTCATTTAAACCTTTGAAATTTTCTTCCAGCCACAACTCGGTCCATTTTCATCAAATATTGACCATGTTGGACCCAAATTGCAGGTATTGCGTCACAGAATACTTTTGTTATTTACATGTAACTTCTAAAAGTCAAGGTTATTTGGACCTTTGAAATTTTCATCCAACCATAACACTGTAAATTTTCATCCGATTTTGACCATGGTGGTACCAAATTGTAGGTATTGCAACACTGCATATTTTTATGATAAAATGTAACCTCTAAAGATCAAAGGTTATTTGGACCTTTGAAATTTTCATCCAATCATAACTCTGTCAATTTTCATCCAATTTTGACCATGCTGCACCCAAACTGTAGGTATTGCAACACTACATATTTTGTAATAACATGTAACCTCTAAAAGTCAACGGTCAAGGTCATTTTGACCTTTCAAACTTTCACCTAGCCAGAACTTGGTCAATTTTGATCTGATTTGGTTTATGTTGGGCTTAAATTGTAGGTAGTGTAACACTGTATATTTTTTGTAATGTACATGTGACCTCTAAAGGTCAAAGGTGAAAGTCGTTTAGACCTTTGATAGTTTCATCCAGCCATAACTTGGCAAATTTTCATTCAACTTTAATCATCTTGGACTCGACTTGAAGGTGTTGCAACACTGCAGATTTTTGTAGTTTACATGTGACCTCTAAAAGTCAAAGGTCAAGGTTATTTGGCACTTTGAAATTTCCATCCAGCTATAACCTGGTTAATTTTCATCTGACTTGGTCTATTTTGGGCTGAAATTGTAGATATTGTAACACTGTACATTTTTGTAATTTACATGTGACCTCTAAACGTCAAGGTCATTTGGGCCTTCGAAATTTTTATCCAGCCATAACTTCATCAATTTTCATTCAATTTCAGTCATGTCGGGCTCAACTTTTAGGTATTGCAACATTGCACCATTTTTGGAATTTACATGCAGCCTCCAGACGTCATGGCCATTTGGATCTTTGAGTTTTTCATCTAGCCATATTTACAACTTTTGAAGGCACATACATTTTTGCTTTGCAGCAAATCTTTTCTAGTTCAAACTGTTTTTCATCAGATCAACTTAGTATAAAACATCAAAGCAGGTGACATTTGACCACCAGCCAATTCTGGGTAAGTTTTAAAGGGAAGGGTCAGTATTTGTCACCAAAAGGGCAGAGGGTCCAGCAATTATATGGTTTTGTTTTTAGACACATTAACAGAGTCTCACACTGGGTCTGGGATGGACAATCATCATAGGGAGTTGAACAACAGATTTGTCTATTTTGATCAAATGGGAGAATTTCTGCAAAATTGATAAAAATAATTTACCAAAATCATACATGATTATTTCATTTCATTTATTTTATTTTATTCTTGGCTATCAGATGTAAACTTAAGCAATGATAACAATTACCATAAACCAGAAGGAACACAACTTGAGACTGAAATGTGATAATTGGGGTCTTACATTATGAATATTTTTTGCCAACCTGTTATCCATACTATAACTCAATGAAGGACAACCGTCATTATTCATAGCAACAATGGGATTTTTAAGGCATCAGGGTCCCAATTACAATACGCCATAAATGAAGGTCTGTTTCACAAGCAATACTTTTATTTGGCTTACTCATGATGCAAAGCTGAATGTAAGAGGGGAATTTGAATTGTAGCAAGACCTGTATAATTTAGCCTCCCATACCATCTCACTGAATTTCCTACAGATCCATACAAAACCCAATGATGCTACAGTTGTCACAGTAGCTTCACATTTTTGCGATGTATACTGCATGACTGTTCATTATGTTACCAGTATCTAACTTGACCTAGATTTTCATATATTTAATACAAGGTTGAAAGCCAACAATTTTTGCTAAACAGAAAGCATCCCTTTAAATTTTTCCAGCCCTCATTTCTTGCCAAATTTGCATGTTTATGAGCATTTGCTGATTAAAATATTCTTGCAAACATTTTGGTTGAAACAGAATTCCATTTTAAACTGAAAGCTTTTACCCATGTTAATAAGTTATGAAAATAAGAGGGGCTCACCTTGAAAAGTGTGAATGATATTATATTCACAAGAACAACTTTAACAGTTGGACAGACTTGAACCATTGTATGAGCTCCGTGACTTTAAGTTAACAGAGCTAAAAACATGGTCTCTCACAAGAAAACCAAATATCATGAAAGATTTAAGGTGGAAGCTGTGAAGCTAGAGCGCAGTGAGACTGGCATCTTTGGATTGCAATTACCCATCCAATTTCTTCACAAGTACATTAAACCTATATATTTTCTGATTACTACATATCCATAGACATCCATAGAGTTTTTTTGCAGGATTGGAATTTTTTGAGATTTTATAGCATTATTTCTGACATGGTAGGATTTTCAGATTTTTCGCGCAGAAGTCACACAAAATTGTTTTTTTCCAGTTGAAATCAGAAGAAATTTAAAATATATATCCATGTCCAGGATCGAATTCAAGGGTTAGTCCTGAAATAGCATAAATAAAAAGTTATAAAATTTTTAATTTAGTCCTGACAGGTTGTTCATTTTCCTTCTATAAATTGCTCCAAAAGTCACGGAAGGGGTTGTCAGAAAAAAAAATCCTCGGAACCATTCCTGGATGTGATATTTTTCTTTTAATGTCCGTTGATTTTAATGTGATAGGGCAATTTGTACGTTTGTGAGCCGAGACACAAATTGCAGAGGTTGAGCAAAAAACAGTTCCGAGAAAATCGCATTGAAAGAAAAAGTTGCCAATTCTTACGCATTTATGGCTGTAATATGACACATACTCATTTCTTCTGTCCTGTGTTTTAATTATTGTGTGAAATAAACATGTACCTTTACCTCTGTGATGTTGTCATTAAACAAAAGTATATTTTGTGGCTTAAATCTCGACTTTTTTAACTTGGGAACACCACACTTGGCTTGTTTGGGTGTGGGTTCACATGTGGCTTTCCATATTTGGGGACTAGTAAGTGGATTGTGCTAATTTGTTTTTACATCAATAGGGAATTTCAAAGTAATCAGAACAATAGTAGTGATTAATCTGAACTGGCCCATTCTTAGCTCCACGGCTAATGGTTTCCTGTGAGTGACCTTTGTCAATAGCTCAATTGGTTTCCAGCGGTCATGGATTAATGACTGTGCAAACAATGACATGGTTCATTATCATGCCCATGCAAACAAAGCCATGTGTCCGGCACTGTTTAAACTTTTCATTGTAAACAAAAGTTTAGAGATCAATTATCTCATATAAATTTTTTGTTCACCCATCTGAGTTTTTGGGAGCATGTAGTTTAAGTATCAGACTATCCAAAAATATGAAAAAGTGATTTGAGGTTATCTGAAGGTGCGGCTTCAGACCTTCCACCTTAACAAAGTATTCACAAAGGGGTCACTCAAGACAATGAGTGGTCCCATCATAGGAATGACCTTTTAAGACAGGGCCACTAAACTTACATTATATCCATTGATTTAATCATTAATACTAAGGCAATTCTTGTATGTGTACATAATTTTTTATTTTCCAGCAATGATGCAAAATGATACAACAAGTATGCTTAATTCCACCAAAAACAAAGTGGGTTATGTCCATGAATGGGGCATTTACAATCAACCACTTGCGACCTATATATATTTATGCTGAAATTTGTATCCAGGTTTGATTGCTCTAGTTGTATGTCATGTACCGAGGCGTTGCACTAAATTTGGCATTGGCTTTGATAACTTTGTTAACTGCTTCCAAAAAGTCTTTTTCTGTGGCCTTTTTCCTTCGAGCTCTAATTGCAAACATCCCTGCATCTGTACAAACACTGCGGATCTCTGCACCTGAAACACACGAAATGAAAAGGATCCTAAGTACATATACATGTATATGTAAAAGACAAAAGTCAAAGCCGTAACACCCAGGACTTCACACGTTAACTACAGTGGCTCCCCTCCTACAAGGCGACACCACATAAAGCCCCAAAGTAGCCTTTTAAAAGGAACGGCCTCTGTATGGGAGTGGAATATAATAGGAATGCCACACTTTCTGCACAGGAATGGTGGCCTCTGATGAGATGGACCTTAGAAGAGGGTGACCACCACACAGTATTCAGGTGGTAACCAAAGTTTGTCAATCAAAGTGGTCCCAGCAATGTCTGTATGTGGCTGTATACACATCCTAATACACAAAATGAGTATCGCAATTGGAATGTTAAAGTGACATCTCAGCTTTGCACCATGCTTTTAATGATGCATAAAAAAAGGGGGGGGGAGTCATTTAAAACTGACTTGCACCATGACTTGTTACTTTTGAGAGGAACAAAGTCAATGTGCTGTGCTCTACTCTGGAATGTTCTTAGCCAAACATTCAGAAATTTATACAGCCTCAACTGGCAGGACAAGCATCATAACAAACTGTGATCAATTGTTTTGCATCTGAAAAAACATTACAAATGTTGGTGCATAAAGTGCTAATCATAGGTAAAGCCATTTTCTCATCACTGTTAAACCTTTAATGGTTAAAAGATTCAAATTCCTCATGAATATACCATTCATTCAAAAACCAGCAAGCCTAGTCTAAAGCAAAAAGTAGTTGACTGTCTTAAATCAGCACTTTAAGGGTTAATATAACTGAAAGGCAATCAGAGATTGCTGGATCCATGCCCCTTTGCCTCATTTATAACCTTGCTAATTACAGGTCTCATTTTGGACTGATTGTAGTGATTAAAAATAGACAGCATGACCCAGATTCTTGATCTAGTGACCTACTTAAATGCATGCACACTCTTTTGTCCAGATACACAGGTGTATAAAGTTTCATGATTCTGTGCGTAAAGTTTCACGATTCTAAGTCAAAGGACTACACAATTACAGCCCGGGCATGACGTGTGATGTAGTTTTAAATGAATGTATCACTATGTTCCAGATACTTGCCCTAGTGACCTCCTTTTTTTCCTGACACAGCTTTACGTCAACATGTGCCTGTGTGTCAAGTTCATGAAACTAAGAAAAATAGTAAGGGAATTATACCCAGGACACCATTTTACATGAATGTGTCACTGTTACCCAGATAGTTGACCTTGTGACTTACATTTGGTACATGAAGCACCCTTATGTATGGATGCATCTGTGTGTAAAGTTTCATTAATCTAAGTACCACAGAAAAGGAATTATAGCCCGGACACAATTTTACAATAATATGTCACTGTATCCCAGAGACTTGACCTAGTGACCTACTTTTGGTACATGACACACCCTTATGTCCAGATGCATCTGTGTGTAAAGTTTCATTAGTGGGGCATTCCGTGGTATTTGTTTTGTTACGGACGTGACTTTCAGACACTTTAAAGCTGCATGTTAAGCAAAGCAGTATACAGCAATAAAAACTCTACATGTATTTGGCTTATCTATAAGGTACTTGTTCATGAAATAACAAAACGTTTATTCTGTCTTTCATATTTTGGTTAAAATATGAAAAACAATGTGTGTTACGCATGTGACGCCATTGTGATATGGATTTTTCAAAATCAAGTTCAGTCTCAAAACTCCGTTCTGTTAAATATACCAGATTAATATCTATACCTGATCCCATTAGGAAAATTAGTCTACTTTGTAATGCCATACTGCAAAAATGAGGAAGAGGTTTGTCATTTTAGAAATATGAGATTTTATTGATAAAAGTATTGTTATGGACGTGACATTTTGTCATAGTTATAATTGAATTAAGAAAACCAAGAAAAGACAGTACAAATGGAAGTTATTATTCATAATTTGAACCAAATAATGGTAACTAGGCATAACAAAGAGTAAATGACAATGAATCATGTTTTTTAACTAATGAAAGAAAGCTTTATTGCTCTAAATGCCATATTGTGAAGAACAATGTAGACCACCATGATCGCTTTTTCTGTGCTCTGGTGGATCTTTTAACATCCTTTTTCAGTGCTTTGTCTAGGGCTTTGTTCAATCTTTCCAACCTTTTCCTTTCTCTTTGCCTCCTCAAACTTAGCTGAATCATTTTTCCGTTTTTCTCTGAACCTGTGCTGGCTCACAGGATTTGAAAGGGCCATGATGACTTGACTGAGTGGAACTCTGATCTGATACTGGGTAGTGAATGAGAGTTTTATCACCATTTACATGTTAGATACATTTGTAAGATAATAACATGGGGATTGACTATTATTCTGGAAAACATTGTGAAGTAGGTTCTGGATTAGAAGTAAAAAGCATTGTTTAATACCATTTTACCATAACACCAGCAAAATTGTGTGATCAGACGAAATATAGCTGCCAGATAGGATTTCCAATGGGCTCCCATGGGTGCCCCTATGAGAAATGCTTGAGCGTTAGAGGTGGAGATAAGGTGTGTGAGGGAAAGTTTCTTTTCTTCTTTTTTTTTTTTTAACTTTAAGAAACTACAAGCGAGGAGTGTAGGGGTATATATCCAGGGCCAGGGGCCCACCACAACAGTGAGGAAGTGGGTGGTGGACCCTTTGCCTCAGCTCTGGTCCTGAAAAACATGGCAGCACAAGCTGATAAGAACATTTTTGATAGCCATTGTTTCCTCTGCCTCAGCTCCCTTCCTCCGTCCCTTTCTAGGCCACCTGTGTCACACAGGACTGTGGCAGAAAAGTGGAGAGCCACAGGATTATTATTATTATTATTATTATTATTATTATTATTATTATTATTATTATTATTATTATTATTATTATTATTATTATTATTATTATTATTATTATTATTATTATTATTATTATTATTATTATTATTATTATTATTATTATTATTATTATTATTATTAGAACATTACCAGTATTTCATGATGAACTCAGGCTGCTGTGCTGTTCAACAATTTATAGGAAAACCTTAAGCTTACATATATGAACTAGGAAAGATGATTTGCTGCATAGCAAATCAGTGTGTGTGTCTTCAAAGCAAATTGGTATGGCAATATACAACTATTCCATAACACAGGAGTACAAGTTGGAATGGCAACTCTGTCTATTATAGTGTTGAAGATATTCAAGATTGAAAATTTTGAATACTGCTATTTAGCATCATTTAAATTGCTACAACTTTTGTTTTCGATTCATTACATGCACAAAGTTCAAAAACTCCCTAGTAGAAGTTGGGATGACATCTCTATCTAAAATAGTTTTGAAGATTTTCAAGTTTTGAAATTCCAAATGCTGCTAATTAGCATAATTTAAATTGCTACAACTTTTGTTTTAGATTCATTAGATGCGCAATGGTCAATAACCTCCTAGTAGAATTAAAATGACATCTCTATCTATAATAGTTTTGAAGATATTCAAGTTTAAAAATTTCAAATGCTGCTAATTAGCATAATTTAAACTGCTACAACTTATGTTTTAAATTCATTAGATGTGCAATGGTCAATAACCCCCTAATAGAAGTTGGAATGCCATCTCTGTCTAATATACTTTTGAAGATATTCAAGATTTAAAATTTCAAATGCCCCTAATTTGCATAATTTTAAACATCTTCAACTCTTTGTACAAAACGGTCAAACTCCTTGTATAGAGGTACAATCGCGCCAAGTTTGGAGTTTCTATGTATAATAGTGTCCGAGAAAAGTGTCGGACAAATTTGCTGGTAAAGAAGAAAGAAGAAAGAAGAAAGAAAGAAAGAAAGAAACTAGGAAAGATGATTTTCTGCATAGCAAATCAGTGTGTGTGTCTTCAAAGCATATTGGTAGGGCAATGTACAACTATTCCATAACACAGGAATAGAAGTTGGAATGGCATCTCTATCTATTATAGCTTTGAAGTTATTCAAGATTTAACATTTCTAATGGTGCTTTTTAACATAATTTAAATTGCTACAACTTATATTTTTAATTCATTAGGCGATTAGGTGCCAATGGTCAACAACCCCCTAGTAGTTGGAATGACATCTCTATTATACTGTTGAAGATATTCAAGATTGAAAATTTCAAATTCAGAAAGAAAGAAAGAAAGAAAGAAAGAAGGAAAGAAGGAAGGTAGGAAGGAAGGAAAGAAAGAAAGAAAGAAAGAAAGAAAGAAAGAAAGAAAGAAAGAAAAAAAGAAAGAAAAGTGTCGTTGACACACACACACTTTAATGATAGAATGCATGAGCAGGGATCTTGACCATTTCCTGGACTGTGCAATTGTATATAAATAATGTAGCCCAAAATGTTTTTTCTAAGAGCCACTGAACTGACTGGTGTCCAGAAAGAAAACATTAACTTATAATTAAATTACCAAACAGACATAGCTATTCAATCAATGCAGCCAATGTTTATATGACAAAATTAACTCATTCAGTGATGAACCAAAAGGATATGCTCTTTGCTAATTCTTTCAAATTTGCATCGCTAATACAATGTGTGAAACAAATAAAAAAGGTCGGAATATCACAAATCATGAGCAGATATTATATTCTATTATGATTGTCAGAAATTCTAAATCAGAACCCCCTAATTTAAAAGATAAGTATATCCCTTTGATACAAATTTTACTGACAGTAAGTGAAGGCTTCTGTCCTGAATGAGTCAAGGGATGCCTCATTTTCTAAGGGTCATTTGATGTCACATCTTGTAAAATATATACCAGGATTATGGCTTGTTTGCAGTTTAATTGAGATGTGACACCCCTGTAAAAATGTCCCACAGGTCTTGCGATGTTGACAAAGGCTGTGGATTATGAGTGAAATCTATTGGGGGTAATAAAATACACATAAACTTGAGGAGGAAAGGGTAGGGTTTATTTTGATGTGGTTACACTTGCCAGGACTTTGGAATAAGCTGGCCATTTGGTACCAATCATTCACTGTCACTGGTCATGTGTGTTTGGTGGGGTGGCAGACACATAGCAGGGCCAGCTCCACAGCTATATAACATATTGAAGATTTAAAACTTTAATTAGCCCTCATTTGCATAATTTTGAAAAGCATGACCTCTCATTATAAAAAGGCCAGACTTTATCTATAGAAGTATAATTGTGCCAAGTTTTCATTCTTTTGGGTCTAACATGATTAGAATTTGAGTCTAACATGATTAGAATTGGATGGAAATTGGCCAAGTTATGGCTGGACGAAACATTCAAAGGTCGAAATGACCTTGACCTTTGACCTTTAGAGGTCACATGTAAGTTTCAAAAATGTGTAGTGTACAATAGCTACAGTTTGAGCCCAACATGATCAAAATTGGATAAAAATTGACCAAGTTATGGCAAGAAGAATGCAACCATCCAAAGTAGCCTCTGACCTTGAAATGACCTTTGGCCTTGAGATGACCTCTACCTGAAGTGAACCTTGACCTAAAAAATGACATTTTGGCTTAAAATTGACCTTTGACCTTGACATGATCTTGACCTTTGAGATGACCTTTACCTGGCTATGATCGAATTCCTATACACTCGGAACCACATCTACTATAGTACATAAGATATTGAAGATTTAAAACTTTAATTAGCCGTCATTTGCATAATTTTTAAAAGCACGACCTCTCATTATAAAAAGGCCAGACTTCATCCATAGAAGTATAATTGTGCCAAGTTTGGAGTTTCTACGTGTAATACTTTTCAAATGAAAAGTCGGACAAATTTGCCTGTAAAGACAGAAAGAAAGAAAGAAGAAAGGAAAGAAAGAAAGAAACTAGAAAAGAAGATTTGCTTCAAAGCAAATCTGTCTGTATGCCTTCAAAAGTTGTAAATATTAAATGCTACAACTTTTACCCTTTGGTACTTCACATCACATTTTAAAGCTTATGGCTGGATGCAAATTTCAAAGTCCAAATGACCTTGACCTTTGACCTTTGACCTTTACAGGTCACATGTAAAGTGCAGAGCATTACAATACCCACAATTTAAGCCCAACATGAACCAAATCGGATGAACATTGACCAAGTTTTGACAAGATGAAACTTTCGAAGGGCCAAATGACCTTGACTTTTGCCCTTTTGAGTTGACATGTTCTTATAAAAACGTACAGTGTTGAAATACCTACAATTTGAGTCAACATGATTAGAATTGGATGGAAATTGGCCAGGTTATGACTGGATTAAACATTCAAAGGTCCAAGTGGCCTTGACCTTTGACCTTTAGAGGTCACATGTAAGTTTCAAAAATTGGGCAGTGTACAATAGCTACAATTCGAGCCCAACATGATCAAAATTGGATAAAAATTGACCAAGTTATAGCTGGAAGAAAGCCACTACCGAAATTGGCCTCTGACATTGAAATGACCTTTGACCTTGAGATAACCTCTACCGGGAGTGATCCTTGACCTCAAAAATGACATTTTGGCTTAAAATTGACCTTTGACCTAGACATGACCTTTGACCTTCACATGACCCTGACCTTTGAGATGACCTTTACCAAGGTTTATAAATTTACCAAACTACATAACTTGACAGACCCAAACCGAACGAACATTCTTCTCAAACTACATTATATGTGACTTTTTTAGGGTCCTCCTATTTTCAAATTTTGGTCAACTAGCTCGTAAACCAAAAAAGAAAAAAAAAACGCTGGGGGGGGGGGCTAATTGGAAAAGGTAAATCACATAGTTACAGCAGGAAAGTGCCAGAGAGGCATTTCCCTGGTTACAGCTAATAGTTAACACGACTTTTTGGAGATTTCAATGTTAATGGTAAAAGTGTTGGTTGTATTTTAAATTTAAAACAATGCTCAATGCAAAAGTTCAGAATTTATAATTTAACGACTGCATTTTTATTTAATGAAATACATTAGAATATTTATATCCATCACATAAAAAAAATGCAACTGATTCAATACTTCAGTTTCTCTCTCTACCTTCCTCGGTTACAGACTGTCAGAAGGGGCAATGATAGGAATACATTATGATTCTCATTTTGTCCAAATTTTGATTGAAATGTAAGATCAAACATTGTATTTTCTCAGCGTAAGCACTACATGTATTTTAATTGGCAACAGTCGACGTCGCATGAAAGATAAAGGAATGAAATATACATGTTTGCATATATGCAGTGACAGAATCTAAAATATGTGCACTTGGTAATATATATGAGCTGCCGGCTAGTCAGTATCACACAAAGGTTGTCATCACTGACTTAAAATTTTGATAACTCATTGTTTATGGCTGAAGATTGAGGGGTTAATATGGAAATTGCTGGTATAAATGTTTTGATATTGTGAAAAAAAAAAAAAAGAGAAATGTAGCTTTATCTACAGCACAAAATTTGACCAGGTTGACATAACACTTGCAATTGACCCGTAGACTAGCTGAGAATATTTTTATATTTCATATTTAAATGAGATATTTTTTAGAAATATGCAGCCCTGTATGCATGTGCTCAAACTCTGTGCGAGTTGTCTGGGGGTGGGGGAGAGAGGTTCATGTTCATACCATACCAAATATCAACAAAAACAAAACCAAACTAGAAAGGAAGATTTGCGTGTTACATGCAAGTTTCACTGATTGTTGTTGTTATTCGATATGGCCGGCCCTCTTGTCTTCCATACCCTAAATGGTATTTAGTATTAAGACCTCTTTGTGCACTTTCTGGTGTCACGGTGTACTAAAAAGTGAAAGTGGCAGTGTCCGATTGCGGAGGTTTTCCTTTGCACAGATATAAATTACCTTAAAATCTAGTACATCTTACCAATGGGAAAAGCATGTGTGTTCATGAAATTATGCCATAGTACTGATAGTGCGAAGCAGAAAATAGACTTTGCTTGAGCAGATCAAGCACTATTTATAATGCATGTGTTATACATTGATTGCACCTGAGCAGTTATTTGATGAACACAGTCCCAGAGTAATGGACTGTTTCTGTTACTACACCCCGTCCTGTATCTTTTACATTGCCATTAAGGGGGGGGGAGGGTATTTATTTCAACAATTGTACGGGTCATGTATATCTGTAGGTGTGACATAACTGATAAATACATTTTCATGCATTGTTTTTTTTTTCTCATTACAATTATAACAAGATAAAAAAAATGGTTATAACAAGAGAAAAGTTTAAAATAACGAGATTTTTTCTATGGCTGTTTTGTCGATTTACAGAAGACGTATGATAGCGTTTGACGAAAAGGTCTGTAAGCTTTTGAATAGTGGGATACTTGGGATATTTTTTAATATTCTTGAGAAAAATATATATTCTTCAGAATATGTATAACCGCACAGAAGCATGTGCATGTATTAAGTAAAATAATGGAAGTTGTATTAGAAATTTCAGACCAACATTGGTGTGAAACAGGAAGATATCCACAGTCCGATTTTGTTCAGCTTCTGTATAAATGAATTTTAAGGATATGTTGGCACGGTTGACTAGGCTCCGTCTCAGGCCGACCAGGATATCAACTGATTATTATATTCATGTGACTTGAGTCTGGTCGCCCTTTCAGCCAAAGTCCTGCAAGACAAATTACATATAAAGTTGAATTCATATTGTAAAAAGTGGAAACTGAATATTAACATAAAGAAGTT
>OZ026613.1:14964938-14999205 GCA_964020975.1 Hermodice carunculata | reverse complement strand
TTTCCCTGGTATATTCGGGCCACTTAGTACAGGCCACATGGGGAAAAAAGTATAAAAACCTCTTGATTCAGAGGGTGCAACATGATTCTAGTTACCCTGTGATGTTCCAAGAATATTTGCACATGGTAAGTGCGATATGACACTTGAACATTAATTTCCTGCCAAAATCACTTGTGCTGTTGATTGGCAGTGGTCATCAGTGTCTGCTATGACACCAGCATGCTAATTGATACACTGGTGGTGGCACTTCTAGTTCTATCAATTATCATGATTATGATAAGGATTCTCTATTCATATTCCTAACATGCCTATAGTTTCAGAGAATATACTGGTCCAGGTCAACAGCTTTCCTGAGAGTGCTTTTGGTGCAATGTGCCTCGAATAAGCCGAGGCAAGCTGTTTTCTCAGTTCAAAACAAGGCACTTGGTTAGCAGCTGCCGAGGTTGGCTAGATTTGGGAGTTTCATATCAACATTCTCTAACTTTTGTTTGTTTAAAAGCAAGCACTGGAGCATTTTGCTATGCTGAATTTGGTCCATAATAATGTAGCTAACAGATACAGGAGTAGTGTGTCTGTCCTTTTTTTTTTTTTTTTTGCTCTGTCTGTTTTTTTTCTGGTGTCAAAGATTGATGACCCACTGCATGTCAAATGGATGGGATTTCCAAAAATTGGCCTTATAAGAAGGGTGGCATCTCTGGAGGAGGAGAGGATAATGGAAATACCATACTCTCTGCACAAGAATGCTGGCCCTTGAAGAGGGATGGCCTCGGGTGAGAGGGGCCTTATAATAGAGGGACCACTGTAATTGCATTCATGTCAGTAGGCTGATGCATTCATAGATTTCCATTCAACGTGCTGATCAGTGGCAGATGGAAAGCACCTGTTATTATGCCTGAACTCATTCTGGTCCAGACTATGACTTCCTTGTCTAATTATAGGGATCTCATATTCATGTTGTCCATCAAAAAAGCTTCCATTCAAATACCAGATGCCTGAAGTCAGTGCTTGTGGACTCATATAAAAGCTGCTGAGCAGGATTTTCAATTCAAACAGAGTACAGTGGTCCCCCTCTTGACAGCCCCTCTCAACAAAGGCCACCCTTCTTAAAAGACAACCATAGACTATGCACAAACAATGACATTTCCATTATACTGTACCCCTCTTACAAGGCCACTTTTGGGCTGCATTTGGGGTCGCTAGAAGGGGAACCACTGCACAGACTTTGTTAGTCACAAGTATTTGGGACTGTCTCTGTAATAGATACAGTACTGTATGTCTCTACCTTTCAATATGCACTTAAATGGAAAGGGCGAGAAGCTAGATTGATGTACTACATTTTATTTATTTATTCATTCATTCAATCATGATGCTCCCTTGGCAGGAGGGGTATATAGAAAACACCTTTTCCACGTGTCCGTCCATCCGCATTTCCTGTCCGGGTTATAATTCACTTATCCTACAGCTTAGATTAATGAAACTTTTTACACGTAGGTGCACCTGGACATAAGGGTGTGTCATGTACCAAAATAGGTCACAAGGTCAAGTGTCTGGGTCACAGTGACATATTCTTGTAAAATTGTGTCCGGGCTATAATTCCTTTTGTATGTAACTGAGGTTGATTAAACTTCACACACAGATGCATCTGCGCATAAGGGTGTGTCATGTACCAAAAATAGGTCACCAGGTCAAGTATCTGGGTCACAGTGACATTTCCTTTTAAAATCGTGGTCAGGCTATAATTCCTTTACTGTTTAAATTAGTTTCATGTAACTCCACACACACACACACACACACACACACACACACACACACACACACACACATCTTCACCTGAAGGTGTTTCATGAAACAAAAGTAGGTCACTAGGTCAAGTATCTGGATCACAGTGATACATTCATGTAAAACTTGTTATGCTTTACTTAGAATCATTAAAGTTAAAATCGCTGTGTGTCTGGAAACAAGAGTGTCTCATGCATAAAAGTGGGTCAGTAGGTCAAGTATATGGGTCACAGTGATAGCCTTTTTTTATTGACTTCTACTACATAGCAAGGGGGCATGGAGCCAGCAATCTCTTGATTTCCTTTTAATTCATTCATTCATTCATACATTCATTTATTCATAGACACTATCTTTCCAGGGGTTGGGGTTCAAAAGACAAGGAGTCAGAGGCACAAAGAGACTGTTGGCCCCCTCAGGAGTCAGAGGGCAAAGAGACCTGGACCCTCCAAGCAGGTCAACAGTCTCTTCACTTCCCCAAACTCATTGCAGGCCCCTGTGGACGGGCCAGAGGTCTGCAATAAGATGAGACAAGTGTGTTACAGCTTTGTTCATACCTTGGTTTGGATGGAATAGACTGGAGTCAGGAAGTTTCCTCTTTTAGGGGGGAGATTTGGGAATATGAAATAGGGACTGGGGGGGGGGGGGGATCTGAAATTTTGGAGTAGGAAATACTCAGGGCTTCTGTGGAGAAATTTTTAAAAGGCACATGTCAAACAGTGCACTGTTTCATTTTGAGAAGAGATGGATGCTGCAGCTAGTTACACAGTTTTATTCCTTCACTGCCATGTACCCCTATGAGTACCACTCTAAAATCTTATTTACAGTGTGTACCAAAGTAGGTCAAAAGTATTACAGATAAAAGTGTCACTGTGACGTCAATTCCTGTGTCTGTGAGGTAGATACATCCATTAATATGGAACAGAAGATGTAACATTTAAAATTATGCTTAGCATTTGAAAATTTTAGATTTTGAATATCTTCAAAAATATACTAGACAGAGATGCAATTCTAACTTCTATCTTTATGTTTGTGAAGATTGTCTAGCCATTGAATGGCAGATCTAATCTGTAGCAAAATAATGCTGATGAGGGACATTTGGAAATGAGATAGCGTCAAAACTATGAAAGACATGTGACTAGAATTTCTGCCTTTTTGTCTTGAAAGCCTGTAGATGTACAGTGAAACCTCATTATAATTACACCATCAGATCCCCGCCAAATGTGTCCGATTTCTGAATATGTCAGATAAATAAATCAAATAACTGAAATACTTGACTTTTAAGTCTCACAAAACATGTGTCATAAAGAGAATATGTCAGATATGTGAGTGTCATTATGATCAGGTTTTACTGTAATGGATATATGCCCAAAGTAGCAATGTTTGAAATTATGCTAATTAGAGGCATTTGAAGGTTTCAGGACATTTCTAGCCAAACACTTTCCACAACCTGCAGCCAAATGGTTAACAAAACTCCAAGCAGATATTTTTTGTTTTGTTTTGTTTTGTATGGTTTGTTTGTTTGGTTTTTTTTTTTTTTTTTTTTTTTTTTGTTTTTTGTTTTTTTGTTTTTTTTTTGTTTTTTTTGTAATTTGGCAAGGAAACAGTGCCCAAGAATTCTATGAGCTGATAAAGACACCAGATAATGAGGGCAGGGGCTAATTTAGCCAAGTAAACAAGATAAGATAAGAGCACATATAGACCCAGTGCACAATGACATGTGGTAAGAGCCAGCCTCTTACCTTACAATACTGAATGCTTACAAAGGCTCCATGTGTGCACACTCTTCAGTCCACCTGGTTCCTCCCTATGACAAAGGGCCATTTATTTCAGGAAATGTGTCCTCTTATTTCTGCCACACTCTCAGTGTATATATTTGGGGGTTTTTTGTTGAAAAAGCCATATGTAGAGTGCATATTGAAGTGTTGCATACTTAAGTGCCTGTGATTGTCGTATCCCATCAGTCTTTTTTGACATAACTGTGTTGATTTCACTTCCCTCTCCTAGTGGAGGAGGGGCATTTAGTAATCGTTTTTTCTGTATGTCCGTGTGTTGGTCCATCTGCTTTTCGTGTCTGGGCTATAATTAACTTGCCATTCAACTTAGATTAATGAAATTTTACACACAGGTGCATCTGGACATAAGGGTGTGTCATGTACCAAAAGTAGGTCACTAGGTCAAGTCTGGGATACAGTGACATATTTTTGTAAAATTGTGTCTGGGCTATAATTCCTTTTCTGTGTTACTTAGATAAATGAAACTTTATACACAGATGCATCTATACATAAGGGGGCGTCATGTACCAAAAGTAAGTCACAAGGTCAAGTATCTGGGTCACAGTGATATATTCTTGTAAAATCCTGTCCTGGCTATAATTCCTTTACTATTTTTCTTAGTTTCATGAAACTTGACACACAGACACATGTTGACCTAAAGCAGTGTCATGAAAAAAGGAGGTCACTAGGGCAAGTATCTGGAATATGGTGATACATTAGTTTAAAACTACATCACACTTCATGCCCGGGCTGTAATTGTGTAGTCCTCTGACTTAGAATCGTGAAACTTTACGCACAGAATCATGAAACTTTACACACCTGTGTATCTGGACAAAAGAGTGTGCATGCATTTAAGTAGGTCACTAGATCAAGAATCTGGGTCATGCTGTCTATTTTTAATCACTACAGTCAGTCCAAAATGAGACCTGTAATTAGTAAGGTTATAAATGTGGCAAGGGGGCATGGATCCAGCAATCTCTGATTGCCTTTTAGTTATATTAACCCTTAAAATGCTGATTTAAGACAGTCAACAGCTTTCCTCGGGGCACAAAAAGTGCATTGGGTGCAAAGTGCCCCGAGGAAAGCTGTTGACTAAGACTACTTTTTGTTTTTGACTTGGCTTGCTGGTATTTGAATGAATGGTATCTCCATGAGGAATTTGAATCTTTTAACCATTATGTGTTTAACCCTGATGAGAAAATGACTATAGCTGTGATTAGCACTTTATGCACCAACATTTGTGATGTTTTCTCAGATACAAAACAATTGAGCACAGTTTGTTATGATGCTTGTCCTGCCAGTTGTGGCTGTGTAATTTTCTGAATGTTTGGCTAAGAACATTCCAGAGCTGAGCACGGCACAGTGATTTTGTTCCTCTCAAAAGCCACAAGCCATGGAGCAAGTCAGTTTTAAATGACCCCCCCCCCCCCCTTTATGCATCATTAAAAGCAAGGTGGAAAGCTGAGATGTCACTTTAACATTCCAATTGCAATACTCATTTTGTGTATTAGGCTATGTATACAGCCACATACAGACATTGCTGGGACCACTTTGATTGACAAACTTTGGTTACCACCTGAATACTGTATGGTGTTCACCCTCTTGTAAGGTCCATCTCACCAGAGGCCACCATTCCTGTGTACAAAGTGTGGCATTCCTATTATATTGCACTCCTATACAGAGGCCGTCCCTTTTAAAAGGCTACTTTGGGGCTGTATGTGGTGGGGCCGTGTAGGAGGGGAGCCACTCTAGTAACATGTGTTAAAGTCCTGGGTGTTACGGCTTTGACTTTTGTCTTCTACTTATACGTGTATATGTACTTAGGATTCTTTTCATTTCGTGTGTTTCAGGTGCAGAAATCCGCAGTGTTTGTACAGAAGCAGGGATGTTTGCAATTCGAGCTCGAAGGAAAATGGCCACAGAAAAAGACTTTTTGGAAGCAGTTAACAAAGTTATCAAAGCCTATGCCAAATTTAGTGCAACGCCTCGGTACATGACATACAACTAGAGCAATCAAACCTGGATACAGATTTCAGCATAAATATATAGGGCGCAGGTGGTTGATTGTGAATGCCCCATTCATGGACATAACCCACTTTGTTTTTGGTGGAATTAAACATACTTGTTGTATCATTTTGCTCCATTGCTGGAAAATAAAGAAATTATGTACACATACAAGAATTGCCTTAGTATTAATGATTAAATCAATGGATATAATGTAAGTTTAGTGCCTTGTCTAAAAAGGTCATTCCTATGATGGGACCACTTATTGTCTCGAGTGACCCCTTTGTGAATACTTTGTTAAATCTTTCATGCTATTTGGTTTTCTTGTGAGAGACCATGTTTTTAGCTCTGTTGACTTAAAGTCACAGAGCTGTTACAATGGTTCAAGTCTGTCCAACTGTTAAAGTTGTTCTTGTGAATATAATATCATCCACACTTTTCAAGGTGAGCCCCTCTTATTTTCATAACTTATGAACATGGGTGAAAGTTTCAGTTTAAAATGGAATTCTGTTTCAACCAAAATTTTTGCAAGTATATTTTAATCAGCAAATGCTCTAAAACATGCAAATTTGGCAAGAAATGAGGCTGGAAAAATTTAAAGGGATGTTTTCTGTTTAGCAAAAATTGTTGGCTTTCAACCTTGTATTAAATATATGAAAATCTAGGTCAAGTTAGATACTGGTAACATAATGAACAGTCATGCAGTATACATGGCAAAATGTGAAGCTACTGTAAAAACTGTAGCATCATTGGGTGTTGTATGGATCTGTAGGGAATTCAGTGAGATGGTATGGGAGGCTAAATTATACAGGTCTTGCTACAATTCAAATTCCCTCTTACATTCAGCTTTGCATCATGGGTAAGCCAAACAAAAGTATTGCTTGTGAAACAGACCTTCATCTATGGTGTATTGTAAATGGGACCCTGATGTCTTAAAAATCCCATTGTTGCTATGAAATAATGATGGTTCTCCTTCATTGAGTTATAATTTGGACAACAGGTTGGCAACAAATATTCATAATTTCAAACCCCAATTAACACATTTCAGTCTCAAGTTGTCGTGTTCCTTCTGGTTTATGGTAATTGTTATCATTGCTTAAGTTTACATCTGATAGCCAAAAATAAAATGAAATAAAATAAATAAATGAAATAATCATGTATGATTTTGGTAAATTATTTTTATCAATTTTGCAGAAATTCTCCCATTTGATCAAAATAAACAAATCTGTTGTTCAAACTCCCTATGATCATTGTCCATCCCAGACCCAGTGTGAGACTCTGTTAAGGTGTCTAAAAACAAAACCATATAATTGCTGGACCCTCTGCCCTTTTGGTGACGAATACTGACCCTTCCCTTTAAAACTTACCCAAAATTGGCTGGTGGTCAAATGTCACCTGCTTTGATGTTTTATACTAAGTTTATCTGATGAAAAACAGTTTAAACTAGAAAAGATTTGCTGCAAAGCAAAAATTTATGTGCCTTCAAAAGTTGTAAATATGGCTAGATGAAAAATTCAAAGATCCGAATGGCCATGACGTCTGGAGGCTGCATGTAAATTCCAAAAATGGTGCAATGTTTCAATACCTAAAAGTTGAGCCCTACATGACTGAAATTGAATGAAAATTGATGAAGTTATGGCTGGATGAAAATTTCGAAGGCCCAAATGACCTTGACGTTTAGAGGTCACATGTAAATTACAAAAATGTACAGTGTTACAATATCTACAATTTCAGCCCAAAATAGACCAAATCAGATGAAAATTAACCAGGTTATAGCTAGATGGAAATTTCAAAGTGCCAAATAACCTTGACCTTTGACTTTTAGAGGTCACATGTAAACTACAAAAATGTGCAGTGTTGCATCACCTACAAGTCGAGTCCAAGATGATTAAATTTGAATGAAAATTAGCCAAGTTATGGCTGGATGAAACTATCAAACGTCTAAACGACTTTCACCTTTGACCTTTAGAGGTCACATGTAAATTACAAAAATATACAGTGTTACACTATCTACAATTTAAGCCCAACATAAACCAAATCAGATCAAAATTGACCAAGTTCTGGCTAGGTGAAACTTTGAAAGGTCAAAATGACCTTGACCATTGACTTTTAGAGGTTACATGTTATTACAAAATATGCAGTGTTGCAATACCTACAGTTTGGCTGCAGCATGGTCAAAATTGGATGAAAATTGACAGAGTTATGATTGGAGGAAAATTTCAAAGGTCCAAATAACCTTTGATCTTTAGAGGTTACATTTTATCATAAAAATATGCAGTGTTGCAATACCTACAATTTGGTACCAACATGGTCAAAATCGGATGAAAATTGACAGTGCATGTTATGGTTGGATGAAAATTTCAAAGGTCCAAATAACCTTGACTTTTAGAAGTTATATGTAAATAACAAAAGTATGTTGTGATGCAATACCTGCAATTTTGGTCCAACATGGTCAATATTTGATGAAAATGGACCGAGTTGTAGATGGATGAAAATTTCAAAGGTCTAAATGACCTTGACCTCTGACCTTTAAGGGTCACATTTAGATTACAAAATGTGCGGTGTTATGCACATATACATGTAAATTAAAGTTGGAGTGGTTACGTACACAGGGGCAACCAGCAGAATGGGTGTCATCATATTCTGGTCAATACGAACGCATTCATACTGACCGGCAAAGTCTCTGTCCACCGAAAAGACTGATTAGGGTTAGAAAGGAACAAACAAAACTCGGCGCCCCCATGCTGTTTTCCTCTTTCAAGCACATTCTGCTGCTGGAAGCATATAATCAATTTGTCACAATCCACTCTTTCGATCCCTGCCTCAAAATAGAGTTGTCGGACGTATTTTAGCCCACTTAGACCACTTTATTCCTCACAAAGCGTCTCAATTCCAAATGAGCCACTCTTCGTTGAACATAAGTGACGTCCATCATAAAATAATAAAGTAAACAAAAATACAAATTTATTCACCAGCAGCCAATACATACATACATACATTCCTCTTTTGGGAGACCATCCCTAAGACAGGTGTGAAAGTGCTCACATAAAGGGAGTGGTCTGTTCAAAGATGGTAAATTACATAAAAAAAAACACTGCAAGAGACTGATAAATGTGGTCCTGAAAGACAGGTAGTCTCTGAATAGTCTGTCCAAAGATGGGGTACTTTATTTATCTATCCATCCATCCATCCATCCATCCATCCATCCTTCTATCTATCTATTCAGTGGTCCCTCTTTGGAAAGACCACAACTGGGACAGGTCTTACAGTGGTCACAAAGAAGGTGGTCTCATCAGAAGTAAAATGGAAAATAGACTTGGAGACCTGCTGAATGTGGTCTTAAAATACAGGTTGTCCCTCAATGGAATGTTCTCTCAAAAGAGGGACTACTATATATATATATATATATACTTTTTAGCTTCTTATTTAAAAAAAAGCTGAAAAAGATAACAGGGTTAAGTCAGAAAATCAGTAGACTGCTGTGCCTAGAGGAGGAAAATAAAGCAGGCAGCTTAGGTGCATTCAGAGGAGCAAAATTGGATTGCAAAAATGAGGCATCACGGTCACCCGGTTGAGCTGATGAAATCTCCCTGCCACAAGTTTCTTGGAAACAGAGGACTGACACCATGTTCATGGAGCTTTCCATTATACACCATTTGCTGCTTGGTTTTTGCTGGCAACATCCCATATATTTCATACACAGTAGCACTGATTTTTTATGTGGGTTTTTTTTTTTGGCTATTTTCAACTTTTTCTCCTGAACCACATGCTAGTTTCTTGTCAGACTTGCTGGAAATGTAGTTTGACCCGACCTGCACACATTTGTACACTGCAGGACGCTGATGGCATTTCCTGATTTGTAACAAATTTTCAGAATGACAAATTATCGGGGGGGGGGGGGGGGGACATGTACATAGTAGCACTGTTACTATGAAGAAAGCAGCAAATCTGCTGTGCCGTTGCACCCTTCTTATAAGGTGACCCTGGATGCAGCTCAAAGGTTGCCTCTGCAGAGAGAAACAATATATGGAAATGCCACTGTGCATAGCAATGGTGGACTTTTAATAGGGGTGGCTTCTGGCAAAAAGAGCCTTACACAAGAAGGGGGCCATGATATTGGTTTATATCTTCTATATAGAGATCTCTATATGCAAAAGATTACACCCCAGAGATACTGACTTATTCTTTGTAAGTAGACAGCCAAAGTCGAGTCCCTATAGTAATGGCAGGTTCTGTCTGTCCATGCATCCGTTCGAATCATTTCCCTATGATAACTTGAGAAGTTTTTGAGCTGGGGCTTTCATATATTGCACAGAATTCTAGTCCTTTATAAGGGCGACCTTAAGTTGTAAGATGGGTGATGTTGACTTAATTCCCAAGGTCACAGAGCCACATTGGTGTATTTGGTGTCCGCAGGCTAAGTTGAGGTGTTTTTTTCAGCTAGGGCATTTATATTGCACAGGCTTATTGTCCTCTGTAAGAGCTAGGGTCAAGTTCAAACATGTGTGATCTTGACCCAATTCCCAAGGTCACAGAGCCACATTGGTTAATTTGGTGTCCACAAGATTATAGCCCCCCATGTCCAAGATGAGATTATTTGCTGCCCAAAACTGTTCCATGTTTGTAAACGGCGGTCCCCACAGTGGTGCAAGCACCACTATTACATCTAGTTACATATACTCTTCCAAATTTTAATCTATAACTGTATGGAAGAAAGTGTGAATGAATAAAATATCTGGTGCCAGTAAGCAATTTGCAATTTGCAATTTGCTCTTTGCTATTTGAGTTAAACTGACTAAACATGGCCGCTGGCCAAATGTTGTCTGCTTCAATGTTCTTATTACTCATATTTGGTTTAAACATATTTTATTATTCAACTGGGCAGAAGGGCAAGTCCTATATTAATCCCTCTTGAGAAATCAAACAATATCACAGGACAAGACGAAGCAAGACAGTGTTCAGTGTAGTGTACGCTGCTTTTTAGGATTCTGACATAATGATGTATATATATATATATATATATATATATATATATATATATATATATATATATATATACACTCATATTTGATCAGGAAGAAGGACAGTTTGAATGAGAATTACATGGGACATCAGATCAGCATGCTCCAGATGGACAGCAAACCTGGGTGTGGACGCATTCAGTATCATACCAAAGAAAGCTGTTTTGGCCAGTCTTTTAAAGGGAAAAGACTTCCCCTCCCGGGTCATTGCCTTGTGTCAGGTTGACCCAGTCACTGGTAATGACTTCGTGTGCACATACAATTCCTTTGGAAAGCTGGCATACTGTATACAAGTGTCCTTTAATGGACCTGTTCTGTCATACATCTTCATATTTACCTGCATTCAACCTCTGATGCATGGGAGAATTCTTGGAGATTTGTGGGTACCAGTGGAGCCTTGGAGACAAGCTCAAGTTATTTCGTGCACTTGAGCACTGAGGCAATCATAAGATACCTTCAAAGTTTTGGGACCAGGAAAATGGCCACAGGCAGTTGGCATGTTCAAGTGCACTGATGCTAACAGAGTGTAATCAAGTATGATGAAAATTGTGGGTTTATACCCCATGCAGTTTCATGCAAAAACCATAATAAGAATACATATTGTACTGGGCAAGTGACTGCAAGCAGAAGTTGCCTGTTTGTGTCAACACTTCCAGACCATGAACAGAGCAGATTCGACCACCAGGTGTGTCCTTGGTGATTGATTACTCACAGATTAGATACACCTTTACTCCAGGGTAACACCAATCTTACAAACATCTGTTACAGAAAAAGAAGGATGAATGATGCAAATGCCGTTCATTTTTGTGGCCCATTCACAATCCTGCCCGGCAATGTAAACAGCTTACACCAAATGAGACATTTATGATGTGCATGTAATATGAGACGGGTTCTCAATTTCATTTTGTTCTTAAAGAAGGCCATTTTGATGTTTTGCTTTGCATGGCGGAAAGTGACTACAAATGAGTGTAGATTTTATACAGCACAACAAAAATCTTCACGGTACTCAAACCAATGTTCCATGGTATGGTACAGACAACACACAAAATTATAAACGATGACCACTACATCTAAAGAAAAACAAGGAAATATATGTGTGCAGGTCTAGACCTACGTCTACATTCACATACAGAACAAGTGCATTTAATTATGAGGTTGTTCCTGTTCAGTACAAACTTGACACTCAACAGTATGAACTGTCATTTATTTAAATTCTCACTTACTTCTTCACCAATGGTAAATCCTGCATCAATAAATATTTATAACCTGTTTCAACACATAATGGTCCCTGTCAGCCATCTGAACTTGCCATTAGAAATTTGAATTGTACATTTGTAGTCAAATTTGGTGAAGTTACATCTTTGTAAATCATATATTAAAGTGTCTGGAGGCCCCTTGTATCTTGTATACTTTAACATATAATGCAGTGTATCCTGGATTTGTGAGATGGGGCAATGACAAGAAGTCCAGTTTTCTAAAGGTAGTAAAGTAATCCTAACAGCCCGTTGGTCCTACTGCCCACTGTTCATATAGTTCAACATATATATCGATGTACTTAATATAAAACCATATAACATGACATGACATACATGACATGAAATATTAGACAAACACATGCCATACGTGACATGACATACCGGACATACAGACAAGATATATGGCATGACATGCATCCATGAACTAACATATATGACGTACATGATATGAAGTGATAAGAAATGATGTGACACATTACTTGACATGCATGACATGACACAACATACATACATAAATGACATTCATGACAGGACATGACCGCATATATGACATGATGTGACCTGCCAGATGACATGCATGTATGGCACATATGTCTTGTCATGCATGTCAATGTCATTCCATGTTGGGTATATCATGTCATGTCTTGTATGGCATGTCATGCTGTGCCATGTATGTCATATTGTGTCATGTCATGTCAAGTTGTGTCACGTCATGTATGTCACGTATGTGTCATGTATGTCAGTGTCATTTGATGTTATGCCATCATATTTAATACAAAGAGAAACTTAACAAACCTAATTCTGTAAGCCTATGTATCGTTTAACACTATCAAGTCTGATATTCTAAGAGCAAAGACCTATTCCGTACCATTCACTGAAAAACTACATAGTTCTAAAACATAATAGCAAATAAATTTATAAAAGGAACAAATCATATTCATATGTCATGTATGTCATGGCAAGTATGACATGTTGTATTATGTCATGCCAGGTCACATCACGTCATGTATGTTATGTTTTCATCTGTTATGTATGTCATGCAATGTGTTATACCATGTCATGTATGTCAAGTTGTGTGATCATGTCGTGTCACATCATGTATATTATGTGTCATGTATGTCAATGTGTCATGTCGTTATGCATCATGAATGTCATGTCATTCAGTCATGTCATGTATGGCGTATCATGTCATGACATATGACATATGGCATGTCATGTCACATCATGTATGTTATTTTGTCATGCATATATCAGGTCATGTGTGTTGTCCTGTATGTTATGTCTTACAAGGCTGTATGCAGTCATGTGTGTGGGCCTGAATGCAATGTTATGTCATGTATGTATCATGCCATGTGTGAGGTTATAAATGTCATGTCATATACACCATGCATGTCATATCACGTGATGTATGTCATGTCATGTGATGTGTTATGTCATATATGCCTTGCATGTCACGTCAGGCATGTCAGGTCATGTTTGTCATGAATGTCATGTCATGTGTTCATCTCCTGTCATGGATGTTATGTTACTTATGTTATGTGATTGTATGTTAAGAATGATGTACATTAATATATATGTTGAAATGTAGGACTAATGAACGGTAGGACCAATGGGCCATAGGAAAATTGGTTGGACCCTTTCTGAAGTACCGGTACCTGTAGTACTTATGTTTGGTTTTCAATATTGATATTGGACAGATTGCCCCAGAAATCAAGCATATCAAAATTTATATACCCTCCCCCCCAGTTGTGTGTGTGTGTGTGTGTGTGTGTGTGTGTGTGTGTGTGTGTGTGTGTACAATATCCATGTGTCTGTAGTGGATTCCATTTCAAGTTTGCCATCAACTGCTTGAGAACCAGAGAAGTCCAGGGCACCCTGTGGTTGCTGCCAAGGTTTGACAGTGCTGCCATCTGTGAGCATAAGAAAGAACTATTATTCTGATACTGTATTGTGGACGTATTCAAGCAGGATAAATTGAATGACCAACTAGCTTGTTTACACTATTGCTAGTCACCAGAAACCCCTCACAGGAAACGAATGATTAAAAAAGTAACCATGGAGCAATCGTTTGTGAAAGAAGTTTGAATGTGTTTAAAACTAAAATAAAACGAATAGTGCTAATAGGCACAGAGGTAGAGAGCTCCCGAGGGGACATGGAAGGATTTTTATTATATTTCGTTCCCTCGAAATATATATTGCGTTCCCATGCAATACTATTTCCTTCCCTCGCAATACCTATTTTGTTCCCTCGCAATACTATATCGCTCCCTCTCAATGGAAGAAAATATATTAACCGACGGCTCTTAGAAGCTAATCTGGAGCCCTGGAAGGGACATAATGGTATATTTATACATTTCATTCCCTCACAATAAGTATTTTGTTCCGTCCCAATACTATTTTTGTTCCCTCGAAATATGAATATCGTTCCCTCGCAATACTATTTCGTTCCCTCGAAATACTAGATTGGTCCCACGCAATACTATATCATTCCCTTGCAAAACTATTTCGTTTCCTCGCAATAAATATTTCATTGCCACGAAATACTATTTCGTTCCCTCAAAATACTATTTCAGTCCTAAATAGTATTGCGTGGGAACGAAATATTATTTCCAGGGAACGAAATACTTATTGCGAGGGAACGGAATAGTATTTCGAGGGAACTTAAATAGTATTTCGAGGAAACCAAATAGTATTGCTTGGGAATGAAATAATATTTCGAGGGAACAAAATACTTATTGCGAGGGAACGAAATAGTTTTGCGAGGGAATGAAGTAGTATTGCATGGGAATGATATAGTATTTCGAGGGAACGAAATAGTATTTCGAGGGAACAAAATACTTATTGCCAGGGAATGAAATAGTATTGCATGGGAATGATATAGTATTTCGAGGGAACCAAATAGTATTTCGAGGGTACGAAGTAGTATTTCGAGGGAAAGAAATACTTATTGCGAGGGAACAAAATAGTTTTTTGAGGGAGTGAAATAGTATTGCGTGGGAACGATATAGTATTTCGAGGGAACGAAAAAGTATTTGGAGGGTACGAAATAGTATTTCGAGGGAAGGAAGTACTTATTGCTAGGGAACAAAACAGTTTTCGCGAGGGAATGAAATAGTACTGCGTGGGAACCATATAGTATTTCGAGGGAACGAAATAGTCTTTCAAGGAAATGAAATAGTATTGTGTGGAAATGAAATAATATTTCCAGGGAACGAAATACTTATTGCGAGGGAACGGAATAGTATTTCGAGGGAACTAAAATAGTATTTCAAGGGAACGAAATAGTATTTCGAGGAAACCAAATAGTATTGCTTGGGAATGAAATAATATTTCGAGGGAACGAAATACTTTTTTGAGGGAACAAAATACTTATTGCGAGGGAACGAAATAGTTTTGCGAGGGAATGAAATAGTATTGGATGGGAACGATATAGTATTTCGAGGGAACAAAATAGTATTTTGAGGGTACGAAATAGTATTTCAAGGAAAGGGAATACTTGCGAGGGAACGAAATAGTTTTGCTAGGGAATGAAATAGTATTGCGTGGGAACGATATAGTATTTCGAGGGAATGAAAAAGTATTTCGAGGGTACGAAATAGTACTTCGAGGGAAGGAAATACTTATTTTGAGGGAACGAAATACTTATTGCGAGGGAATGAAATAGCTTTGCAAGGGAATGAAATAGTATTGCGTGGGAACGATATAGTATTGTGTGGGAATGAAATAGTATTTTGAGGGATCGAAATACTTATTGCGAGGGAACGAAATAGTGTTGCCAGGAACAATATAGGTATTTCGAGGGAACGATATAGGTATTTTGAGGGAATGAAATCGTATTGCGAGGGAACGAAATGAAAAAGAAAATCATATGTCCCCTCTGGGGCTTTTTTGACTGGTAGTTGTGGATTTACACTTTTATTTCGAGGGAACGAAAAGGTCTTGCATGGGAACGCAATATTTATTTCTAGGGAAAGAGATAAAATAAAAATCCTTCTATGTCCCCTCAGGGGCTCTGTAGTTTCTGGTGTTAGTTGAATTTATTTTGTTTCTTCACAAATTTCCTTTTTTTTTCTTCTAGCCCCGTAAACGTTAATTTGTTCAACAGATTTTGGCTGTTGTATTTTTAATAATTTTTTGTGTCGTTCCCAGGCAGTAATTATTATGTTCCCTGGCATACTGTTTTGTTCCCTCACAATGAAAATAAAAAACATTATTTACGCACGTCCCCTTAGAGTAAATCTGGCACCCCAAAGGGACATGAGAAAATATTATTCCGTTCCCTTGCAATACTATTGTGTACCCTCGACATGATTATTGCGTTCTCTTGCAACAATATTGCGTTCCCTCGAAATAATTATTTCGTTCCCTCGCTATACTATTGCATTCCCTCAAAATAATTATTTAGTTCCCTCGCAATAAGGTTGTGTTCCATCGAAATAATTATTTCGTTCCTTTGCAATACTAATGCGTTCCCTGGAAATAAGTATTTCGTTGCTTTGCAATAATATTTTGTTTCCCAGAGAGCTAGTTTAAGTTAACAAGGACACAGTAGCACCAGAATGATTCGAAGGAACAGGAGTCTCATCCCCTGCAATATAGTTTGTTACACTGGTAACTAATGCCTTCCTTTGCCACATGAGAACACGTAGGCAATATAATAGTGCCATGCAATCTATTTGTTATAAGAATCAGGACCACGCTAATCTAAAGCATCTGCATGTGTGATATTCATTGAGTTGGGATTCGTATCTTTACCTCCACATAAATGAGAGCCTCAGACCAGAATGCATATTACTGCAACAGCGTCTATCTGCATGCAGTGACGCAGCTGATTGAGTACTTCTGGATCAAATTCTTAAGACGTGCAAATTTGTCTTTTGGTTTAATTTTAATTATTTCTTTATTCCTCCAGTTATATTATGATTTACTTTCACCTCTAAAAGAATTGATAAATGAATGCGTCCGTATCTTTGGATTGGTGCTCATTGTGCTGAAAGTGTATTTGTACTGTAATATCAATTTTCGGGGGGGGGGGGAGGTTTTTTTGTTTTTGTTTGTTTGTTTTTTTTTGTTGTTTGTTTTTTTTTTTTTTTTTTTGTTTTTTTTTTTTTTCATCATAATACATGTTCTTGATGAATGTTGTCAGAGCGATGGCTGCAAATACTGGTTCTTCTCGAGAAGATTTGGTAAACATATACTTTGGCCTTGGCATACCACACAAAGGCATTATTGTGGTGCTGCCAAACACCAAACAAGGGGACTGTGACAGTCCTGTGCTCAGCTGACATGTACATATACCCTTGCGATTCTTTAAGGTTTGCCCCCCCCCCAAAAAAAAACCAACAAAGAAATTCATAAACAATCCAAAAGTCAATGGAGCATGTCCATTTGAACAAATATGGTAGAAACCCACCCAAGGTACATTGCCATCAAGTTTGAAGTCAATCTGGAAGACAGTTTTCTAGAAGTCGAAAATATGACTTAGCATCATAATTCCCATTGACTTACATTGTATCAATAGGGAAAGGTGCATTTACCGATTAGTACCCAAATTGAAAAAAAAAATGTTTAGGAATCCACAAAAATGCCACCTTGTGAACAAATTTTGTTCGACCCTTCCACAAGGAACATATCCACCAAGTTTCAGCTTAATCTGAGCGACGTTGCTGGACAAGAAGTCGAAGATAGCAATAACGCACACAAAGAAAATCATAAAAAATTAGACAAAAATTGCAGGGCCACCTGGTGAAGGATAGAGACATAGGAGTCCCTAAGAGTGTTCCTGTGTGATATCAAAGCAATCAGGTGAGCGGTTTCAGTGAAAGGGATTTTTTAAGATTTTACTCCAAAAAAGAACCAAAAATTCATGAAAAAATCAAAATATCAATGTTGCGTGACCATTTGAACAAATCTGCTAGAATCCCACCCAAGGTACATTGCCATAAAGTTTGAAGTCAATCTGACGAACGGTTTCAGAGAAAAAGTAAAAAATGTGAATTACAATTAGAATACCCATTGACTTGCCTAGTAATCAATAGAAAAGGTGCTTTTTACTGATAAGTACCCAAATTGAAAAAATCGTTAAAAATCAGGAAACCAAAGCCATGCCTCGTAGTGAAAAAAAATTGTTTGACACTTCCACAAGGAAGATATCCATCAAGTTTCAGCTTAACCTAAGAGACGGTGCTGGAGAAGAAGTCGAAAATTGCAGTAACACACAAAAAATCATTAAAAAATAGACAAAAATTGCGGCGCTGCCTGGCTAACATTTTAAGAGCTAGGAGTCCCTAGGAGTGTTTCTGTGTGGCATCAAAGCAATTGGGTGAGCAGTTTCACAGAAGAAGATTTTTTCTTAGATGTACCCTACCCACCCCACCCCCCAAATAAAAAGCTCATAAAAAATCTAAAATCACTGGAGCGCGATCATATGAACAGTCTTGGTAGAAACCCACCCAAGGTACATCCCCACCAAGTTTGAAGTAAATCTGCCTGACGGTTTCGGAGAAGTGGAAAATGTGAATTGTGGACGGACGGACGACGGACGAAGGACCATCCTATAATCTCGGCTGTCTGACAAGTTAGCTGAGCTAATTATAATGAGCCAACGCCAGCTGAAGCGTATTTTAAAATCGCGAAGTTTATCGAAAAAAGAAAGAAAGAAAGAAAGAAAGAAAGAAAGAAAGAAAGAAAGAAAGAAAGAAAGAAAGAAAGAAAGAATGTAGTGACCTAGGTGATGTTGTTCTGTTCATACAGAAGAATATAAGCGAGTTGGGAAATATTCATGGGTACAGATGCATGCAGGCAAAGTGATTGCCATGTCCGCAAAGAAGACATCTGGATGATCGTATAGATCTGCTCCAGATTCCGAGGGTTTACAGCTGCGTCAATCAAGGCGGCTTTAGCAGCGATCATATTTTGCCAAGGTCCCAAATTACATTTGCCACATAGATTCATTCAACAGGCTGAAGCCATTTAAATTTTGTATAAAGGGTGTACAAATGAGATTTCTATAGACAGCTATTATGATTCAACGCGTATACCACAAAGAGCGACCTTACAGTAGTAGGTTCTTATTTCATGGAAGCTGTCAACCAACTGAAAGGTTGCCCAGTGAAAGTGAGAGGTCATCGAGTAACTGAGAATGTATTTGTAAACTAGGAAAGATGATTTGCTGAATAGCAAATCAGTGTGTGTGTCTTCAAAGCATATTGGTATGGCAATGTACAACTATTCCATAACACAGGGGTAGAAGTTGGAATGGCGTCTCGATCTTTTATTGCTTTGAATTTATTTACGAATTAAAATTTCTAATGGTGCTATTTAGCATAATTTAAATTGCTACAACTTTTATTTGTAATTCATTAGGTGCGCAATGGTCAACAACCCCATAGTAGAAGTTGGAATGACATCTCTATCTATTATAGTGTTAAAGATATTCAAGATTTAAAATTTCGAATCCTGCTACTTAGCATAATTTAAATTGCTACAACTTTTGTTTTAGATTCATTACATGCGCAATGGTCAACAACCTCATAGTAAAAGTTAAAATGACATCTCTAACTATAATAGTTTTGAATATATTAAAGTTTTAAAATTTCAAATGCTGCTAATTAGCATAATTTAAATTGTTACAACTTTTGTTTTAAATTCATTGGATGCGCACTGGTCAACAACCCCCAAGTAGAACTTGAAATGACATCTCTATCTATTGTACTTTTGAAGATATTCAAGATTTAAAATTTCAGATGCCCCTAATTTGCATAATTTTAAATATCTTCATTCCTGTGTATAAAACATTCAAACTCCTTCTATGGAGATACAATCATGCCAAGTTTGGAGTTTCTATGTATAATAGTGTCCGAGAAAAGTGTCGGACAAATTTGCTGGTAAAGAAAGAAAGAAAGAAAGAAAGAAAGAAAGAAAGAAAGAAAGAAAGAAAGAAAGAAAGAAAGAAAGAAAGATAATTTGCTGCATAGCAAATCAGTGTGTGTGTCTTCAAAGCATATTGGTATGATAATGTACAACTATTCCATAACACAAGAGTAGAAGTTTGAACTAGGAAAGATGATTTGCTCCATAGCAAAGCAGTGTGTGTGTCTTCAAAGCATATTGGTATGATAATGTACAACTATTCCATAACACAGGAGTAGAAGTTTGAATGGCATCTCTATCTATTATAGGTTTGAAGTTATTCAAGATTTAAAATTTCTAATGGTGTTAATTAGCATAATTTAAATTGCTACAACTTTTATTTTAAATTCATTAGGTGCCCAGTGGTCAACAACCCCATAGTAGAAGTTGGAATGACATCTCTATCTATTATAGTGTTGAAGATATTCAAGATTGAAAATTTCAAATACTGCTAATTAGCATAATTTAAATTGCCACAACTTTTGTTTTACATTTATTAGATACGCAATGGTCAACAACCCCCTAGTAGAACTTGAAATGACATCTCTATCTATAATAATTTTGAAGATATTCAAGATTGAAAATTTCAAATACTGCTAATTAGCATAATTTAAATTGCTACAACTTTTGTTTTAGATTTATTAGATGCGCAATGGTCAACAACCCCCTAATAAAAGTTGAAATGACATCTCTATCTATAATAATTTTGAAGATATTCAAGTTTAAAATTTTTAAATGCTGCTAATTTGAATTGCTACAACTTTTGCTTCAGATTCATTACATGCACAATGGTCAATAACCCCCTAGTAGAAGTTGGAATGACGTCTCTATCTATAAAAGTTTTGAAGATATTCAAGTTTTAAAATTTAAAATGCTGCTAATTAGCATAATTTAAATTGCTACAACATTTGTTTTCAATTCATTAGATGCGCAATGGTCAATAACCCGTAGTAGAAGTTGGAATGACATCTCTATCTATTATACTTTTGAAGATATCCAAGATTTAAAATTTCAAAACTTTGGAGTGTCTATGTATAATAGTGTTCGAGAAAAGTGTCGGACACATTTGTTGGTAAGAAAGAAAGAAAGAAAGAAAGAAAGAAAGAAAGAAAGAAAGAAAGAAAGAAAGAAAGAAAGAAAGAAAGAAAGAAAGAAAGAAAGAAAAAGAATTTCAGGAAAAACAAAAAAAGTGTGTGCTGACACACACACTTTAATAAAGAATTTGAGAAAAAAAAACAGAAAAGTGTGTGTTGTCACACACACTTTAATAATTTCATCGCTCTATGAGGAGCACAGAGGGTGAAAAGAATGTGAACAGCTACGTTGAAGGTGTTAGCGCGGCAAATAAAAGGACTGAGGGCTTCTGGGGTCAACTTCGTAAAAATGCATTGCATTTTGGCTGGACCTGTTCTACCATATCAGAAATGATAGTTATTTTAATGATGATTTCATCGATCAAACCATATTACAATTCTGCTTCGTGGCAATGATTCAGGTAGTTAAATAAAACATTCAAATTTTAATGTTGAAAAATCATGAGCATTCTAGACAAGTATTAAGACGCTTTCATATCCTATCAATAAAAAACAGCTGACCTAAAAAAAAAAATATTTTTAAAATCCGAGAGAAATAAGATTTACCTTGTTGCAAATCTACGTGCCGTAGAAAATAGCCAAATTTAAGATGTTTAAACTTTCAATTACATACAAATGTATACTTTATAATTGATAGTTGAATGGCTCCTATGTCTAAAATAGCTTTGCTATTTTCAAATATTTAAATTTCCCAGTGTGCCTAATTATCATAAATACAAATTTTACACAGGCACTCTTATTTATTTGATGCGCCTAAAACAAACCAATGAATTGACGTCGGATTGACACTTGTATTGTACTCCTGAAGTAGTTCAACATTTAAATTTCCAGGTCTGCCCAATTGGCATCAATTAAAATTTTACAACTTTCATTTCCAGTTCATTGAATGCACCCGTAAATTACAGTGGGATTGACACTTTTATATATTTTACTTTCGAAGTTATTAAACATTTAACTTTCCTTGGTTGCCTAATCAGCATAAACTAAAATTCGACGTTTCATTTTAATTGAACTGGATGCGCCTGTAGACATCCCTATTTATAATTCTTTGATGACGCTAAATATTTTAATTTTCCGACTGCATGAGACTAATTTCTTGGTATAAATTTTAATTCTGCAACTTCTGTTTGCATGTCATTGGATTTGCCTATGGCACAAACCCATGTATATTGAGCATGGATTTGCGCATCTGTCTAGAGTAGTTTTGGATTTATTTAACACGAAAAGAAACTTACCAAACCTAATTCAGTAAGCCCATGTACTGTTTGAACACTATCAAGTCTGATATTCTAAGAGCAAAGTCCTACTCCGTACCATTTACTGAAAAACTGCATAATTCTAAATCATTATAGCAAATCAATTTATAAAAGGAACAAATCATATTCATTAAATTTGAAATTTAGAAGAAAGTTTTACGCATTATTAGCCTTTATAAAATCGGGTCACCAGCGGGGAACCAGCGCAAGACTTGTTTCGCTGCCATTAATCCCCGGACAAGTCATTCTGCTAACTGGCGGCACCAAATTTGCATTTCCAATGCAAACACCCCGAGCTGATGTGTTACGGCATAAAGTGAACATGACGCCCCTTTGTTAATAGGCCTACAGAAAAATAATGAAACTACTTACATCTACACCTAACATTCATGATTAGGCCTACCAAAATTGAATTATAAAATAATATGGCAGATGTAAAATTTTAATTGCCTCAAATTCGCAAAAGTATGCGAGAAAATTAATTATTTTAAATTAAAGGATCACACAAAAGGCAAGGTGGTGCAAGAATACCACCGCTATACCTTAACTAGGCCTATAGGCCTATCACAATTATGTAACACAGAGCAAGCTAATTAAGATGATGAAATTGATTTCACGGGTTAATATTTCTTTTCCTCTACCAGACATATTTGAAATAAATCTGCTTAATGTTTTATTGCCATAACATTTCCTACTTTAACTCAACAGGATGACCTTGACAATACTGCAAGAGCATGGGACAATCACTTCATTCGTCGAACTGGAATGTAAACAACGTACTCTGCACCCTTGCAATCACGACGTGTGTGTCATGTGCATGTTAGTTAGGGGTCTACCCAGTTGTCCTACAGTCCATTTGTAATACAAGATGGCGAGCTAAGGTCAAATAAGGTGACGTGGTGAGGTGACATGGTGGTGACCTGAGATGAGATGAGGTGAAGGTTAGGTGACATGGGATGAGACGAGGTGAGATGAGATGAAGTAAGAAGAGGTGACATGGGGTGAGCCAGGCGAGGTCAAGAATGTGATGAAGTAACGTGCTGAAGTGAGGTGAGGTAACAATGCAAGGACACATGAAGTTAGGTGGTGGTCAGGTGAGATGAGATGTGGCGTGAGATGCGATGAGGTGACGTTAGGTTAGGTTAGGTGAGATGGGGAGAGGTGAGGCGTGGTCAAGTATGTGATGAAGTGTGGTTGTGAGGTGAGGAGACACATGAAGTGAGGTGATGGTTTTGTAAGGTGAGGTGGTGGTCAGGTGAGAAAAATGTGAGTTGAGATGAGGTGAAATGAGAGGAAGTGAGGTTACATTAGATGAGATGGGGAGAGATGACGTTAGGTCAAGAATGTGATGAATTGAGGTGGTGAGGTGAGGTGAAGAGACATGAAGTGAGGTGGTGGTGCTGTGAGGTAAGGCGGTGGTCAGGTGAGAAGAGATGGACATAAAGGTTTTTAAAATGCCTGACTTGTTTAAACTTAAAGCTTTAAAATTTTACTATAGATATACTAAAAACGAATTGCCTGGCTACTTTAATAACGTGTTCTCAGCCTTACCTGTTACTCACCCATATTCCACGAGATAACGCAACACTCCTCACTCTGCCACCCCCCCCCCCCCAACATGTATCCACCGAAAAGTGCATACGGCACTATATCCCCAAATTACTGTCTGATACACCTTTACACATAACAGGAAAAATCCACACACACTCCTTTTCTGGATTCGCTAGATATGTTAAAACATATTATATAAACCAATATTCTGAAACTTGCTCCATTGTTGACTGCTTCGTCCGTAATAACACTTCATAATCATTTCTGAAATCTTGTATATTAATGCCGGAGTTTTTTCGTCTTTAATTTTCTTTGTAATGGACCGGACCTCTGTTGAAACTAGGTGTAACATATAAGGCAACTTTTCCTAGGTGGCCCTTGCGGAAGCGGATGTTTATCATCCTTAGCAGGGTCATCCTGACTACAATTTTTGTATATATGGTAATTCCATCCTTACTATCATATATCTTGGGGGGTTTTTTTCATAATTGTTTTACTAAAATTACTAAAATGTATACAATGTATTCACTTCTATGTCGAATAAAATGAATCTGAATCTGAATCTGATGTGAGGTGAGTTGAGATGAGGTGAAATGAGAGGAAGTGAGGTTATGTTAGATGAGATGCAAAGAGGTGAGGAGACGTCCAGAATGTAATGAAGTGAGGTGGTGGTCAAGTGATAAGAGAGGTGAGGTGAGGCGAGGTCAAGAATGTGATGAGGTGAGCTGAAGTAACAAAGTGAGGAGACATGAAATGACGTAAGGTGGTCAGCTGAGATGAGGTGGGGTTAGGTGAGATAGGATTCGGTGAGGTGATATGAGGTGAGGTTAAGTGAGATGGGGAGAAGAGGTGAGGTAAAAATGTAGTGAAGTGAGGCGAAGTAACGAGGTGAGACATAAAGTGAGGTGGTGGTGTCGTGAAGAGAGATGGTCAGGTGAGAAGAGATGAGGTAAGATGAGGTAGTGAGGTGAGATGGGATGAGGTGAGGTTAGGTTCGGTCCAATATGGCGATGAGATGAGGTAAGGTTAGGCGACATGTGACGACACCTGGGTTGTAGGACAAGTGGGCTGTATGACCTTCTACAGACCCCAGAAATTTCACCAAACTTGAACCTTTTTTCTGCAAAGCTTGCCACGCTAATTCAATCTGCCGTTCACCAGTATTGCCCACTCTGTCACCCTCTGCTCGTCTCCCTCCCACACCCCCGAATTTTAAGAGATCACCACGTCTTGTTGCTTGGTAAACCATTACCCCCGTCTTTTTATATGAAAGACCTCACTTCTATGAGGGTGTGCAACTGTGCATTTTCCCCATTAGCAGAACTATTGGACTACCGGTAGCGCAAATGGCTCAGTGTCGCAAATGTCGTCTGCTTCGTTTTTCATCAAGAATTATATAGGCGATTAGTCGACATCTCACCTTGGCTTATCTCATTTCATCTCAACTCACCTCATCTCGTCACCATACTGGACCTAACCTAGCCTCACGTCATCTCATCTAACCTCGTCTCATCCCATCTTACCTCACCACCTTACGTTACCTCATCTCTTCTCCCATGACCACCTCACCTTACGCTACCTCATCTCACTTCACCATATTCTTGACCTCGCCTTATCTCTCACCGTCACAGCCCACCTCACCTGGTCTCGTCTTGTCTCATCTCACCTGACCTCATCTCACCTCATCTCTTCTCACCTGACCACCTCTCCTCACAACACTACCACTTCACTTCATTTCTCACCTCGCCTCACCCCATCTCAGCTGACCACCTCACCTCACCACCACCTCACTTCAAGTCTCCTCGCTTCACCTCTCTCCGTCTCAACTAACCCTAACCTCCCCTCATCTCATCTGACCTCACCTCACATCTCTTCTCACCGGACCACAACCTTACCTCACAAAACCCCCACCTCACTCCATATCTCATCCCCTCGCAACCTCACCTCACTTCCCCACATTCTTGACCTCACTTAGCTCACATCATTTCGTTTCATCTTCTCTCATTTAACCTCACGTCATCCCATCTCACCTCACCATCAGGCCACTTCATCATCTCACTTCAACTCACCATCTTGTATTACAAGTGGGCTGCAGGACGAGTGGGTTGTAAGACAACCCCGGGAAGAAAACTGGGCTGTACAGTAGGACAAATGACATAACACCAATTTGATTATGAGCCTCTGGACAGTTGCTTTTTCCCTGAGTCGTCCAGCACCTTTCTTTTGAATGGCATCATGTTTTTTTTTTTTTTTTTTTTTTTTTTTTTTTGCAACAGATGTATACTATACTACTGCGTTTCTGTTGCTCTCCGTTGGGACCACTCTGCTCTGTTGCAGCCAACAAGTTGCCATTTTCCCCCATCAGAAAGTGGACGTCTTTCCCCCCATGATATGTTGAGACGGTCTTCGCTTTGTGGCTTCGGACAACTCTTACTGCACTACTTTGCCCTATTGCATCATAGCCAGGGGTCATATTATGGGCAACTCATCACGTGCAACAAGAAAAACTAGAGAAATCATGATTTGTTTATCTGTGTGCTTTTGTTTGTGGCTCACTGGAAGGGGCGGACCCAGAAGCCAGGGTATGGGGGAGGGGGTGAACATGTACTCAACATCAGGGTGGGTGGGTGTCTCGGACATTTTTAGACTATACCCTATCTTAATCCTACATCAGATGTAAAAAAGTACCTTTCTTAACCCTATAATGTGTTGAAAGGAGTGCTGCATTGGTGCATCCTGGTGCATTTTGAAGACCAACATTCCAATTTTAAACAAGTTTCAGCATATTCTTACTTCCCACAAAAATCCCCCCTCCCCAAGAACTTACTATATATCTCCAGCCTATATCCAAGATCTATACATTTGTCTGAAAAATGAGTAAGACATTCGGTTCATTCAAATAATTGTTACCCCTATGATCCTAATCCAGCTGTGTACATTTGGGGGGAGGGGGGGCTTTTCTAATCCTGGGAGTAATGAAAACACGGCTGTTCCCGCGGCAAATACCCAGTACCATCCTGCATGGGAGTACCCCCCCCCCTCCCCCGCGGGGGGGGGGAGGCTGAGCTAATGCCTGGGGGCTGGGGGCGAAGCCTCTTTAAAGCTGTTGGATTTGAAGTATTTTCACCGTGCAAAAACAGCTTTTTCTGGTACTCTATCATACGATTTGCAGACCTACAGCTTACTAATACAAATAATATTTATCCAGCACATAAGGTGTGAAGAATAGATATTTGAATTTTATGGGCATCATATTAAAAGGGACTGAGACCATTTCTTTCAAGACGGACAGACAGTGTTTCTGCCTGGTACCTGGTCACAGAATAATAGAATAAGTATGGCCTGTGAGACAAATAAACTAAATACCTCTAACATATTTTTATTGGAGCTGGCTGGTATTAATGGTGGGAGAAGCTCATGACTCTCAGGGCAAGGTACGACCAAAGGAAGCTACATACATATATGAATACCTCGGTGCCTATTTATTATAATATTTAATGAATTGCCTTTTGTATGAGTCTTTTTTCTGTCGTGTTTGCATGAGATCATGCCATGTGAATTGATTTATGTCAATAATGCATAGGGTATGTATGTATGTATGTATGTATGTATGTATGTATGTATGTATGTATGTATGTGTGTAAATATATAACATATGCAAATGTGCAAACAACACGTGGCTTATTGTGTGTGCCAAGCACTTGTGCAAATCGATCTATCCCTGGCCACCACTTACTGAAATTGAACAATGACAGGGGCTGTGGGCATGCCAAGCGCAAGATGCGATTGTGGGATAGGTTTCGATTTCTTGGCCACCTTTTCAGGACCACGGCAAACAAGTGGAGGGCCAAAGACAATTATTACAATTATTATGACAAAAAAATCGAATTCAAGCAAGAAAGTGTTTGACTTGTTCGTCTTCTATATATTCTTTTCCTGACAAAGTATTCATAAAATTAGTGCCCGGAAACAACTTTTATCCCGCATCATTTCTACCAAATGACATACCACAATCGTCGGTTCGTCCCCCTGGCCCGTCTCACGACCCAAATGCATTCAGCCTGTGATGGATGTTACGTCGCAAATTTGTACAATCAAGTCTGAAGTGCGTAGACAGTTAGCTGAAAGTCGCATCCGTATCAGGAAATTTGACAAGCTCTTGTTTAGCTTTCTTTCACCTGGTTTGGTTTTTGTGCAAACCATGCTTATCCTATTGCCCGGGCCTATTGCTTCTACAGTGGTTTCCCTGTTGCAATAGAAAATTAGTTTCGTGTAACCAACACCTTGTTGAATAGAAACATTGAGACTTAAGAAAAACATATGGTTTCATTCGAAGTGGAACTCATTTCAATGATTTCATAGGAACAAAAATGCATTATTCATCAAAATTGACAGGTATGAATTCCAAACTACAGGATTATCGCAAGTACAAGAAAGTGTTTGGCGCGTGTATTGTGCAACAAACCACAACATACTTTGTCCACCTGTTTGTGACGTGGTCACATGACACGGATAAACCAATAGAAACATGGCTGGCGTTTTTTCATTGACCAAAAACTGTTGATACCTCAGTTCCACTTCATCCTACCTGTGAGTACAGACGTTCATTTATATCTATGTTTTTTTCACCTGTGCCATATGTTGGCCACAGGCTTTTGGCTTGGGTATATATAGTGGCTTCGAAACATAACCAATGTGGTCAGGGTTTTGTACGCTTACATTATTTATAGTCCATCGTTAAAATTAAGCAGGGAAAAATATAAATTTTCACAAAACTTTGTGACCTACATCACGTGGCTTCTGGCTTTGGCGCCTTTATACCCGTCCATTTAATTTGGAGTGCTGAATTGCTGAAGTCCTTCGGAGAGTTGGGGGTTTGTGGTCTGGGATTCATGCTGGATAACTTTGGACGCTTTAACATGGGAAGAGTTTAATTCCAAAGTAGAGTATATTCAAAACCCACTAATCTGTTTTTGCGTTGTATATTTTGGGTTTGTAAAGGCTGTGTGCCCGTAAAACAACACGAGAGAAAGTGAGTGAGAAAGAGAGAGAGAGAGAGAGAGAGAGAGAGAGAGAGAGAGAGAGAGAGAGAGAGAGAGAGAGAGAGAGAGAGAGAGAGAGAGAGAGAGAGAGGTTGAACAGTTCAATTTTGCCCAACCTTAGCATGAATTGTGTTCATGTAAGTAACAAATTTAAAGCTAATGGTGACCGAGGCGATGTCTCCAGCGTTGGAGACAGTTAGATGGATGGGTAGGTAGGTAGGTAGGTAGATACGGAATAAATTGTGCACTAAAGTAAGAAAACTGCTCAACCTATTAGGACACTCCAGTGTGTGGAGGGAACAATATACTGAAAACCGAAATCCACTTTCAACCATTGTACAAAATATGCTAGAAAACTTTTTCAATGACAACTGTTTGGGTAAAATACACAAGGAGGAAAATAGTGACAAGATATACACATACAGAATCTACAAAACTGAGTTTGGGAAATCAAGGCCAGATATTTATTTCAAGAACCACCCTGTGGTCTACTATCACAGGGCATTGGACAATCGACAGAGGACTCAGATGTCTGTGTATTAATAATGAGCAGCTTACTATGGAAATAGTTTTTTTTTTTTTTTCCCGACATACATGTAGCTGAATAAATCTGTTATCTGGCGATCTTGGGGCGGGGGGGGGGGGGGGGGCTCGAAATCAGAGATCGACGGTACAGGACTGCCCTCTGTCGCTTTCGTTTCAGTTCACACAGCCTTGTTATTGAAGTAGGTCGACATGCAAAGCTGAAAATACCCCCGCAGTGATCGTCATGTGATAAGTGTAACACAGGATGTGTGGAAGATGAGATTCACTTTGTAATGGACTGTCCTCAGTGTAGCGACATCAAAGTCAAAGGCGTCATTTGAACAGTTCATTTGTAGTCAATTTTGTATCAAAAAATTATACTTTTGTAAATTAAGGATTAGACTGACTCATATCCTGAAAATTTTAACACACATGTAGCCTAGCTATAGTATAGAGTATAGTGCAGTTCATCATCGATTTTGAGTTGGGGCAACAGCAGGATCGCTGCCTGGTCCCGAGATGTGAGATTGTGACGCCCGGACTCCCTCAAATTAGATCATGTGCAGTGCTGGTTCATTGGCTTCATTGATACGAATTTTCGCATCCGGGTACCCGTCCCTGGGTACGGATTTAGCATCATACCCGGGCACCAGCCAGAGTGATATATTGAAAGCACAGCAATCTAACTATAGGCCTACTCAGCCTTCCAACTCACACGCATCTCGCGTGTGATACACGCATTTGAATTTTTGTCACCCTCACACTCTTGTCTTTTGCCAACTCACGCATTTAAAAAAAAAGAAGAAAAAAAAAGCCACCAGCCATTACAATAAGGCTTGTGTTTGAACAAAAAGAATGAATAACATGGGTTTGGTAGGTTCATTTTAAAAGCTGTAGAAGCTGGAATAATAACCAGTAACATTATGTTGAGGAAAAACACCAGACAAATAAAAAAAATGCTTTAATTCAGAAAAAAATTATCCCCTTCTTTTTTGTCTTCACCTTTAAGTATACCTGGAAATGCCTTAAAATGCATAATTAAACTTGATGTTTAAAACACTCCGGCTTCCGGCATCTTGGGGCCTAGCCGCCCCCAGACCCCTGGCTTGGTGTGGGGAGTCACATGCATGGAGTGTCACTCATAAAATTCTCCCCAGGTTGGGAAAAGTCTGTATACTTTACAGACGTCCTTTAATTAACCCTTAAAGTGCTGATTTAGATTGAGTCAACAGCTTCCTCGGGGGCACTTTGCGCAAAGTGCCCCGAGGAAAGCTGCATGTTGACGAAGACCACTTATTGCGTTAGACTGTACTTGCTGGTATTTGAATGAAAGGTATCTTCATGGGGAATTTGAATCTTTTTAACCATTGTATGTTAAGCGATAATGAGAAAACTACTATAGCAGTGATTAGCACTTTAAGGGTTAATAATAGCTTGATGGAATTCCGTCATCCGGGTCCTTTGCCTTGGTGACGACAGCAAGCAAAACACAAATGGCGCCATGCTTGAAATGGGTCGATTTGTTCCGCCTCAATGACTTTATTTCACGGATCTGCGCTTTCAGCCGAGGATATGATGTAAATTCCATACGATGAGCTGGGTCCAGTAACAAGGTATCATACAATGTGTTTCAAAAATGTCACCGTTTATTTTGATTCCATACGGCACGCCGATGATCGACTGTCTCAATCTCATTTTCAATGGGACACAGTAGCTAGAGCCTCTAGCCTAGAGTCTAGGCTTATGATTATGTAGATCTAAGCTGGTAACTTATTTTACATAGTTTTGGTGTAATAAGCAACTTTAAATCTATACAACTCTGATATTCCACTGCAACCACCGACATTTTATAATACGGGACATTCACATCATAGCTGCGTCACTGCTTCAGCTGTGTCATTCAAGGTAATTAAGAATGAAATTATTGTGAAGTCCCTTAGGCTTTAGAACTGTAACATTGTAACATTGCAACATGTGTTGCTCGTACTGTACTTAACTAACAACTTGGACAGAATCAAAAAGGCTATTGTCATGTTTTCCAAAGATGTACTGAGCTAATTATAAGGAGAAGGAGTCAATTAAATGTTTAATTGAAACATTTAAAATTTATAATTATTTGGTTTCCAATGGCCTTCAGCCAATCAGATATCAGGATTGCAGGTCGCTGCGAGATGTCCGCCAGGAAGTTTAAGGTCTTGGACCAGTAACCTAGGCCTGATGCATTTACATGTTAAAATAGCAACATTCGCTGGCTTATTCTCTTATTTCAATCGTAAAACAACTTCCTTTACTTTCTACTTCAAGTTTATACCGGTAGCAGCAAGTTAAAACCAAGAAAATGGGGGGTCATGTGATTAGATTTTTTTTTCCGGTGCATTTGTGTACCTTACCTCCATGACTGACGTTCCGTGCAAATATGTCTCCAAAAATACACAAAGTTATCAAATGATTTAAAATATTTCTAGAGTAGCAGTGTGTTTCTAAAACTCACAGTTGATTTTCCTATCCAAAATTATGATGGACTTAATTTGGGATGCTCTGCTCCTGTGATATTTACATCCAATAGACACAGCAACAGTATTTGGGACTCGATCAAAAGTTGTGGATCAGTTGACCCGACCTTGAGGGTGTATAAGTGGTCCCAAAATTGTTGCCAGAATAGCTCATCTGAAGCCCTTATTAGGCGGCCCCCAGACCCCTGGCCAAAAATACAATTTGCTCCTGCCTTCCTGGCATTTCAGATTTTGCTCCAGCATCACGTACATTGGACATCCCGTATAATACACTGGAACTAGAGAAATTTGATTTATTTATTGAACTGTTCAAATAAGACATTATAAAACTATTAAGCTCTGTCACAAACCTGTAAATTGAAGTTGGAATTGTACTTCTCTCTCTAATAGTTCAGAAATTATTCAACATTTAAACTTTGTGTATTTACATAATTCAAACTTCTACAACTTTAAATCATGAATGATTCATTGGATGCAGCTAGCTTCCAAACCTGTCAATTAAAGATCGAATGGCAGCTCTATAACAGTTTTTAAGTTGAATATTCAAGATTGCAGTGTTCCCAATATTCCTAATTTGCATAAATTTCAATCCTACAATTTTGGCTAATATTTCATTGGATGCAGGTATCTCACCAACTATCAATTGAATTGTCAACACCAGACTTGTGCCTGGTGGCTAAGGAGCTGCTGAAAATTGTTATTTTCAGTGAAAATGTGTTCAGAAAATAGTTCGACTTGTTTCAACTTCAACTGGGGCTAATTAGGAACTGATAGGACGCTCACTAGCTCGTAATCAGAATTAATTATGTGCAAAACGGCCATGGCCATTCTTTACCAAAGTGTAATGCATCCATATAGTAACTGGAGTTACGTCATATGGACCAGTGCAGAGAGAGGTGTTCTCTGTAAACAGAGTCAACATTTTGTTGACGTGCTTGTGATGATTCTGTGATCACCCGCAGGGTGTGACGTATTTCAGATCAGAAACTTAGTTTGAAGGGAGGTCGTGTACTTCTTCCTGAAGGAGACCCAAGAAAATGGTTTCCTTGGGAATTATTTTTGCACATTAGTTGTGGCAATTGTGTTATGATGGTGCTTGGGATTGCATGGATAATATGCCCCTTGTCATATTTTGTGGATTCTGGAGAATTCTGAGAGTTCTATGAATCAATAGTTGAGCTTTGGAGTGATGGGTAGAAAGAGTGCTTTCTGACCTCTGATAAGTTTGTTGTTATGAGGAAATAGTCAAATGAACTTTCAATAAAAAAAAAAGAAACTTCACTGAAGTCGGATGACACTGAGCTATCTATCTGTAAGCGTTGTGAAGTTGTTCAAAATTTAGATTTTGTGTATTGTCCTAATTTGCATCAATTAAAATTCTACAACTTTTGGTTGTGAACAATTGGATGTGCCTATAGCAGAAACCTGTAAATAAGATTTTCAAAGTGTGAATGGTACCTCTCCCTTTTAATTGTTTTTGGAGATATGCAATGTTTAAACTTTTCAAGTGTTCCTAATTAGCATTTAGAATTCTACAACTTTTGTTTGTGGTTCATTGGAAGGCTAAACTTGCTCAACACAAACCTATGAATTGAAGTTGGAAGGGCACTTCTACTATAATAACAGTTAGATATTCAACCTTTAAAACTTTGTCAAGTGTCCCTAATTGGCATTAATTATAATTCTACAACTTTTGATTGTGGTTCATTGGATGTGACTGCAACACAAACCTGTAAATTGAAGTTAGAATGGCAATTCTACCTCTAATAGTGTGAAGATATTCAACATTTAAACAAACTTTTCAAAGTGCCCCTGATAAGCAATTCTACTTTTGTTGATGGTACATTGGATGCACCTATGGCATAAGCCAATGTATATGGCCCTATTTGAAGTTGGAATGGCATTTCTACCAACCACAGGGCTTGACATTAAACTTGGATTTTGGCCATTTGTTAAAGGGCTAGCTGGAGATAATTATGTCTGGGTGCCAACTCAGACATTTTGTTTTTCCAAGAATTCTCTCTCTCTCTCTCTCTCTCTCTCTCTCTCTCTCTCTCTCTCTCTCTCATCTCTCTCTCTCTCTCTCTCTCTCTCTCTCTCTCTCTGTTTTCTGCCTTTACTGTTCAAGACTTTGGCAAAAGTAAGATCATCCTCCAGATTGCTACCAGACTCGGGAGTTTTCCAATATAGACAAATTACACCTTGATTTGAGAGCTTGTACATCTTGCTCCAGGACACCATTATGTGCTGTGACAACAAGAAGCTGAGCTTGCAATTGTTCATTATCCGACTTCACTTTCTTATTATCCGATTTTAATCTCCCAAGCTCCTCCATAATGCGCTTAATCTGTGCAGATATATTGGCTACATTCTGTATCAAAACCCTGCATCTCACTCAGTGGGCTTACAGTGCTTGCAATTGCGTCATCGTCTTTGTCTACGTTTTCTTGGGGCAGGACGTCTTTAAACACAAACATTTTGTCCAATTCCTTCAGGGCTGTTTGTTGATTAAATTAGAACCCATATCGCCAATGTCGAACACT
>OZ026613.1:14678320-14964738 GCA_964020975.1 Hermodice carunculata | reverse complement strand
GTTTTGAGTTAGGACTTGATGTCGCATATGTTAATTAATGTTTCTCTATGAAGGTCATGTTTAGACACCACATGAGTGACCTTGACCTCATTTCTGGGATCACAGTGCAACATGTTACTCTTCACTGTAAATTGAGAACTACTTGAACTGGGACCTTGATGTTGCACATGTTAGTGTTCTTCCATAAAGGTCTGACTAAGTACATGGTTGACTTTGATCCTGTCCCAAGTTCACATAGCCGCAAGTGTGATGAATGTCTTGGTCAGCTGTGCATGGGCTGTTCACACAGCCCTCTTGTTTAAATTAATCAAACAGCTGATTAATTTCAAAACCAATGGCAATAAAAATGTACAATATAATGTATAATTATGTAATCACTAGAATAAGATCCAACCATGTACATGTATATTAAGTCAATCTTTTATTGAGATTTTACTGCTGAATACTGGATTGGCTAGGACCATGCATGGTGTTGTCATTACATGTAGATTAATTGTTCAGCCTTAACCTTTCTTCATTGGATTATGATTGCATGACAAGGAAAACTTGTGACTGTTCCACTGTTGAGGGTCATACATGTAGCTACACTTCTAATTGAGAGTGTTACCTATGAGTGAGACACTTTGAGTGAAACTCTGATCAGCACCCCATGACATTTAACATGCGAGCACTTCAAGATGGCTTAAGGGAGAAAAGGGTTCAGCTTAGCCTACTGCTGTGGAGTACCTGTCACTTTTTGCAGCTACTGGTCATCAATCCAGTTGACAAGGTTTATAAATATACCACAACTATCAATCAAACACAAACCCCGGCCCCCAGGCTATATTTGTCGGATCCTTATGAGTACCAGCCATTGGCACAATCTGTAACGCTTGAACCCAATTAAATTTGCATTCAGTGATGACGATGTGCTTGTTGAAATGAAGTTTGTGCATGAAGATGGAGGTGAAAAATAATTGGTATAATGTAGTAGTACATATATATATATATATATATATATATATATATATATATATATATATATACATAGAATATATGTATAAAGTGTTTCCTCGGTCACATCAGTCTTTTTCCTTCATTACAAAATTTCAGTGCTGCTAACATTTTTGATGATGATGAAGTCTGCTATGCTAGCTGTGCCTGTGTATAGGGCTCCAGTTGCTGTTGGTGCCATAAAGAGTTCTATGACTTCAAAGGAATTTACTTGTGAAGAAATGAATAACATTTGAAATATGATCATCTGTAATTTTACCTACATTATAAAGAAATGGCAAAATGTATCAAGCAGCTCAATATAGAAAAGAATGCAATAAGTGTGTGCCCTCATGCTTGTGGTGGGACAGGGGGATGTACATGCAGTCTGGCTTCATGTGTGGCTGAGGAAAATGTCAATGCTGGTGTCCTCCTCTAATCTGCTAATACTTCTTCATTAATTTACTGGGTGTCACATGCCAGTGGGAATTCCTGTGTTGCCATAAAAATGCCTGTGCTGTTAGTGCCAGGACACTGCCATTTATCTGTGGACTAGGTGCTGTGTAGAGGAGTTGTACCAGTAGAGAGGGAGCTGATGCTTGCTTCATTACGTCTATATACATGTAGTGCAGATTAGTGTGTAGTCTTCAGGCTTTGTACTAATGTCTGCTGTATGAATGCTGCAGACCATGAGTGTATGATAACTGTAGACTGGCTACATGTGTGATAACTGTAGACTGAGTACATGTATGATAACTGTAGACTGGCTACATGTATGATAACTGTAGACTGAGTACATGTATGATAACTGTAGACTTGCTACATGTATAATAACTGTAGACTGGCTACATGTATGATAACTGTAGACTGAGTACATGTATGATAACTGTGGACTTGCTACATGTATGATAACTGTAGACTGGCTACATGTATGATAACTGTAGACTGAGTACATGTATGATAACTGTAGACTGAGTACATGTATGATAACTGTAGAATGGCTACATGTATGATAACTGTAGACTGGCTACATGTATGATAACTGTAGACTTGCTACATGTATGGCTACTGTAGACTGGGTACATGTATGATAGCTGTAAACTGGGTACATGTATGATAGCTGTAGACTGGGTACATGTATGATAACTGTAGACTGGGTACATGTATGATAGCTGTAGACTGGCTACATGTATGATAACTGTAGACTGAGTACATGTATGATAACTGTAGAATGGCTACATGTATGATAACTGTAGACTGGCTACATGTATGATAACTGTAGACTTGCTACATGTATGGCTACTGTAGACTGGGTACATGTATGATAGCTGTAAACTGGGTACATGTATGATAGCTGTAGACTGGGTACATGTATGATAACTGTAGACTGGGTACATGTATGATAGCTGTAGACTGGGTACATGGATGATAGCTGTAGACTGGGTACATGTATAATAACTGTAAACTGGGTACATGTATGATAACTGTAGACTGGCTACATGAATGATAACTGTAGACTGGCTACATGGATGTCTGCTTTATCACTGCTGCAATCTTCAAATGGCTGATGTGTCTGGCTTACAGACTGTAACTGTGTGGTATAAGGGTATGTACATGTACATGTACAGACTGAATGTTCCTGCTTTATAACTGGTATGTGTACATCTGCTGGATAAACTGGTACACTCACTGTCTTCAAATATGTGATTCTGTCAGGCTAATCTGCATGTACAGACTGTGAGTATCTGTTTATCACCTGTTCTGAAGTAGAACTAAAATTAGTAATATCTCCTGTTCTGAAGTAGAACTAAAATTAGTAATATCTAACTTTGACTGATCATCTTTAGATCCACTGATTAATAAATCATCATGATCTTTATCCATAAAACTATTTGAAACCAAGTCTACATCAGAACTGTTTCTGTCACTCATTCCAGGTGACTGAACAACATTGTCTAATTCAATACAATGTTCTTCACTCTGTACCAGGTCCAAATTAAAAACAGAATCTATACCCAACATGGTTGACTGACCATCACAACTTGAACTGTTTAATTTGGAACCATACTGCTTACATGATATACATGCTAGATGACCGCAATCACAACCAACTAGTCAGTCTTTACTTTTAAACATCTGTCGCGCTTCCTCTAAATTTTTTCCAAAATACTTGCACTCATTTGAAGACTCAGTATGGGAATATTGCACTTTTTCAACCAACCAGCAGGTGGCGCATATATGCGAAACTGTACATTTTCTCCCATTCACAAAGCCAGCATGAATCTTACCTTTTTCGCACTTACCAGACTGGAACTGGTGGCAAAACATAACTGAATTAATTAGCCTGCCACTGTTACCATTACTCTTTTCAGATGATTTGCTAAGCCCTTTTTGGCCTTGTCTAGCTTTAATCTTACAGCACCGTATAAAACCTTTGATTCTATCTCTAATGTCGAATCAGACCATTTCCTGTTACCCCTTTCGATGTCAAGTACCACAGCAGCATGTAACTCTAGAATGGTATCCCAATCTTGATGAGCTGCCTTATACATCAAACTTTTGAGATACTGCAACTTACTCTGAATTTTGCTTAATCTACCATGCTTCAAATCGGAGTCTAAAGTTTCTAAAAAACCTGCAATAAACAATGGCATGTCAAGTTCCTCGTACTTTAAACACCTACTGGCAAAATGTAAAGATAGCATGGAATGTGGCCTTTTTTCTCTACGTTTAACTAAATCTCCAGATGTATAGGAAGGGCCAGATTTCCGAGAAGGCTTTGATTTCCTAATTTTACTATTCAACTTTCTGCTGTTTGAAATATAACCAGAAACACAAGTATTATCTGAGTCCGAAGACGTACCAGCCTATCACTCCTGCCAGGTTTTAACGATTTGGAACTAGATGATCGGGCTTGTTTGGAATGAACAGTCTTTTTCACCGATTTGACTCGACCACGTCCAGTGCGACCTTGACCCGGACTCTCGGCCTCACTTCCAATCCCGTTCTTTTTCGGCATTCGATAACGTTTGCTCGAATCTCCCAGGCCCAAAGGTACTGTGTGCTGCAAGAGAGAATCAGCCTGTCTTTGGAGATCTTCGAACTGTTTCAAATAGTCCATGTTAACGCCCGTAATACCAGGCAGACAAGCTTTATCCGTGCGACATTGAAGGTCACGTGACTTAGTCACTTTCCGGCTATGTGACCCTTCACCATGTCTATGCTGTTTGACAACAGAAATGTCCGCAATATTTTCCTTGGTGGATTTTACTTTGGCCCCCAACGATTTGATAACTTCAAGCTTTTTCTGTCTGGCCAACAAAGCTTCATTCCTCTCTAAATCTGCCTGGAGCTCTTGTATTGTGGAATCAAGTGCATCCTCATCCATTTTGTCCAGATCATCATGCTCATGAACTACCGAAGAATAGTCATTATCCGCAGAATCAGTATCACCACCAAGTTCACCTTCTCGTATAGCGAGATGAGACATATTCTCAGAATCTTTGATCGATTCACCAGAGGAAAGATCCAAAAGTCCAACATTCAACTTTAAAGCGTAATCGATCTGTGCTCCATTTCTTAGTCTCGATCTGAAAGCTCACAGAAACCGTCAGAAACATCAAAGTCTGCAAACAACAACATTGCTGGAAAGATCGTAAGGCAAGCTGGGAAAAATCCGAGAGGAATTGCCAATGCCGTACCAGTTTTGGTATGATTTCTTTTCATAACTAAATTTTTTACAGACCATAAACTCAAGAACAACTGAAACCTCTGGTGAAACAAACAGAAATGACAAAACAAAAGCATTGAGGTCACAAGGCGGGAAACATAAAAGACAAAGGTAACGAGAATCTCATCCATGACATCATAACATGAATAAACATGAACTTAATCTTATTATTCTCATCATGTGTGCAATTAATCATTTTAATCATTTAATCAAAATGAAAATTTTATAAACTGAAAGTACCTGACTGTGCCTGGCTTTAATCACAGACTGCTACATTTTCTCTGGTTACTGTTACAGATTCCAAATAACAGACTCTGTCTTGCTTTAATAGGTTTCTCTGGCTATTCTGTAACATTCCAAATATCTTTTTCTGTCTGGCTTAAATCACTGCTACATTTCTCTGGTTACTGTTACAGACTCCAAATATCTGCTCCTCTATCAATATGAACTGTTGTATTGTCTCATTCAACACAGCTGCAGACACTTATAAGTGTCATTTTTATGGGGTATGCCCAATGCTGCAGACTGTACAAGTCTCAATTACAAATTGTAAGCACATGGTGTATCTGTGGGGCTAATATAAGCAGGCTGTAGATTTGCAGGAATGTGAGCAATAAACATTAGATATACTTGTCTGAGGCAGTATCTATAGTGGCACATATATGCTAGCTGTCCAGGAAGCCTTCTTTATAGTTCAGCTGCAGCCACTGACATCCTGATCATCAGGTCAGTGGACCCACTGTAAGTCAATCTGTTTAATTTTGAAGTACATGTATTAACATGCATATGGCACTATATGTACTTGTATATACTCCTGCTTGGGGGGGGGGAGAGAGAGAGAGAGAATGAATGTATGTTTGATCTGTGATATTGTTTGATTTAACCACTCCTTTGGGATGATCCTCCCTCTATCAAACTGTGAAGTCTATTACTTCCAGTGATGTGCAAGTGGGGGCATGTTGGCTTCGAAGTGCATCAACGTGCCATGAGTAAGCTCATTTTAAAGTCCCTTTGAACCTCAATGTCAGACACAGTGATCACCAAATTCTGAACCTTATTCCATTTCCAGGCCAATCTTTTGTACTGCACTCGATCAAACACGAACTAGTGTTTCTTGACCACATTGCGTAAAATTACAGAGGCCAGTGCATCCAATTCCATGTAAAACATCACATTTATCATACCAATGGAAGTGTTCTGTCATTTTTTAGCATGATTATGTACTTTATATCCACTACCTGGGGGGATTGGTAAAATCATATACCCACATGGGTATATTTTTATGCCCCCCTTCGAAGAAGGTGGGGCATATAGCGTTGCACATGTCGGTCGGTCGGTAGACTGTGGTTTCCACACAATAACTCAAGAAGTTTTTAAGCTAGGACTTTGATGCTGTATAGGTGTATCATTCTAGTCAAAAGCTAGGCGTAGTTTCAAGATGGGTGACCTTGATCTAATTTCCAAGGTCACAGTGGTACCTGAGTTAACTTTGGTTTCCGCACAACAACTGAAGAGGTTTTTAAGCTAGGACTTTTATATTGCACAGGATTATAGTCCATATTTGGGGCTAGGCAAAGATTGAAGATGGATGACCTTGACCTCATTTTAAAGGTCACAGAGCCACTTTACTGAATATGGTTTCATGCCTTCTGCACGATAACTTATACCTTGGAGCAAGAACTTGTATATTGCAGAGCTTTATGGTTCTCTTTAAGGGCTAGGTTGAGTTTGAAGATGGGTGACCTTGACCCAGTTTTCAGGGTCACAGAGAGATTGTAAAATTCCTGTGGTTTCCACACAATAACTCGAGAAGTTTTTGAGCTAGGACTTTGATACTGTACAGGTGTATCATTCTAGTCAAAAGCTAGGCAAATTTTGAAGATGGGTGACCTTGACCTAATTTCCAAGGTCACAGTGGTACCTGAGTTAACTTTGGTTTCCCCACAATAACTGAAGAGGTTTTTAAGCTAGGACTTTTATATTGCACAGGATAATAGTCCATATTTGGGGCTAGGCAAAGTTTAAAGATGGATGACCTTGACCTCATTTTAAAGGTCACAGAGCCACTTTACTGAATATGGGTTGGTACCTGAGTTAACTTTGGTTTCCACATGATAACTGAAGAGGTTTTTAAACTAGGACTTTCATATTCCACTGGATAATTGTCCGTATTCAGGTCTAGGTCAAGTTTGAAGATGGGTGACCTTGACCTAATTTCAAAGGTCACAGAGCCATTTGGTTGAATACTGTTTCTGCATGATAACTTGCATTTTAGAGGTAGCACTTTTATATTGCATAGCTTTATGGTTGCCTATAAGGGCTAGTTTGAGTTTGTAGATGGTTGACCTTGACCCAGTTTTGAGGGTCACACACAGACAGTAGACTTCCTTTTTTTGCACAATAACTGAAGAAGGTCAAGTGAAAATGAGTGACCTTGCCATAATTTCCAAGGTCATAAAGCCACTTTGCTGAATATGGTTTTTAAATGATGACTAATTTTTCGGCTATAACTTTTATATTGCCCAGGTTTTTAGTCGTTTTTTAAGGGCTAGGTTAAAGTATAAAGATATGTGACATTGATGTATGATCAACCTTCACTAATTTTGTAAGGTCACAAGTGCCCCTTCTACCACTATCAATAGGGTAGCGAGGGCAAGGGTAATGAGGGAGGGGGGCATCTATGTTTTATAAAAATATCTTGGTAATATATATATATATATATGTCATATAGTAGCATAAAATGAAGTAGTACCCTGCAGCTGGCAATCATCAGTGCTACACGTCCAATGGTGTTACTGCCACCTTTAGTTGTGGTGTTTCTCCCACTTTCAGTTGTGATGTGTTGTGTTTCTCTCGATCACCTTTAGTTGTGGGCTGTTGTGTTACTGCCACCTTAGTTGTAGGGTGTTTTGTTACTGCCACCTTAGTTGTAGGTGTTTTGTTACTGACACCTTAGTTGTAGGGTGTTTTGTTACTGCCACCTTAGTTGTAGGGTGTTTTGTTACTGCCACCATAGTTCTGGGCTGTTGTGTTACTGCCACCTTAGTTGTGGGGTGTTACAGCTGCAGCTTAACCCTTTCCCCTTGAAACAACAAAAAATAAAAGCGTGGGGATAAAATTTCTGCCTCTGTGTGTGTGTTTTTTTTTTATATTAATTATAATGTTTAAAAAGTGAATTAGAATAGTTGATAAGCCCACCCAGAAGATGCTCAGTAGAAAGCTGTTGACTCCGTTATTAGTCCTGAGGGGAAAAGGTAGAAGTGCACAAGTCTGTGATGCTGTCAGATAACAGGAAACACAGCCAGGCTGGAGAAAATCTAGCTCTACCAGCATTGTGGACCCAATCCCATTGGAACACAACTGATTGTTACAAAGGTGCATTGGGAGTCAACTACAGACACAATACAGTTACTAAAGATACACATCTGAATAGAAGTGTGTGACATTTACTAAAGGTACACATCTGAATAGAAGTGTGTGACATTTACTAAAGTTACACATCTGTATAGAAGTGTGTGACATTTACTAAATTAAGGTACACATCTGTATAGAAGTGTGTGACATTTACTAAATTAAGGTATACATCTGTATAGAAGTGTGTGTCATTTACTAAATTCAGGTATATATCTGAATAGAAGTGTGTGACATTTACTAAATTAAGGTATACATCTGAATAGAAGTGTGTGACATTTACTAAAGTTACACATCTGAATAGAAGTGTGTGACATTTACTAAATTAAGTTATACATCTGTATAGAAGTGTGTGACATTTACTAAATTAAGATATACATCTGTATAGAAGTGTGTGACATTTACTAAATTAAGGTATACATCTGTATAGAAGTGTGTGACATTTACTAAATTAAGGTATACATTTGAATAGAAGTGTGTGACATTTACTAAATTAAGGTATACATCTGAATAGAAGTGTGTGACATTTACTTAAGTTACACATCTGAATAGAAGTGTGTGACATTTACTAAATTAAGGCATACATCTGTATAGAAGTGTGTGACATTACTAAATTAAGGTATACATCTGTATAGAAGTGTATGACATTTACTTATTTAAGGTATACATTTGTATAGAAGTGTGTGACATTTACTAAATTAAGGTATACATCTATATAGAAGTGTGTGACATTTACTTAATTAAGATATACATCTGTATAGAAGTGTTTGACATTTACTAAAGATACACAATTGAATAGTAGTGTGTGACATTTACTAAAGGTACGCATCTGAATAGAAGTGTGTGATATTTACTAAATCAAGATACACATCTGTATAGAATGTGTGACATTAACTAAATCAAGGTATACATCTGAATAGAAGTGTGTGACATTTACTAAAGGTACATATCTGAGTAGAAGTGTGTGACAGTTACTAAATTAAGGTATACATCTTTACAGAAGTGTGTGACATTTACTAAATTAAGATGTACATCTGTATATAAGTGTGTGCCATTTACTAAATTAAGGTATACATCTGTATAGAAGTGTGTGACATTTACTAAAGGTACACATTTGTGCAGATGTGTCTTACATGTACTTTACAGAAGGTACACATCTGTATAAAGGTGTGTGACATTTCTATGCTGCAGTGACTGGGGATAACCTTTGATATATCACCACCTTTTGTCAATTTGTGAAATTCCGAAATTCCAGACAGACTAGACATTGAGTGGTTGATTGATTACATCTGTGCCTGCTTTGGGGGGGGGGGGGGGGGGGGGGGGGGAGGGGGGGGTCAATCATGTCTTGACTATAAGTTTACAGGGATGCATCACATGCATACACAAAATAAGTAATGGATTGCCCTATTATACCCGTACTTTTTCTGTGGAGGTGTGTCTTTATGAATTAGCCTGTAAGGCCCCACAAAACGAGTCCCCTTCATTGTTCTTGATGTAGATGTCATTTTTCTTTCAGGTGCCCAAGATGCACATTTCATGAAAAGTACAGACCCAGAGAAAAACCATGAGGGCATAAATGAAGTGATTTCTGAACATATTTTTTGTGCAAATTCCATGTACGATGCACATGTACATGTATGCTCTGTCCTACATGCGGACCATACATGTGACGGCCATCTTACCTCTGTTGAAAGGTGTTGCATCAGAACCTGTCTATCTTCTTAAACCTTGAACACATAATCATTGACGAGTTATGCATCCCCCATAGGAGGGAAATACACATAGTGTTTAGTCTTGTCGTCCGCCGCCACCACCACGTACCTTTTTTTTCTGATATTTCTGTCCCCTAGCTCTTGAGCTGTTGCCTCCTAATTTGGTACAGATGATCTATGGGTCTGGGAATTTTTTCCCATATAATAATATATAACCTTGAGGTCAAAGGTCAAGGTCAAATCGTTGCATGTTTCTGCAGCTGACTTCACAATTTTCACATATTGGCTTATACCTTCTTAATGGTGCAGCGTAGGTCCGAGGCTACAATTAAACCTTAATAGGAAAGTACCTAGATGGGCTTTCAATTTGTATGGTTTATTTCAAGCTTGAGTGACCTTGAAATGTCAACCTGCATACATTCCTGTTGATTACTATTTAATTACATGTATGAGATTCTATAGCAGTACTAGTTCACCTTTTCAACTTCTTCTCCAAAATAATTGGCCAGATTCACTTCAAACTTGGTGGGGATGTACATCAGGTAGGTATCTACCAACTGTGTTCAAATGGTCATGCTCGAGTGATTTTTGTATTTTACATGTGATTTTGGGGGGGTGGGGGGATGGGGGGGTTTGCATTCCTTTCAATTACTGGGTATTAGTCAAAAGGGTCTGCAATGGTAGCTCACATTTTGACTTCTTCAAAACCATAAGCGGGATTCACTTGAAACTGTTGGTACTGTATAGTTTTGGGAATTTTTACCCTCGGCACACAAAGTACCGGAGGGTTTGTCGTCCCTGGTGTCCTCGGTCTTGTCAACGTTTCAGCGATATCTCAAAAAATATACACCATGGCTGTGAAATTTTATCAGAGATGCACCTTATAATGGATCAGATTTCTCTTGAAAACCAGCTTCCTCATATAATTTTTCAAGTTTTTATGAAACCTTTAAAGTATTATTTCACGGTTATCTGAGTGGCGCGCAGGGGGACAACATTACCATAATACCTCAAAAAATATTCACCGTAGCTTTACCAAATTTTTATCACAGAAGAACCTGATGATGGATCACATTCCTTTAGAAAACCAGCGTCCTTTGATTATTTCAAAACTTTTTATGAAACATTTAGACCTAACGTATTAATTTATTTGAAGGCCATCTTAGTGGCGTCAACCCTGACAATGTTACTGTGATATCTCAAAAAACTTGACTGCAGCTTTACTAATTTTTTGTCAGAGATGCATATAATCATAGACCAGGTTTTTTATTAAAACCAGCCTCCTTTTGTATTTAGAAACTTTTTATGAAACTTTAAATTATTTCAAGGCCGTCTGAATGGCACACTAAAAGGACGACATTATATATATATAATACATGTATCTTGACAAGGATCCATTGCAGCTTCACCAAAATTTTTATAAGAGGTGCACATTATAATGGACCACATTTCTTGAGAAAACCAGTATCCTGTGATTATGTCAAAACTTTTTATGAAACTTTTAATGTATTTATTTGAAGGCCATCTTAGCGGCGTCAACCCTGACAACATTACTGCGAAGTCTAAAAAAAAACAAAACAAAACAAAACAAAACCAGCAGCTTTACTAAATTATTGTCAGAGACGCATCTTATGACAGACCAGCTTCCTAATTAAAACCAGCTTCCTTTTTATATTTGTAAACTTTTTATGAAAGTTATAGGCTGCGCCACTAGTATCATTAAAAACTTAAGACTTTGACCTCCCTCACAATCCCACCAAATTTGGTGAAGATTAGTATTTCAAGGCCGTCTGAGTGGCACACAGAGGGGATGACATTACCATAATATCTTGTCAAGGATCCATTGTAGCTTCACCAATCTTTTATCAGAGATGCACATTATAATGAACCATATTTCTATTGAAAACCAGCTTCCTCTTATTATTTTTAAATTTCTTATGAAACTTGAGTCTTTATTTGAAGGTCATCTGAGTGGTGCACAAGTGAACAATGTTAGCATAATATCTCAAGAAGGATAAAATTACTGTTTCATTTCATAGACAATATGGAAATTGTATGTGAAGTGTTATGCTGTGAAGTGTTACAAAAAAAAAGAAAAAATGCAGAATTGAGGAAAAAAGATTGTGGGCACTGAGTGAAATCCGTTCTCTGAATGCTATTTTATCCATATGATTTTGGATGATCGTCAGGTCATAGGTCAACGTCACAATGCCTTGCAAAATAAAATGGTTTCTATACCGCATCGTCAAATGGTATGATTGAAGTCCACTAATCTTTGTCATCATTTACCCAGGTGAGACTACTTTAAATTTCCTAATAGGTGACCTTGAGGTCAAAGGTCAAGGCCAAACTTTCTGTGGAATAACGGTGGTGCTCTTAGGGGTGGCCACTGGTGAGAGACACCTGCTCAAGGAATGCATAATGTTTTTCACATGAAAATCGCTCTCCTAATTGTTCTCAAGTTTACAATTCCCTCAGTGCTTAATGTCGACTCTTTTAAACATGTTTTACCTGCCAGTGATTGCAAATCACAAAAAGAAAAGGTTGCAAAGTGACACGCTCAAACCCAAACCATAATTCTTCCATGGAGAAGATCAGTTAGAGGATTGATCCGGATACGGATGTGACATGCACTCATTAGTGAGTCTGTTTAAACCCTCACAATGCTTTGGAACCAATTAAGGTTTTCACATGTTATATTATTCCTGCCTCTACCTGGGTGACAGTTTTGCCATCAAAGTATAAATTTCATAAAAGCACATATTCAAGTTACATTTAGATGGATGTACTCATGATCAATGAAATTTGTTCTCAGTTTTGTGTGTGTGTGTTTTTAACAACCGTAGCTGGAAGTAGAAATGATGTTTTCCTAGAAAAGGTTATTGGTCCGTAAAGTTACTCCTTTGAATTAAGAGTGAGTCAACAGCTTTTCCTTGGCATGTTATATTGATCAGTCTTATTATCTACATTTCTCATTCAAATTGTTTCTTATTACTGTTGAACTTGGTCAAAAGCATTGAAGCAGACAACATTAGACTACCGGCTGGTTTTGGCCATTCAGTTGAAGGTCAGGGCTTTCCCTTTGGTTTTTTCTTTTCGAAAAGGCAATACAAAGTGAAAGAAAGAAGATCGAAAATATCTGAAGGTTGCAAATGGAGCCACACTGTTTAAAGTCAGCAAAAAGACACAGGAGGATTTTTGGAATTCAACATCAGCATGGCTGTTCTTTATATTATGAAAATGAGATCATATTGTTTGAAATGAAAGTAAAAGAAAAAAAAAAGCAGAAAAAATAATATTCTGGCTGTACTTTTGCTGAGAAAATACACTGGTAAAAAAGATCATGATGTTCTGAAAAACTAATTAAATTCTGTGTTCTCACTATAACTAAAGGATTGACAATTAAATTGAATATGCCAGTGTGCTTCCCAAGTCATTGCTGGTTAGGTGGGGTCAGTTTTCATTTACTGAGATCATGTGAATGCTACAACACGAATAAATCAAGGTAAAAATAATTGGAACTCAAATCACTGTGAGCTCATAATAAAGAAACTGATTGATAAGGTGTAAGGCTACACTTGGATGTGTAAATAAGTCAGCATTACATTAATTAAGGAGATGCAGCGTCATATGGTCTACACCAACAGAAAGTATTTGCGTTGAAACCCCCCAAACAAATGTAATTCGTTTATGCTTTAATTTTCAAAAGAGCAAATATATTAGCGAGGGTCACATGGCAGTATTTATGGGGTGTCTTGTCATTAAATTTGGTTTCCTGTGAAATGAGTTGACTTTAAATGATATGGTTCATGATGGTTTTTATCTAAGTAATTTGACTTGTAATTGTAATCTTAGTCGAAAACATTTGCCATGAAAATGTGTTTTAGCTCATCTGACTTTTCAGTCACCAGAGCTTATCTTATTGTTCTCTGTCGATTGTCGTCCATCTAACAACCACCACTTCACATTTTTGACTTCTCCAAAATCACCATCCAGATTCACTTGAAACTTGATGGGAATCTATCCTACAGGTAGGTAGATATCTACCAGTTTGTTCAAGCAGTCCTGCTCCAGTGAATTTGTGATTTTTTTATGAATTTTTCTCTTTATTTTTTGAAAATCTTTTTTTAATTATCCCCTTTGAAACCACCAGGCCACTTGCTTCCAGTCTGGACTCCCAGACCTTCATTTGTTCAACAGGTTGTACTTCATAATGGTGTGTGTGTGTGTGTGTGTGTGTGTGTGTGTGTGTGTGTGTGTGTGTGTGTGTGTGTGTGTGTGTGTGTGTGTGTGTGTGTGTGTGTGTGTGTGTGTGTGTGTGTGTGTGTGTGTGTGTGTGTGTGTGTGTGTGTGTGTGTGTGTGTGTGTGTGTGTGTGTGTGTGTGTGTGTGTGTGTGTGTGTGTGTGTGTGTGATGAAACTGGGGGAAAATGAAGCTTGTAGGAGTTTAAACAAACATTCACTAGGTGATGATTCTTTGGATCCATGAGTTATACCTTAGTTTACAAGTCAGCTGAGGTCATTATAGTATGGTCCATCATCTGTTGTCTGTCCACCTGTCCACAATTCACATTTTTGACATCTCCAAAACCACCTACCACTGATTCACTTCAACCTTGGTGTGAATGTACCTTGGGTGGATCTTTTCTTAGTTTGTGTACATGGTCATGCTTCATGGATTTTTTTATATTTTAAGATTTTTATGGATGTTTACTCTGTGACAAAATCTTGAAAAATCATGTACAAAACTACTTAGCTAAGTGCTCTGAAATTGCTTGGGGACTCTTCTGGGGTCTGGGGATCCTCAGACCTTAATTAGTTCAACAGGTGATGCTACATTCATTATGTCTGCCAGTGCAATGGGGGGACATTATTTTTGCTTCTTCTTCTTCTTCTTCTTCTTCTTCTTCTTCTTCTTCTTCTTCTTCTTCTTCTTCTTCTTCTCCTCCTCCTCCTCCTCCTCCTCCTCCTCCTCCTCCTCCTCCTCCTCCTCCTCCTCCTCCTCCTCCTCCTCCTCCTCCTCCTCCTCCTCCTCCTCCTCCTCCTCCTCCTCCTCCTCCTCCTCCTCCTCCTCCTCCTCGTTGCATGCGTTGCAGACGTGATAAGTCAAGAAAGATTTTGCTTGGGAAGTTGAAAATTTTTGTGAAGATGTTCCTATATAAAACCTTGCTTGGGATTGCAGATGGGTGACCGTGACATATTTTTCAAGGTCACATGGACATGTCATCTAAAATTGACGTGGATGCAATAACTCTGCAAAGATTTGACATAGGAGGTTTAAATTTTGCATGTGTATATACCATAATACCAACTAAGTTGGAATTGTAGATGGGTGACCTTGACCTATTTTTAAGGTCACATGACCACTTTTTAAAAATCATTGCAGATGCACTCGAGAAAGATTTGACTTAAAGAGGTTGACATTTTGTGTGATTATGTATCTGTTATAAGACTTCTGTAAGACCTTGCTTGTGACTCCAGATGTATGACCTTGACCTATTTTTCAAGGTTACATGGGCATTTAATCTAAAATCAATGTGGACGTGATAACTCAAGAAAGATTTGACTCGGGAAGTTGAAATATGTTTAAGACCTTGCTTGGGATTGCAGATGGGTGAGCTTGACCTATTTTTCAAGGTCACATAGGCATGTTATGTAAAATCCATAACTCAAGAAAGATTTGACTTGGGAAATTGAAATTTTATGTGAAGATGTTCCTATATAAGACTTTGCTTGGGATTGTAGATGGGTGACCTTGACCTTTTTCAAGGTCACATGGCCACTTTTTCAAAATCATTGCAGACACACTAGTGAAGGATTTGACTTACAGAGATTGAAATTTTGTGTGATATATATTTCTATGAAAGACTTGTAAGACCTTGCTTGTGACTGCAGATGTTTGACTTGGCCTATTTTTTAGATTTTTAAATGTCAATAAAGACAGTACCTTCACCATATCCGCAGATTATTGGAATCGATATGCCTATTTATAAAAATAAGGGTGACAATAGTAAGGGCGCACAGGGAGACATTTGATTTTCTGTCCGAAAATCAGTCTGTTCTAATTTTTTATTTTTTACAGATTTTTGTGTTTTCTTCATTTTTGACTTCTGCAAAACAGTCACTCAGATTGTTTTAAAACTTGCTGGAAATGTAGCTTGTGGGAGGATTAATCAAATTGTTCAGTAGGTGGTGATTCTCTGGATCACTTTTTCCATTTAAGTGAATTTTTCAATTTGGATACTTGTCTGTTAGTGCATGCATTCCTATTGCTTACCATGTACATATAAGTCAAAGGGGATTGCAATGAAAACTCACTTTTTTACTTCTTCTCCAACATCCTCATCCCCTAGGCAAGAGTGGGACTTACTATGGGTAAATGTCCAGGTCAGCTGAGGACAGGCTGCATCCTCATCCCCTAGACAAGAGTGGGACTTATTATGGGTAAATGTCCAGGTCAGCTGAGGACAGGCTGCATCCTCATCCCCTAGACAAGAGTGGGACTTATGGGTTAATGTCCAGGTCAGCTGAGGACAGGCTGCATCCTCATCCCCTAGACAAGAGTGGGACTTATTATGGGTTTATGTCCAGGTCAGCTGAGGACAGGCTGCTCACACAGTCCTCTTCTTAACATTTTTTTTGTTTTTGTTTTCTAATTTGGCTTCTTGTCAGGTAATGCATACATGCCTATTGATTACTATGCAAGTCAATGCGGATTGCAGTGATAATTTACATTTTTCAACTTCTTCTCCAAAACTGTGTGCCAGATTCACTTCAAACCTGACCAATTGCTTCCAAATTGCATATATTCACTTCTGCGGACCTGTATACCTTAATTTGCTCAACATGGCGCACTGCATTTCTTTTTACGGGTATGTCCCATGGGGTGGACCCTTTATGTTATTGGGGTTATCCATCCATGCTTTTCTACATAAGTGTATCATACTAGAGACATCAGGATGTGCACATTCTCCTTACCGCCAGATCTACAGAATGGCTCCATGTCTTTGCACATATTTAGCAATATGCTTATCTTACCTAGCAAAATAAACTGATTAAACTTTGGTGTCACCATGACCTAATTTGAGCAAATGGCAGCCTAATTATGTGTACATGGTCGTTAGGGCTTGTTACCGCAATATCTCCAGAATACTCCAATGTATTTTGCTCAAATTTGGCAGTGTGCTTATTTAGCATGCCTGCCAAGATGAACTGGTTAGATGTTGGTGTCACCATGACCTAACACTAGGAGAGCCAAAACGCCGAGAAAGGGCCAGTCTCTGCACTTTTTGCCTAGAAATGCAGAGGAAATTTGTACAAAAATCCTTTTTCTCTGCATCTCTCTGCAATTTTGCCAAGGATTGCCGAGGTCTACTGCAATGCTACTCTCCCCTCTGCGTTTCTCTGCATTTTTTGCCGAGAAACGATGAGGTACCTTTCACACTACTCCTTAGCCAGGCGTTCCTCAGCATTTTTGCTGAGAAATGCCTGGATTGGAGACTTGTTACCTGAGATGTCACTGACTCTTGGTAACATGCTTCTAAATAATATAACCTGTTTAACAGTGACAGTTTTACAATACATACTGTGGACCCTGATTGTAAGACCTACTTGTATGGTGAGAGATGTTTTTGTTAGCAGTTGCATGTCACTTTTGGTATTTTTGTCAAATATACCTTTATTGTTAGACCACTTGCAGCATAAAACCACATTATGCTGGCAGTGGGGATGGTCTTATTTGAAAGGTACCTCTGTTTTTATATCTTAACAGGAACTTTTTAAATGCAGGTAACAACGTACTATTTAGGGTTTTGCCTCATTTAGATATTTATACTGGGGAGTATGAAATGTTCCTGTATGAATCTGAATGAAGGATTTGCAGAGCTCTCATATTCCTTGACTCGGTTATAATGTCACTTACTACTAGTTATCAGTGATTCGCATCAATAGTAAAGTACAACCATATATGTTGTACAATGAATAAATGGAGTCTGTCTTGTTTTGCATTACCCTAAAAAATCCCTACCAATACTTCCCCTGTATATTCTCTTCCTAGAATGTTGGAAATCGCCAGGGAATTCAAGTCTCCAATCCATACCTAGGCATTTCTGGGCAAAAATGTCGAGGAATGCCGAGATGCTTTTCACTGTAGAAATTACCTCGACGTTTTCGGCGAAAATGCCGAGCAGCATTACCCTAAATAATGCCTACCGATACTTCTCCTGTATATTATCTTTGTGGAATGCCGAGGAAAGCCGAGATGCTTTAATTTCACTGTAGACGTTACCTCGGAAAAATGCTGAGCAGCATTTTTCAGTGAAAATGCCAAGGTAACAATAGGTTAGAAACACTTAGGGGAGAGGAACATTGCAGTAGACCTCAGCATTTCTCAGCAAAATTGCCAAGAGAAGTATTTTTGTACAAATTTCATCGGCATTTCTTGGCCAAAAAGTGCCGAAAGTGACCCTTTCTCAGCTTTTTGGCTCTCCTAGCCTAGTTTGAGCAAATAGCAGCCTAATTTTATGTTTGTTAGGGCTCATTACTGCGATATCTCGAGAAGGATCACTTCAGTCTGTGCATGTAAGGTCAGCTGAGCGACATCTTGGTTTAAAATAAACACCTTGTCTGAATGTACCTTTTCTCCCTTGAGAGTTGCATCCATTTATGTTCAGCCAGTCTGTGTTACTGTCTGAATGATGTACAACAGAGATGAGGCAGAGGCAGAAGCATGCACATCTGTACTTTACAACGTTTTGTTTTATGTAGCACTATACTGCCCAGCACCCACTGCATTTTAACAATTAGTGACAAGCCACTGCCAGGCTTTATAAGCCAACGATCCATGGTTGAATTTGATCACAGCAGGACATAATATTTATATCACCATGAGCACATACATGTATAAGGTCCCACATGACAATCAGCACTATATATAGTCATGTAGTAACACTCTTCTGTGGTATATGGTACTATTCTGCAGTGACATGCAGCATCCTGCATAATCTACACAATTACGTCTTGTTGACCGACATTGGTTATAGCAGAATAAGAGACTTTAGAACAATTTGCAGCTTCTCTTTGAAATTGTTCTTTGTGCCAGCATAAGGTATTTTTTGGGACAAAGCATGTAATTTGCTGCACATAGTGATTAATATTATTGTGAAGAACTACTGATACTACTTATACAGAAATCAGTCTTGTACACAGATAGGAAATAAAGTAAGAAAAATAGCTGTACATATTATGATAATCCCATGAGATCCAAACCCCCCCCCCCCCCCCAAGCTTCAAGCACCATCCCTGTCACATATTTAGGACAACAGATGCTCCCCAGACCTACAAGGTGGCTCTTGCCTATATTTGCAGTAATCGGCGTGATTTTGTAGTCATGCGTGGTCTAACCGCAGTTGGCAGTGGATTGCTGCACATCACCGCACTTCTCTGTTAGGCTGGACAGCAGGAAGAAGTGATATGCAGTAGCTTGCCGCCATCTGCGGAGAACTGCGGCACTGCTGCAACTTACCATGGATCACTGCGGGAAATTGCAGGGCTCCCGCAGGATACTGCATATCACTGCAAAAAGTACCATATACCATAGAAAATCATTACTAGTGCAGGCTGTAGTGGACAAACTTGTTTATTCCGTCGGGTTGGCAGGCTTTGTTGGTTAGACAATAATTGATCAGGGTTTACACTTACCATGTGGGCAGCAGTTCAGTAGGCTTTGTCAGGGTCAGTCTGCTGAGATCATTGGACTCAGTCCTATGGAAAAAAAGGGAAGGATTGGGTGGGAGTGTTGTGGAACAGACAGTGTTGAGCCTTCATACTTGGTGTCTGCACTTCTGGCATGATAATAAAGGCACTGTGGGGGAGTTCACAGTAGGTTTGAGCCTCATTGTCTGTTCCCTATACCCTGAAGACTTTTGTAACTGGCAGATATCATGTACATTTACCTGTGCTTGGGATATAGTTATGTATGCATGACAACAGATCTTGTTGGCTGTGCAAAAACAGTAAGTTGCATGACTTGTATTACAAAGAGTCCTTGGCAATGAGTTTTTAATGAAGATTGCTAATTGTGCAATTTATTTGGCCCCCTGCAACGTACTTGACATTTATATAAGAAAGTCGCTGTCAAATCAAAGCTCATGGTTGCAGGTGGTTCAAAGTATTCATTAGAGTGACACCCAAGTATCCAGCTTAAATGTCATGCACAGCAAAAAGCCAAACACTACAAATCAGGAAAACTCAGCTTTTCCCCAAGTGCCAGGAAGGCATGTTTCTATACATCATACACACAGGAAAACAAGGTTCAAGTAGGAACAAACACTGATTCTAAATTTCCAGCAGATTAATGCCTCCACCAACACTGTGGTCAACTAGCTACTTGACATTTTGCAAGTACGCGTGTGTCATGTCATGGAGATTACCACCAAGCCAGGCAACTGGTTATATCGCTACATACATGTATGTACCTATCAGGCTTAGTTCAATCAAATTAATACAAAGATAAATTGACCAATGGGATTTCATTAAAATTTTGTTTGTCATTTGAAGAATTGGTGTGGGACCACATGGACAGTAGTCAAAATTGCATCATCATCATCCCCAAGCTATCTTGTGCTTGAAACAGTTAACAGCTACATGTATGCAGCAGTTTTGACTTTGTAAATTTTATTTGTCCAGTTTACATGTAACAGCTCTGACTTAATACATTGAGTTTGCAAATTTTATTTTTACAATTTACATGTAGCTGCTCTGATTTAATACATTGACTTTGAATATTTAATTTTTCCAGTTTATGTGTAGCAGCTCTGACACAGTCCATTATCTTCGTAAATTTTATTTTCAGGGATGAGAATCAGTCACCGTTTGGCAGATTTCATGGTCAAATCAGTCATTCTAATAAATCTCATAAAATCAATGATAAAAATTTTAATGGATATGGAGGGAGGTAGGGTATAGTAAGGCGATGCGTTTTTGATAAAATGTTTTACGGATCTGCCGCGTAGGTGGTTAAAGTCCCGCCCCAAAAATTAATAGAAATATGTCATTTTTATTTTTATTTTTACCGCCGAAATTCACATTCTCCCCTCTGCTGAAAAAACAAATAAATAAATTTGTATGTAGAATATCATTTTGTGCAAAACAGCCGGTAAAGTAATCAGAATAAAGTGAGCAAAGTGCGTGCTTTGCAAAGAGGATAATGCATACAAACCTGCCCTGTTAACAGCAGGGAATTCCCTGTTTGGGGATTCCCTGTTTCTTGTCGCTCTCGGTCTTGCGAGAACAGAGATGACCCACTTTCGCATCATGGCTTTCATCCTGCCACTCATAATGGTGTGCCGCAAAGATGGAAAAACCACAAAAAGACAACTATTGACAGTGGGGGAGAGCATATTGCTATCAAATTTGACATCTGAGTACCTGCCAGGGGTTAGTTGACTTTTGAGAAAACAGCAGGAAACTGTACAAATGTTTGGTTTTAATACCTACCTTTTATTCATTCATTTAGTATATACCAGGACTAGAAGGTTTTGTACATTTAAGATTTTCATTAATTTTATTTATTTTTTCCTCCTGTGGTAAAATTTTGGTCCTCAAAAAAAAAAAAAAAGTCAGTTTTGCCCATTTTAAAATTTTTCCCCCCTCCCCATTACAGGAAAATCTTGTAAAAAATTCGGAAAACATTTAATAAAAAAGTGAACCCAAAAAACCTTATTATACAATCAAGGGTCACTCTCTGGCTGCCAACAGTATTTTTGCTTCAAGTTTCTCCAATTGAGCATCAGACGTACTGCACTTTAGCCGTGGACTGTTGTCTTGAATAAAAACACACCATGTATGGTACCATCTTGAAGCATTAGATTTTTGCTACTCAGTTAGGTCATGATTTCCTATTGGCTTAAAGTTACTTCAGTGCAGTCAATTTATGCTAGAAAGGTCATATTTCAAAGCCGTCAGTTGCTTTTTTAGAGACCCATTTCCTTTTGTGACAATGATGCAATGCAGATGATCATATGACTTTTTGAATAATCAACTCTGACATTCAGCATGGGCCAATAGGAAAAGCAGTTTTCAACTTCTCGGTTTACATTATAATATCATTATTACTACATGTTCTTCCACTCAGCTTGGTAACAGGAAGCACGGCCTCTGTCTATGCAAAAGGATGACAAAACTGGTCATTTCTGTGCGATTACAATGTAAAATTGGGACACTTTTATCAACTTAATATGCAGAAAGGCCCTATACAATTTTAAAAGGTGATGAAAGTTATGGAACAAAATTAGCCACAGGTTCAGTACCAGTGTTTATGGGGTTGATGTGAATGTTGGAAGATTTTTTCCCAAATATTCCAGTTTCAATACGAGGAATCATAGCGCTAATAGCAAATAACTCGATGTTTCCTCTTACCAGGGAGGCATGTATAATGTTTAGAATTTTTTTTTGAATAATTGTTCCTGATTCAGCGTATCTGACATATTTGCTTACATGTGTATATCTTAATTGCTAATGGTGGATCCTAGGCCCATGGTTACTATGTCAGGAATGTACCTATGGGGATTCTTTTGTTATTGTTAATTTTGACCTTCAGTGACCTTGAAAGGTCACACTAACATGTATATCTTTTGTAATGGTAGGGCAGTGGTCACTATATTGAACATAAACAGGAAAGTACCTGTTGGGTTTCTTTTGGTGTTCTTAATTTTAACTTTGACTGACCTTTAAAGCTCAAATTGACATGTTAACTTGTATCTCACTAATGTCAAAATTTTGGACCACAAGTTTTAATGAAAACATCAATGGATCTCCAAGGGGGTGATGGATGATATACTGGTAACATTGATGAATATGTACATGATGTACAAGTATGACATGTAAGTGAAGCGAAGTATTATCAACAGCCTTATGCCTATCATTGCATTGGCAGTTCAGCTCAAGGTTGTACTTGTATTAACTCACTCCAAACCAGTAGCTGCAGTTTTTTTTCCATTTACTTTGTCAGCTCTGCTGACCTAAGGTCGCAGAGCTTAAAGCACCGTTCATGTCAGTCCATCTGTAAACTTTTGGGTTATGAGCACGATAACTTTAAAAGCTTTGATATTACCTCAATATAACTTTTAGGACTTCTAGGGTGTATAAAAATGTAGGTCCCTTTCGATATTGGTGGCGCTGCCTACAATATTAGGTAATATATGGGGTCAAAATGGGAAAATTATGAGCTAAAATGTGTTTTAAGATATAAAATGCCATATTTGGAAGGGTAATTGGATTAAACTTGCCAAATTTATATATAGACCATGTCCAATGCTAGAATGTTATATAATATCAGTGACCTTGACCTATTTTTGTGAGGTCAACATGCTTGTAAAGTTGAAAGAAGTGATATTGTAATTGCAGGGAGTTGCTTGGCTATCAATGGCAACGTTAGGACAGCACCAGGCCCATGGGCCTGTTGTATTACATAATCTTGGTGACCTTATCTTTTTTCTCAAGGTCACTAAATGAAGGTCTCACTGATTGTTGTCTTGCCGCATGCAACAACATCCATCACAGGAATTGCACAAATAAGCTATGATTACATGTGGAGTGAAGTGTCATCTGGTGGACAAATGATACACTAAAATTACATAAGCTTAATATGTTCAGAAGCCACTTGAAGACTCGCAACTTTGAAATGAAGTTGTAAATGCAATATACATGTAGCCATGGTGCCAGAGAGCATCAGCCCATGGGCCTCTTGTTGCAAAAAGAGGATTAATTTTTAGTCAGAGTTCTCATGAAAGATCAGTGTATATGTTTAATCTGAATAGAATAGCTGCATATTGATCTAGGCGTCTTCCAAATTAATATGGAAAAGGTGAAAAGGAAACTTTACTTTAAATCCTTCCATATTCTAAGTGAAAGCTGTACATTCAGATATGCAAACTCATATAACGTGATGTATACCTAAAAGAGACTTAGTTTCAAATGCTTCTATATAATCAAGGGTCAAAAGAACACTTGACATTGTCTACATTTCCCTCTTTTGGATCACATTTTAGTTAGCGCTAGAAGTTCACAAAAATAGGAAAATGTGACTTAAATACACTTGTACATGTAGTACAATGTATAAGGACTGACTGAGGCCTGAACATTTAAGATGGTGATGAAATCATTAGGTTTCTTTGTGTGGGGTTATTGACCTATATTTTCACTGGAGACGAAATATTCATGAGAAGGCACTGACCATACAATGCCTTGGTCTGCATCCCTGATCCATACCAGGTCCTCTGGTGCCATGCATTGTTTCTAATTTATGTGATAGACAGATGAAGGCATCCACAGCCACACAGAGATGTTGACACATGTACATTGGCCTAGACTTCTTCATGTGATTGTACTAAGTTGATGTTGACAATTGATGTCCAGTCAATCCCTGTCAAAAGCATATCAACTAATTACTTGAAGCACATCTTTTGTGGTGACATTAATGTTTCCAGGTGGCTCTGTTGTGTGAACACAGAATATTAATGTCCATATGGAAAACCACATAGTGATTCAGTCCTTTCTTGGGTTTTGTACTAATTATAGATAGGTGTAAAATCACTAAAATGATTGAAATTATGCCCATATGTGTGTCAAATTAGAAAAAAAAATATGATAGACAAATATAGATAAACTTGTATTTTAATGCCATAGCTACATGCAGGTATTGACCATATACATGAAGAAAGGTTAAATACTGTAACAGTATATTGACTGCATACATGTATTATGTAAGGCTATATGCAAATTCTGTCACAGTATATTGACCATATGTGATGGAAGGGAACCTGTAAATGCTGTCACAGTATATTGACAATTGATGATGTAAGGTACATGTAATTGCTGTCGGACTGTCAAGGTACATGAACCTGTACATGTAAATGCTGTCATAGATATATACATGTATGAGGCGGGAGTTCATCATGTTACTGCTGCAAGGGTAAATACCATCACAGTATACATACAGGTATATATTGACCACATGTGATATGCTAAATACCATCACAGCATGATGGTTTCAGCATGCTTAAAATTTTTTTGAAGTCTTGAAGGCTAAGACACAGATAATGTTTTTGTTCTATTCCTTTGCTTTAATTTTGCTGATTAATCTGATAAAGGGAGTCATTTTCCCGGTCGGGAGTATCCAGGATCCTGTGACTCATCTAATGCACAGTGAAAATCTGCTAGCGTTAGTTACATTCTGGCTATTATATGCTTCATTAGTTTAACTGGTTATCAGTGACATGGGTCCCACAGGGAAGTAAACATTGCATATAGAATACACAGTTCTTGTTTGAAGTTTAAAAGGGATGTCACCTGCATGAGGATTTAGAACACATGTGATGTTCTCTAAGGGTGAATGACATCACAGTTTATTGACCGCGTATTCAGTGGTCAAAGCTCTCACAGTATGTAGACCACACGTGATGTAAAGGTAAATGCAATCACAGTATATTGACCACATCTACATATTTACATGTCTTGAGATGCTGTGGTCATATAAAATTTAGCCCCCCACCCACCCACCACCACCACCACCACAAAAAAAAAAAAAAAAAAAAAAAAAAAAAAATATGTATTTAATTTCCTACTTGTGGAATTATAGGAACAATCTTGTTCTATGGAAAAAACCCTTGGGTGGATTCTTTGCCCCTCTGGGTGACAGTATAGACTTGACCTACATGTACCAGTCCAAGTCTTGGAATACAGTGGTACCTGCTGTATGTGGCCACCCCTTGTGACATCTGCTGCTGAAAGCATAAACAAGTATAAAAAAACAAAACAAAAACAAATAAAAAACTGCCAGTACATCAGTAGTTTGGTGCAACATCTTGTACTTTTATGTGTGTGAATAATATCAAAGTTACGAAACACACAAATGTTTCCTCCATGCACAAAACACTCAAAATTATTAGTGTAGAAAGAAAACACATCCATCAGACTTTTAACCTTTCTTCCCTTGAATTAAGATGGAGTCAACAGCTCTCCTTGGCATGAGTTAGGAACTAAGTGCCCAACCCATGCCAAGGAAAGCTATTGACCTTTGGCATGTGATATTTATAGGTCTCATCTGCAATTGTTAATCAATTTTTTTTTCATTACTGTTTAAATTAGTTGAAAACACTGAAGCAGGCGACATGATGTGAGGGTAAAAGCTATCACAGTATTTAGACCACATGTGATGTACATATTTAAGGGTAATAACTGCTGTCACAGTACATGTACATGTATATGCATGTAATTGATCACCTTTATGATGTAAGAGTAAATGACATCACATTACATGTATAGCGACATTTATTAACTTTACAAGCCTACATGTAGGTAGTGGGATATGGTACTGGCAAAACATGCCTTGAGATGCTGTGGTCATATAAAATTAACCCCCCCTCCACCACCACCACCAAAAAAATACCAAAAAATAAACAAACAAACAAACAAACAAAATATGTATTGAACCCTTTCCCCCTTAAAGCAGCCAAAACCAGCTGGTGGTCAAATGTCGTCTGCTTCAGTGCTTTTAAGTAATTTCAACAGTTATGAAAAACAATTTGACTGAGAAATGTACATGAGACTTATCAAGATCACATGCCCCAGGTCAACAGCTTTCCTTGGCATGGGTTGGGCACAGTGCCCAACCCATGCCAAGGAAAGCTGTTGACTCAGTCTTAATTCAAGGGGGAAAGGGTTAATTTCCTACTCGTGGAATTATAGGAACAATCTTGTTCTATGGAAAAAACCCTTGGGCGGATTTTTGCCCTTCTGGGTGACAGTATAGACTTGACCTACCAGTCCAAGTCTTGGAATACAATGGTACCTGTTGTATGTGGCCACCCCTTCTGCCAAGAAAAACTGGCCACAAACAGCAGGTGACCTGTCACAACAGGTAAATTTTACAAAGAAACTTGACTCGTATGTTCGAGCCAAGTGACCATAAAAAGTAATGTGGCTGCTCATGGCAGTGGTTGCATACAGCAGGTATCACTGTATATCAAATCACCTGCCCTCTTAAAGTAGCCAAACCTGCTATTCCTGGAGAGAGGAGAAACAGTGGGTTCATCAATAACACTCTATTGAGCCATTTGGCCCCAGCTTCCGGTAGATGAGTTCACTTGCTCAGTCTGATGCCAAATATTTATTTCGAGCTCATCTCCATATGAATTATAGTGCATACTTTATCATCACATCTGTGCACATTTAACATATTGATTTGAATTTTATTTACCACAACAGCAAAAGATATTTTTTTCTACCAGCCCCCTTTTTAATCACTTAAAGGCATCAGCTGCAAAACATGTTGATTTTATAAATATGGAGATGAAAACTTTCAGACACCAGTTTGAACAGTTGAGTAGCATGGGTAAGGCACAACATTAAAATTAGCAGAATGTTTGGTCTATCAGCATGCAATGCAGGTGAGCTCAGATGTGCACAGCATATAGTAATGCATTTTTTACCCTTCACTATAAATAGTGGCACATTTCAAATCTCTGTCAGTACCCGATGAGACCTGGCTGGTCACAGTTGTGCTTCATCTTGGCTGCTTGCTTTGTCTCACTAGCTCATAAAGGTTGGAGGCCTCTTGAGCTAGTGCATGAAGGGATAACATATCAGGTTTTACTGTTTTATTTTTTATACAGTTTAAAATTCCATCAGATTTCATATTTTTTTGCACCCAATACTGGACAGTAATTCACAAAGTGCAGCAGAGAGTGGCAGTTGGTGGCAGCCAGGGCCAGCAATGCAATACACAGGTAGACCATCTCCCACAGGGCATCACTGTCTACTTCTGTCTGCCACTGACCCCCCACAGCCCCAGTGTCTGCCCTCAGTGGCCGGCAGTGGCACTTGAGCTGTGTACCACAAGATGCCACTGTTTGCCACTGAAAATGTGACATCTGCTGCTGAAAACATAAACAAGTTAAAAACAATAAATAAAAAAAAAAAAAAAAGCCAGTACATCAGAAGTTTGGTGCAACATCTTGCACTATTATGTGTGTGAATAATATCAGAGTTATGAAAACCACAAATGTTTCCTCCATGCACAAAACACTCAAAATTATTAGTGTAGAAAGAAAACGCACCCATCATACTTTTAACCTTTGTTCCCTTGAATTAAGACTGAGTCAACAGCTTTCCTTGGCATGAGTTAGGAACTAAGTGCCCAACCCATGCCAAGGAAAGCTATTGACCTGTGGCATGTGATCTTAATAGGTCTCATCTACAATTGTTAATCAAATTGTTTTTCATTACTGTTTAAATTAGTTGAAAACACTGAAGCAGGCGACATTTGACCACCAGCCAGTTTTGACCGGTTTAAGGGAGAAAGGGTTAAAGTGAGGACTACATAGTACTGTATTGCATAAATGTCAGGGTCCTGCTATTCAGTGTGAATAGCAGATGCCTGATAAATGCTGAATGTTGCTTTCAGTCAAATGTACCTGACCACAAGAGATATCATATCTTACATGTACATGTAGCTACACCATCATGCTAGCTATCAGTTAAAACATGCAGAGCAGTATAGAAAGGGGTCCGTGGAGTAGAATCTGCTTTTAAGAACAATTAACCTGATGTTTCCAATGTTAAAAGGCCTCTAATTTATTTACAGTTGCTAAAGGGATGGCGCCTTGGACTTCTATATGTGAAGCAAATTTCAAATATTTCTGCTGGGAGCACCATAATCTGTAATCCCATCAGATAGACAGAATTTGTACCCTCTCCCTCCAAGCTTTATCTGGCCAGGTATTTCACATGATGATGTTACCTTAAACTCCCTATGGTCTGTCTAGATACTATGCATATTTAAACTTATCATTTTCAGAGCTGCTTCTTCCTTTTTATTAGATGAAGATCATCACCATAGAGTAATGCAATGACTGACTTGGCCTGCCTAACTTGGCCTACCTAATTGACTTTGCCATGTGAATATATCTGCAGTGCCTAAAAACATATGCGTGTGTGTGTGTGTGTGTGTGTGTGTGTGTGTGTGTGTGTGTGTGTGTGTGTGTATGTGTGTACATGTATACATGTAGTTTTTATCATATGTACATGTACATGTAATTATATAACTGGAGACAGTGATTTTGCCCAATTTCACATTTGTCTATTTAAATGCGTGCGTGACTTCTCATTGTCAGGATGATATGATAAATGACATATATAACTGCATGACAAATTGTACATAGGATTTTACCTGATGTCTTTTTAATTCTTCTTTGCTGCTTCCATTACAATTTGGTACAATGTAGTCTGTCTGTTTTACTCTCAAGGCATACCTTTCAATTTGTTTCTTTGGCATGTATGTTCTCATTAGTGTTGGGAATCGGAAGGGAAATTAAGATCGATCTTGAGCTCAATTGGAACCTCCGAGTTCGAGTCAAGATCGAGCTGAAGGTAATATGTTAGAAGCAGACCTAAAACTGTCAGGACCAAAGCTAATACAGATAATTTGTATAAAGGTAAATGTTTGTTACTATATAATATACAGATTAATATTATATAGTAACAAACAAGCATCTTTGTACAAAATTATCTTGGGTTGTACTATTCTACTTAGTTCCAACAGACCAGTAGGTTGACATGTTCATTTTGAAATGAAGAGGCAGAAAACAGAGAACTGAGTTTGTGTTTTCAGTCAACTAGCTTTGTTCATTTGAAATACTATATTGTATTGAATTGTATTCACTTCACAAGACTCAGACTGATGACATTAAATGCAAGACAATTCACAACTGAATTAACATTCAACAACCCTTATTGAATGAACAAAAGTAAGAGTCCCACCATGAATGGAGCACTAAGGGCAGTATCAGCAGATACTTTGGATTTTAAGTTCACCCAGAAACTACTAGACGACTCTAGCAGTACCAGTATTATGCAGTATATCACTTTTATCATACAAGTAAATGTTCAGCTGTTTACTGTTAAAAAGTTAACCATAATTACATTCAACTTAACATTATCATGCTTAATTAAGTTGCAGTAATATGTTGGTGTTTATCATTTACTACTAAATTACTACATTTTAACATTCAATCATAAATGCCTATAAATAATTCAATACAAAGCAAAATAGTTTAACTTGATCACTTAACTCCTAGCAATCTGGGCAGTTTTGGGATCTGGCACAGCCGGCCACTGGGCATTTGTTTTGCTTTGTTGCGCAACATGCGACATGCTGGCGTAAAATTACCATAACTTTTTTATTTTTGCAACTCATGCCAAATGATCAACATGACTTGTTGAGCAAGACCTTCTCTACATTTCTATTTGGTTTCTTTGTCAATTCAAACAAAAAAATGGTGCCCTACACCCTAACAAAGTGAATATATCGATCTCAATCACGAATTGATCAAAACCGTACGTTAAGCCTGTGTGAATACAATTGCATGGGTACCGTTCCGCGTACTTTCCTTGGTTAGCGTCATGAACGATGGTTCCTCTTTAATTTTTGCTTGAGATTGGTTGTGTGTCGTAGTTGTCATTATGTCTCCCGGTGGAAGCCGGGGGACATATTGTTTTAGTGCCCGTTTCTTCCGCTTCTTGTTGTTGTTGTTGTTGTTGTTGTTGTTGTTGTTGTTGTTGTTCATGTTCTTCAACACTTGGTTTCCGTGCGATAAGTCTTGAAGGACTTGACAGAATTTGATGAAACTTGGTAGGATTATGTATCTAGGCAAGACCTAGGTTGGGATTGTATTTGGGTGACCTTGACCTAATTCTCAAGGTCACAGGGTCACTTATGTGAAATTGGTTTCCGTGCGATAAGTCTTGAAGAACTTGATGGAATTTGATGAAACTTAATAGGATTCTGTATCTAGGCAAGACCTAGGTTAATATTTGTATTTGGGTGACCTTGACCTAATTCTCAAGGTCATAGGGTCACTTATGTGAAATTGGTTTCCGTTCGATAAGTCATGAAGAACTTGATGGAATTTGATGAAACGTGGTAGGATTATGTATCTTGGCAAGACCTAGGTTGGGATTGTATTTGGATGACCTTGAGCGAATTCTCAAGGTCACAGGGTCACTTATGTGAAATTGGTTTCTGTGCGATAAGTCTTGAAGAACTAGATGGAATTTGATGAAACTTGGTAAGATTATGTATCAAGGTAGGACCAAGGTTTGGATTGTACTTGGGTGACCTTGACCTAATTCTCAAGGTCACAGGGTCACTTATGTGTAATTGGTTTCCGTTCGATAAGTCATGAAGAACTTGATGGAATTTGATGAAACTTGGTAGGATTATGTATCTTGGCAAGACCTAGGTTGGGATTGTATTTGGGTGACCTTGACCTAATTCTCAAGGTCATCGGGTCACTTATGTGAAAGTGGTTTCTGTGAGATAAGTCTTGAAGAACTTGATGGAATTTGATGAAACTTGGTAGGATTATGTATCTAGGCAAGACCTAGGTTGAGATTGTATTTGGGTGACTTTGACCTAATTCTCAAGGTCACAGGGTCACTTAAGTGAAATTGGTTTCCGTTCGATAAGTCATGAAGAACTTGATGGAATTTGATGAAACTTGGTAGGATTATGTATCTAGGCAAGACCTAGGTTGGGATTGTATTTGGGTGACCTGGACTAAATTCTCAAGGTCACAGGGTCACTTGTGTGAAATTGGTTTCCCTGCAATAAGTCTTGAAGAACTTGATGGAATTTGATGAAACTTGGTAGGATTATGTATCAAGGTAAGACCAAGGTTAGGATTGTATTTGGATGACCTTGACCTTATTTTGAAGGTCACAGGGTCACTGATGTGAAATTGGTTTCCGTGCAATAAGTCTTGAAGAACTTGATGAAAATTGCTAGAGTAATGTATCAAGGTGAGAGCTAAAATTGGATTGTAATTTTCAAGCAAACTTGGTCTTTTGTAATTTATCACCTGTAGCTTATTCAAAGACATAAGTGTTCCACCGGGAGACATTTGATTTTCTGTTGGAAAATCAGTCTGTTCTAGTGTGAAATTGGTTTACCGTGCGATAAGTCATGAAGAACAGGATGGAATTTGATGAAACTTGGTAGGATTATCTATCAAGGTAAGATCAAGGTTGGGATTGTATTTGGGTGACCTTGACCTAATTTTCAAGGTCACAGGGTCATTAATGTGAGATTGGTTTCTCTGCAATAAGTCTTGAAGAAGTTGCTGAAAATTGTTAGAGTAATGTATCTTGGTGAGAGCTAAAATAGGATTGTAATTTTCAAGCAAACTTGGTCTTTTGTAATTTGTTATCACCTGTAGCTTATTCAGAGACGTAAGTGTTCCACCGGGAGACATTTGATTTTCTGTTGGAAAATCAGTCTGTTCTAGTTAAATTATTGTTGTAGAGTTTGATTGTTGCTGCAGTAAATAGCCGATAAACGCGTTTTTATTGCTGTCACTGATGAACTGTCAACATGATCAACACATGCGACAGTGGTATTTTCACCCGAGCCATGTTTACCTGGGGCTGGCGTATTTTACTCTCTTTCCGTGAAAAAAAATGGACACTCTGCTCTATTGTACGCAAAGACTGGTAGTATGTCATCATTCTGACAAATTTACAGCATTAAATTTTGTTTCTTGCTTTAATAAATTGTCCGTAATCACTACTTGTGTTCATGCAAATATCGCCCATCTTCCAAGCCATACTTCATAACACGAGGTAGCGAGTACTCCCGAACGAAGCAGCGGTAGAAAAACAACGTGTTTGATTGGACGGCAAACACCATGTGACCGATTCCGGCCCCCTGACTGACCCAGAATATTCCAGAGTATCTTCTTCCGTAGTGTCCGACTAAAATAACGTCGTATCGGTTTTAAATAGAAGAAGTTTTGGAGGGGTTTCCCCTAAAATACTTTTGTTTCAGCCAATGGGAGAGCTTGTTCTTAAAATAGACAAGGTTCTCAGCTTTTGACGGTGTGAAGAACATTGCGGGTGGACGAAAAAAAATCGTAACCTCGACGATGAAATCACCCTATTTTTGCACAGTTTTTCAAAGTTACATCATAAAAATTGTCACAAACAACGGCCTGATCATTGATTTAAATCATCGTTGAAGGAAGATACTCATTTTAAAAGCAAAATCAAAATAGCCATTGGCAAAAATAAGTATCTTGAACAGAAATACATGCATACATGTTGCCATGAAATCACTGTGAATGGAGCAGAATAGTGGCTGCGACCTTGCCTGTTTACGAGGCTTGTATCTAGTTTTATTTTGTGATTATTCTTTTTTTTTTCAAATGAAAAAAAAAAAATCGATCTTAATTTTCACTTTAATTTTTGCTCGATCATCGTCGCTGGCAAAAAATGAACGACGATTTTGGCGACTTTGGTATACTCGTCCCACCACTAGTTCTCATATATCTGCTTAGGCTTATATATTTTTTCAGATCTCCTCTTTATGTATCTTTGTAGCTCAGCTGACTTTATGTCAGTCAGCTGAGCTTATCTTATGGTCATGCATCCCTCATTGTCTGTAGTCTGTCTGTCAAGAATATTTCCCTCTTCTTCTCTGAAACCACAGGCTATATTCTCTTCTAACCTGGTGGGGACGTGCCTTGGTTGAGTCACTACCATATTGTGTACAGCAGGTAATGTCTCAATAATATTTGGATGGTTTTTATGATTTTTGTTAAATTCTAGGGCAGAATCTTATAAAATCTTGTCCAAAAGCACCTGGCCAATTGCTTCAAGCTTACATGGGGACAATTGTAAGTTCTCTAAGACCTTAAATTGTTCATCTTGACCAGTATGAAAGTGTATTTTTTGTTTTAAAAAATGGTGTATATGCTTGGGTTAATCAAGTTTGTTCATTTGGTATTAAAGGCTAACCAGTTTCAATTCACATTTCGTGGGGACATAGTTCAGGTGAGGCTTTAAGAAATTTGTTCAAGGTGGGTGACCCTGACCTGAGTTTTAAGGTTACAAAGCAATTATTCTCTGCTTTATTTCTGTATGGTAATTTGAAAAGATTAAAGGCTAACATTGTCATATTCACAAGATTATATACTCCTCTATAAGGGGTACTTAAAGTTCAAAGGTGGATGACTGACAATAGCCTGATCCCCAAGGTCACCGAGCTGTTTTTGTGAGTGTCTTATCTGCATGATAGCTTAAAAGTTTAAAGAGCTAGTACATCCATATCACATGATAACAGTGGTCTATCACCTCTAAGTAAAGTGAGAAAATGGATCACTTTGATCCGATTATCAAAGTCACTAAGCAATTATTTTGCATTTCATTTTTGTATGATGCATGCAGATTGAAATGTTTTCAACCTGGCACTTTCATATTACACAAACTTTTACTCCTACATAAGGTTCAGGTTTCTGCATACCAGGCCTGAGTACAGGACTGTCACAGTCCTCTTGTTGACTGCTGTTGAGCCACTAAACTGCTGCAAAAACTAGCATATTTCTCTACAGCTGTTAAGGTGAAAAAAAAAATCCTCAGATGAAACTCAAAAACACTTCCCCATCTGCTGCCCAATGCCCAACAACATGACTGAGCTTCTTAGTGCGTTATGCTCAGCCAGACACTGTCAGTGAGAACATACACATGTAACCACTGCACTTCATTTCACAATCAATTAATCCTTCTGCATGTAGAAGTGGTCCTCCCTAGAGCTCTACCCCAAAATAAGGGCATCATTCTGTGAATATAATGTACTCCAGTTTTTTTTTATTGACCCATTATTCCATCCATCCATCCATCCATCCATCCATCCATCCATCCATCCATCCATCCATCCATACATACATACATACATACATACATACATACATACATACATACATACATAGTGCTCTCCCTCTTTGTCAGCCCCCATTGCAAGGTGGATTCCAATTCTAATATAACTTTAATAACATGGTGGTGCCCTTGGCTCCCATTGAAATACTTTCTTCCATATTACTTCTAAATACCCCCTCATTATATAAGGGGATTTTACTATATATGGCACAGTCTACTCTATGGACCCCCATTATAAGTGTTACAATGAGAGAGAACTGTAGTGAAGAGTTCAGTCATAGAAAGTCATGCCATATGTATAATACATGTAAGTGATTGGTAAAATATCAACTTATTATGAAAAGGAAGGATTGTGTTATTTTTCTTCAACTTAACTTGCATACTGGCAACTCATTGCCTTGTTGTATTGTGAGATGGTCCCTGCCCCAACTTAAGATAATTGTGATTCCCAGTGCATCAGTGCCAGTCATCCCTGGGATCATTGACGCGGCACACTGTTGTGTTTTTTGTCAGTTTGTCTGCATGCTGCCTTTTCTTACAGATCATGGTGTACAACTGTCATGGATAGATACAGGCTGATGTAGTTTGCTGGTACCCAGTAGGAGTCCTGGACTAGAGGCACATAGAGGACACAGTGAGTAGTGACCTTTTCTGCCATCATGATCTTATTCTGTTGCACTTCTATATGTATATGCTGGCTAAATGCTTAAAAGAGATTATTAAAAATGTTTGTTTGATTGATCATTCCATGTTGCCTGTCCTTTGGGCAGAACTGGCTGAAAAGAAAAAAAAAATCCTTGAAAGTTATTACTTGCGAGCAGGTAACTATAATTTATATGTTGAGTACTTAAATAATATGAACAAGCAACTGAGAAAATGAAATGTTGGCTACAAATTGTGTAGATATGTGTACCAACAACGCATACCCTGCTTCCCAGTGGAGTATTTCTGACTAATCTCACTGCAATGAAAGAAAGAGAATAAAGTCCCATTGGAGATAACTTAACCACCTTGTATTAGAAGCATCATACACAAAGACTCTTCTGTAGTGATCAAATCAAGTCCTATCTGGCAGCTATGCTCATCATAAAATGGCAGCTAGGAGGCCAACTTTGTCACTTTTATGCCTGGGGTGACATTTATATCACTTCAAGTACACAGTGGTGTCATATAATGCACAAATTGGTACCCTTCCATTTTAAAGCCTATATGGTAATGAATTCTACGAGGTTTGTGTGTATATGTGGATCTAAAGAGTGAGACTTCTGTCCATTTCTAGAAACAGTGTCAATTTTTGTCTGCAAAGCATGTCTTATCTTCTCTATCCATACATGTATATGCTTAATGGTAAGAGATCAGGTTCTAATGCATAGCATTTTCCAATTCTTGGGCAGTCTCAAAATACACAATTTTAAAGATTAAAGGTCTCATGGATGTTTTAACTTGAAATACAGCTAAGGTTTAGTCTTATTTTTGTGTCAGTAAGTTTTTTCCACCTGTTAAGGATGCGATTAACTTCATGGCAAGTTAAGTACTATATAATATATATATATATATATATATATATATATATATATATATATATATAATAAACTGTATAAATATTCATGTATTGAATGAGTTTTGAACATTATGCCACCAGCTCTGGTTTGATAGTCAACCAGTCAGCATATGTGGTAAATTAAAAGGCTTAATGTTTTTGAAGGTAACATAAAGTGAAAAATCTTTAGATCATGTGAATAAAAAGAATTGGCTGGTCTTTTTGCAAAGGAAGTGCATCAAGTTTATTTATTTAAAGCACAAACATTTTTAGTTTCCTCTAAATCAGTGATATGGAAAATAAATACTGGGTACTGTCTACAGGTCAATAGAACTGTAGGGCGAGATTTTATTGCAGGCCCAATTTTTGCGAGAAATACACGTTTTTATGTAAACTCCAAATATTGTGCTTCAGTGGAATCTGTATGCGCCTCAAATATGAATTCAAGACATCTTTAGGGAACTGTACACATGTTGACAGCTAGTATAGAGGAAAAGTGGCTTCACTGAGGATCAAAATTCAAAAAGTAACTTGCACAGAATCAAAGATTGAAACCATTGTTGGTGCTATTCGGAAAAGTTAGTTTTTCTGTTTGATTCTCCATCCATTAATAATTGTAAATGAGACTTAATAGGATAACACATCCTAGGTCAACAGCCTTCCTTTTGCTGGGTTGAACATTAAGCATCCAGCTCTCTCCAAGGTAAGATGTTGATTCAGTCCTAAAATCAGTCTAAATTCAAGGACCGCCAGGGTTGAAAAAAAAAAAAAAGAATATTTCTCATCTTAGTTCATGTGGTTCATTTGGCTATATAAATGTACCATTGTGTCAAGTAAAATACAGCATATTGCTCTTTCAAATGCAATTTCTGATATTGCTGTCACAACTGTAACTATGACAGATGCAGTCAGCTTGACCGTTGATGCTTATTTATGATATTTTTTTTGTCTTTCAGATGTTATTGTTTAGATTGTTTTTACAAAGTAGATGGGAATGCCAGCTAGGATTGTTTTAGTGCAGAATAACTTGCCCTTGAAATGACTTAGATTCTTTGAACTTGTATATAGTGTGGGCATCATGACAAATATACAAAGGCAAACATGACAGTTAGTTGCTTTAACCCTTGACAAGGTGATATTGTTGGACTGAGTCAACAGTTTTCCTCGATGCACCTGGGGCATTTAGTCTGGGCACTTACCACCAGGGTGTTCCAAGGAAAGGTGTTGACCAATTGGCATATTATCCTCGTAAATGTAAGTCTCTCCCAAATTTTTCATTGAAAGCACTTTGGAAAAGGACGATATTTAATAAAATGGATAAATCAGATGACCTTTCAAATCACTGGTCACTGTAAATCAGTTTGACCAGGAATATGTTTAAAAAGATGATTAGGTGCTCAGGTTGTGGTTCCAATGTCCAAGGTGTAGTAAATGGGAAACAGAGTTCATGTAGAGTATATGAACAATTTACAAATTTAGCAAACTTGGGTCTGCATTTCCAGACAGATTAGATGCAGCATTCTAAAGTGTATGTGACCTCTTGACTGACTTGAACCTCCGGAAGAAGCATGCAAGTAGTCAAGCTGGAGTCTCCCCAACAAGCCAAATCGCCCAGCCAATATGAACCAATGAACTCAGAGATCTTGGGAATAAAGAAAGCTTAAAAAACCTGCACTTATTCATAAGACCTCTGACAGTTTCAAAATTATCTACCAGATGCAGCTCACATTAGTAAGCCACTGACAGCCACAAAAATGATTGTTTGATACTTAATTCAAATCATCAATTATTGTATGTCGTGGTTTAAAAGTGTTTGTGTAACACTATATATTAATAGCCTTATTCTGTTAGTTATTGAGAGGCATTTTATGATACAAATTCCATGGAGAAGAGGGAGTGTGCAATTTTGAGAATGCACACTGCATTGATCTTTCCTGTGTGTGATTCAGAGCATTAAGTTACTGATCTGTGAAATTGGGTACCAGGCTATTTTTAAGGCCCTCTACTGGTGAGTTTGAGAAGTGTCAGAGGTCTTGCAAATTATATATTACCATTTATTCACAATACCTTGATCTGCCCTCGGCTTTAAAGTCAGAGATCTTGAAAATAAGCTTTTGGAAGACCTCTGTCTTGGGCTCAAATCTGGGTGTTTCAGGAACAGAACAAGGCTGAAGTCATACTACAGAGGCCCTATGAATAGAAGGTGTTGTGGGTTGGTACAGAGGCCCTATGAATAGAAAGTGTTGTGGGTTGGTACAGAGGCCCTATGAATAGAAAGTGTTGTGGGTTGGTACAGAGGCCCTATGAATAGAAAGTGTTGTGGGTTGGTACAGAGGCCCTATGAATAGAAGGTGTTGTGGGTTGGTACAGAGGCCCTATGAATAGAAGGTGTTGTGGGTTGGTACAGAGGCCCTATGAATAGAAGGTGTTGTGGGTTGGTACAGAGGCCCTATGAATAGAAGGTGTTGTGGGTTGGTCCAGAAGTCTTGCCTTAGAAAGTCTTTGAATGTTAATTGCATCAGAACAGGAGTAGCTAACATTAAGTATTTTCTCAAAGGCAATACTGGATTCTGTGAATAATTATGTATTAAAATGTCAGTGTGAGACACTTTATGTTGAACAAGTTCTATTGAAGTTGACCATCAGAATAAAAGTGGTTTGTATGCTGCAGTGAGTAAGCCATGGTAACACGTACAGGAAACAAGTAACTTACATGTACCAACCTCATATCTATAAAAATTCAAATCCTGCATAAAAATTTAGGACTGTACATTGTTGATTGTCCTTTTGATTTGATTTGTGCATGTGATTTGTACCCTGATAGTGCTTATACAGGAGATATGCACACGTCCCATTGACAAGATTGTGGTGTTTGAAAGCCAGGCTGGAAGAGGTGATGTGTTTAATTCAATGTTTAATGTTGCTATCATTCCGTGAGCATGCAGCGAGACTGGTATGTATAGTCTTACCATGTACATCGATGTGTTTCCATACAGACACTGCTACATCAAGTTTTGCTCGGGGCAGGACACTGCCTCTTGATTGATTCTACCCAAGACAAAGGGCTGAGTGCAGATTAAATGTACCAGCTTTCCCCATCATCAATATGATGTGAACTCATTACAGATCAGTTTGTACAAGTGTTGCCTGCTATTGTTGGATCATCTTTCCTGTCAGACCACCGGCTTGCCCCCAGCATATATATGGAGGATAAATGAGTTTTTTAACTATGAAGGATGCATGGAGCAGTTTGTCCTCTAACCCAGCATGTCAATTTGGTGAGGCTCGGCAACAACAAACATTAGCATGTACAATGTACATGTATCTGAGCAGCAGGCATACAGCATATGGCCAGCCAAGTCTCATGGATTACTGCTTCTCTCAGGTCTTCACGACAGTTGTTCTGGTAGCTTTAAATTACTATCATTGGAAACATTGCTGCTGGTTTAACATGAAGCATGCATTAACTTTAAGCACGGTATTGCTATTCTATATAAGGCTTGTTCTTTTACGTGATCATTCTCTTAAGTTCTTAGATCATTAAACAATACTTCTGTTGTTCCTACCAGTGGTTATGATATCTTCCCCCCCCCCCCCTTGCAAAGGAAATGCGGAGTGATTGCTGTTGTCAGCTTATCCAAACTCTCCACCTGACTTGCCATCTGTAAGTGATTAAACCTTGTGAACAAAATGCTTCTTGATTCAAGGACCACATCAAACTCAAATTTCCCTCAATTGAACACTGATACTACATGTATTTTTTGACCTGATTTTATTTTGGGGACTGTGACTATAATTTTAAAATGATTTCAGTAAAACCACTATGTATTTTCTTTTGTCTTTAGAACTACTTGCAGTAGCTACATGTATGTACAGACATTTGGTGTGTTCTCACTTTTTATTAACATTACAGTCAAGGGATTCAGTGGCGTTTAAACCTGTGTTAACCATACACCATTGCGTCCATTGGAACTGTAGAACGTACATGTACATGTTTGGGCTAGTTGAACTACTTGTTCAGAATAGGAGATGTCACACGTCATCGGGACATATTCTGAAAGCCTGCAGTATAAATTCCAACCGTGTAGTGGGAGGGATTTATAACACAGGCTTTCAGAATATATCCCAATAACAAGTAGTATCTTTTATTCAATGGAAAAAGACTTGGCGAGGGCAGAACTCCCTGTAATGCCCGCTGTGAGTAGTCCGACCGGTTTGGCCAGTAGGGTGGCTCTTCAGGGACTGAGGATAACGGCTGCGACGCCGTATATCTCAAGACGTAAACGGTTTGTGTTACGTCTTATATAGTAAGGTGTAAACAGTCAACATCATGAGTGGGTCATGGTGATGACGCCATGTTTTTAACCAGTCACTTGTGCATGCATGGCGACAAGTAGTGTAAGCACGTGCTGGTCGCACGTGTGTGACTAGATAGATTCTTCTCCCTGGGGAGGGGGAATACGTGTTTAGAAGCCCTAGGGGCTTCTAATAGTTTATTCTTTCTTACTTTATTTAGAAATAAAGTTGAGATAAAGTGCTCAGACTAGGCAGAAAGCAAGCCCAACATTGTGTTGTCTTATCTAGTCCCTTGTATTCTTTTGCTTTATTTGTGGAATAAAGATGGAATAGAATTTTGAGTAAGGGGAGAGGGAAACACAACATTGTGTTGTCTTATCTCAACCCATTTGATTGATTGCAATATTGTCAGAAATGTGAAATTGTAGACTTAAAAGATTATGTCATAAAAATAAATAAACATAGAAAAAATCTGTTATTTAAACCATGCCTCAATTTCTTGATACAGTTTTATAGTTGGAAGCCCTTTTCACTGCCTTAATCCAGGAAACAGTATAGAACTAATTTTTTACCTGCCTGTGCGCCCTTGTGCCAGGGCTTCCTTGTGCCATGGCTTCCTTGACAGGAGCACTGAGCACAAAAAGAGATACAAAACATGCCTCAATGACCAGGTGACACTGGCTGATACAGTGGTTAGAACAGTCGCTTCAGCCTGTGGAAATAATCAATGCTGGTTCAAATCCTGCCGGCGGCTTACTGATATGTAAATTTTTTTTCTGTAATAAAGCAGAGAGCACACTAGTTCTCCATGGCAAAATTCAAAGTCCAGCATTCTGGTCACCGAAAGTAGTTCTCATACAAGAGACATGCACAGGGATTAAACTGGAAAAATTGCACAAGAAATCCCTGGCAGTGACCAAAGAGGTGTAGTTTAATGTGAGGGGAAGCTGTCATGCAAGGGATGCATAAGAGGTTAGAAATTATAGTTTAATGTAGTTTCCAAGATTGTTGATCAACATGGCTTTCAAAGTATGAATGAATGTTATACCCTTGTGAAACCAAGTACAAACAACATGCTTTCAAAAGGAAACACCACTCATAGAATGTGGGTCCTCCCATCTTTGTGAATAAGAAATCACAAATGCTTCATGCATCATATAGTATAGAAAAACATGATCCAGATTCATAAATTTCAAACCCAACAATGACAGCAAAGAGATACCAGAATGACCAAAGTATCAACATTCATCTTCCAATATGAATGTAAAGGAACAAATTTCAAGCCTGACTTGAGACAGACAGTCACCCGTAAAAGGCAACAAAAAGTCAGGTGGTTTTAAACCATTTCTCTCAACCTTTGAAATACTTTCATAACTGCAGACTATAGTGTTTCCAAAATGTATAGGCTTAACCGCTCAAAACCCAAAGTTAATCACTTCTGCCAAAGCTGGAAAGAGACCTGGTAGGCCTATCACTTTTTGTTTTCCTGATTAGTCAGTCAGCTAAGTCTACAGCAAAAGAAAAAAGTAGGCCTGTATCATTTTTGTGATATTTATGAATCTGGAACATTACAAACACACTCTACCTCCATTGATATTTTCTCTGAAACACACAAAGTTCCTACTTATGGTACGTGTCTCTGTATCTTGCGCGCTGTGTGTAGCCACTGCTGAAACACCCTGTCATATACCAACCTATGGCATGATGGGTTATATTATGTACCTGTTGCACTATGCGAGTGTTACACTTTTTAATACCCATCTGTTGCACCATGTGAACATCCTAGCTGTTATGGTCACCTAGCTATTACCCCCAAGTGAACACCAATTAAGTTATACCTACATGTTGCACTACATGAACACCATGTTATACCAACTGTTTACACCATGTTAATGTTATATTTAACCTATGCACAAATAGCAACATGTTTATTATCACCATTATCATACAAAGATATTCTTTAAAAAGATAGGGGTCTTAGGGTCACAAGTTTATCTTCCAGCTTCCATCATAAGATTATGCAGCATTCTCCAGTTTCAGCATGTCTTCTTACTATCTCCTTCAAAGTCAGTTGACCGCTGTAAGACCTTTAGTAATTTAAGGGATCAAAACTCTGCATGGACAAGAAATAACTTGAAGTCAGTCAATACTAGTCTAATCTAGGGTGTGTTCAGTACACCAGAACATTCCCAAACGTTTGCAAAAGAAAGCTATGGAATGTTCCAAGACATTTTGTCTACCAAATGCAAGGCTTATGTTGGTGAGATAACAGCATGTTACTTGTCAGCATCAGCTTCCCGTCTGTATGGTCAGAGTATGAGCCTATGTCTGTATCTGCTGGCCCCAGCGGGTATGAGACACGTATAATCTTCATCGTCAGTGTCCGTTACAGTTCATGTTGTTGTGGATTGAGGTAGAGTCAACCAAATTGTACTTTGCACATGGTGGTTAATATCACTTTCCCTTCTTGATGCTGAAGAGTATGGTCCAGTATCTATTGCAGATTTATCTACTGGAGAATATAGACAGAACATAAGTGTATATATAAGTTAAGTACTTAAAAGATTTTAAGTCAATGGACCTTCTAAAATGGAATTTTAGCATGGACACAGGAATAGTGCATACTTGACATGTAACACTGCTGTGGTAGCTTGACATTTAACGCTGCTGTGGTAGCTTGACATGTAACACTGCGGGGGGAGCTTGACATGTAACATTGCTGTGGTAGCTTGAAATGTAACCCTGCTGTGGTAGCTTGACATGTAACATTGCTGTGGTAGCTTGACATGTAAAACTGCTTTGGTAGCTTGACATGTAACATTGCTATGGTAGCTTGACATGTACATTGTAACACTGCTGTGGTAGCTTGACATGTAACATTGCTGTGGTAGCTTGACATGTAAAACTGCTTTGGTAGCTTGACATGTAACATTGCTGTGGTAGCTTGACATGTAACACTGCTGTGGTAGCTTGACATGTAACATCGCTGTGGTAGCTTGACATGTAACATTGCTGCGGTACCTGTATCTTAACAGAAGGAATATAATGTGCTAGCAACACTCCTGATAATGTGATGATGAAGTGATTTGGTCATTACCCTACTCCTGCTACCAAATTGTTTTTCATATTTAAAATGCATGTTGTGTGCATAGATGGATTGTATTTATGGTGGTGTAAATCTTTGACATCATGCATATGATCCTGAAAGCCAGGTAAATTTGAGTGGAAGGGAGAGGGGAAGCAAGGTAACAATTTAGAGAATGCTACAACATTGAGTCCAAAATTGCTGGTTTCAAGTGTCGTTCTCAATGCCAATAGTTGTAGATAAGTTTAGGATAGCATGAAGTATACACTCAGTTCATTTGGCTGAGGTGTCTGATTCTATTATGTGATATAATGCAGTCATGATGAATGGATGCATCACCAAAGTGATGCTCATACAAGACAAAGGTATTTATTTAACTCTTGTATGTTTGCTTTTATGGCATGCCTTTTTGTTGGAATCAGTTTGTTCAATCATGTCCAGATACATGTAGAGAACCGTACAGTGCCAGGATAATGAGAGTGCTGTGTCTCTGGTCCCGTCACGTGTTCTCAGACATGGTCAGGAAAAGTAGTGTTTTGGCACTTTAACTCTTTCAGTGCCAGGTGTTGGACCAAGTCAGAGCTTTACCCTTCACACCTTGGACACAATGTACCCAACGTGCATTGAGGAAAGCTGTTGACCTGGACCATTATATTCTTTGGAACTATAGGCATGCTGGTAGTCTTGAACAAAAGTTGTTGTTTTTTTTCTTTTTCACAGGAAATATGAATCCAGCACTCTTATTATACCCCATCCACAAAGTGGGGGGGGAGGGTATATGGTAATGGGCACCATCCGTGTGTCCTTTCGTCCATGCTTCCATCCATCCAAAACAAATTTTGTCCAGGCCATATCTTCTAAACTGTAAATGCGAGTCCTTTGAAATTTATCGAGTTGTTAACTCATAGGTAGGTGTGCATAGGCACTGTTCTGTGTGCCAAAGTGCCTACATTAATTAATTAACATAAGTTCATTATAGACAGCCTCCAGATCAGAAATGATTTTGTCCGGGCCATATCTTGGGAACTATAATTACTAGCCCTTTGAAATTTTCAGGGGTGGTAGATCGTAGGTAGGAAGTGTGCATAGCATTAAATCTATTCGGCTGATTGTTTTCGTTCACTTATTTCTGGCCATCTACATTTTGACAAAAGCACTGACCCAAAATTTGCTAAAAGATATAAAATTCTATAATTGAAAAAATGATTCAGCTGGACATGCCAAATTTATAGAATATATAGGCAACGTCAGGCACTGATACATTGTAGATGTATGAACTTGACATAATTTTTCCTGATCTTTGGTGCCCTAAAGTCGAAAACTCTGACTTGCTAATGATGTCCACAGTTTTCAAGTCAGATGCGTATAACTTTGATGACCTACTTATCAAGGGTACATGTATAAATAACTAGGTTGAGTTTGATGTTAGTGGCACTATCTACAGTATTATTTGATACATAGGTTAAAGTGAGAAAATGCTGTGAACACTCTAGCATCATTAACTTTTGGTGTATCTTCATGAAATGTACATGTAGTAGGATGGTGGATTGTGACAAAGTCAAAATCTTGATTTCAATATGATCATTTGGTTGAGTAGTTGAACTTTTTGATTGGTACATATACACACAAAGCAAAGACCGTATAACCACTTGTCGATGGTGGCTCGCCAGCAGCAGAGTACCAGGCTGATGGACCTTGTTCCAAATATCACATCAATCTCAATGAAGCAAATATTGTCTCATCCATCCAGAATCTTGAAGTCCAGTTTACTAGCAGAGTTCAAAATTAGCAGAAAGATGTGGATTTTTAACTTTTGAGGTTTTAAGGAACCGACAGAAAAGATAGAGTTTATTAACCTTTAGGATCAAAGACACTGACAAGATCAACAGAATTAACACTGAAGAATACCTAAAAGAAAGTAGGCATGAAGCCATTAAGTCTGCATGTAGCAGAGTGTAGAGATTTGTTATAAGATACTGTCAATAGCCTTTAATGATTAAACGTTCTTTGAGCTGCTGAATGAAAGAAAGCCATCCTCTGTAATAAAGCAGGGAAGGGAAAAAGCCCTTGTGTTATTGATCATAAGATAAAGTTTGTGCCCAGAAATGTGGAATAGGGACCTGTTATTTTGCAGAAGTTAAAAAGATTAGATGGTAGTGAGTACCGTAATTGCCTGAAGGCTTTAGGGACTACAAAAGGGAGAAAGGGACAATGCTACCTGCGCAGCTGGTCCATCCATTAAAGCTACTGAAAACCTGACCATGTCTCGTGCAAAAAGGGAAAGTTAATATTCAGTGAGCGCTGAAAACTTCAGAAGTTGTAAACTTCGACTTTGATATTCTAGAAGCTGCAAACTGGTTAGAAAGTAGGAGCAGTGCAAAGCATTTTTATATGTATATCAAAGAAAATATATATATCCTAGCACCATTTTGAATGAGTAGAGTATGTCAACAGCAAGACAGTGACTAAATTGTTTCATTTCCACTGATCATGGTGATTGCCAAGCTTTAAGAAGGTATGTGTGTTACAATGAATCAGTATCATGGAACATACAGCTGTCTAATGATTGTCAAAGGTCACATGATACAGTTGAGGGTCTTTCAATGAATCTGAATGTGTCTATGCATATATATATATATATATGTATGTATATATATATATATATATATATATATATATATATATATATATATACATACATACATACATACATACATACATACATACATACACACACATATATATATATATATATATATATATATATATATATATATATATATATATATATATATATATATATATATGGGTTGATTTAATGCTACGAAGCATGTGTATAAATATCATATAGGCCAGACCACTATGGGCCCTGTGATAAAGTCATTAGAAAGTGCTATAATAGGCCTATACTGTTCAGCAAAGTACCTATAACTAGAAGTACTGATATACGGTTACGGGCTAAGCTACTTCCCAGGTAACAATGGTGCTATCTGCTGTCAGTAAGACTGCTAAATCTCTGCTGTAACATTTGGCATCTGGTGCGGCACAACTTAGTGAAGTAGGCAAACATGAGATAAACATATTATAGCATGGTTGTTGTTGATACGAAGAATATCAACTCACAGTAGATACCATATATGCAAAACTCGTTCACTTCACTCACTCAATTGCTCTGCACATGTGGCACCCAGTGCTCGTTGATGTTGTTATCAACAACGAGCCATACTACTATAATCTATATATATATATATATGTATATGTATATGTATATGTATATGTATATGTGTATGTGTGTATATATATATATATATATATATATATATATATATATATATATATATATATATATATATATATATATATATATATACGTATGCAGTTAACTAGCTATAGCTGCTAATTGTAGACTAGTTGTAGGCCAGCTGTTATCTAACTGCCTTTTTCAGTAGAAAACCTCTATTTTTTTTCATAGAGAATTTAGAATTTGTCTCATAGATGGTCTTAACTAATGTTTAGTGCTTATTTGCCAGTGTATACACATACAACAAACAGATAAGTGTCATCACATCCAAAGTACGTGATCATACATACATGTAGGTGTCGATTGAGCTGGTATTGATGGGGTCCAGAGACCTTCCTGGGACTATATATACACTGATGTGCTTTTCTCCTTGTCATCTTGATGAAGTTATATACATGTAAGGTCATTCAGGGGTGATCAGTTTAGAAAAAAATGGGTAGTAACTTCTCAAGGTTTGGCCACTACAAGTAGAGTTCCTTATAATATAGTGTTCTCCTATATGGGATGATACTGGGATTCTGAGATTTGATTTTCCTAGGAAAACCCTTCGTGGCAGGGGGACTTTGAATTTAAAAGGGAATAAATGGGAGAAGTACTTCAATAGACCCTCATGAGGCATATAGTCCATTGATATAGATGCCACCTTGAATCATGGGATGTTTAGAGGAGCCGACAGTTAACCATGTTGACTGCAGTTCTCCTGTCTTAGTTGATATGCATGTAACTGTACAATCTAACTTGACATACATGTAACAACTGTACTCCTAAGCTGACATAAATGGCATTGTTCTGTATCCTTGGATGCCAGGCCAGGACAGAGCGATGCAGCTAGGTTATCTTGATCAAGCAGTCGAAGTCATGAGCTTACATGTTCATCAGAAATGTAGAAATTACAGAAAAAAAAAAAAAAAAAAAAACAACAACAACAAAAAAAAGCAGACTTTAAATTGATGTTGATGATCACAGTATTCAGTTGGCTAGGAATCGAGTCAAATCATGACTCTTTGAGTTGCTTCCTCCTGTTCCCACAAATACCACTGCACATTGCTACAGTGACATAAATATTACAATACAGGGTGCAATGTTAAATCTACAGTTTAATAGTCAATGTATCTTTCCCAGAATAACTTTTCGTATAAAAACTCAAAAAAAACCCAAACAAACTCAAAACTCATATATGTTTACCAGTGGAACAGACTGCAATTTACTAATTTGTTCTTCATATATACCATATCTTTCGCAAATAGCTTCGCCAAATACTCATATTTGTCTGTTTAATAAGTTGCAACTTCACCATATGAGGCACAAGATTTGCCTGCAGGGATGAAATCATATTTGTCCATTTGAATAAAGAGGTGAAGCAGAGTCATTATACATGTATGTCACGAAGTGTCTTGTGAACAGATTTTATATGGTGGAACAGCCATGAAGCTCCTGATCATGTGCAATATTCTTCTTTGTTAATTAGTTTCTCTCATGAAATGCAGTTTGAACAGCACAGGACTGTCACAGTCTTTTTGTTACATTTTTGGAATATGTATATTTCAAGTTTATTTTATGGGGAGAATTTTATTCAAACAACAAAGATTTGTGAGCAATGTAACAATGAGTGGACAGTTTGTACATCAGTAATGATGACAAGTACATGTATGTTACACATGGAGTTTTTACCCCGAAAGGCCGGAGGGATATTGTCTCCGTTTGCTTTGTTAATGCCATATCTCCAAAAAATACTCACATTGCAGAGACCAAATTTTTATCACAGGTGGTCATTGAAGTGCTTCAGGTGTGTATAGAAAAGTAGGTCACTATGTCTCATATTTAGGTCACAGCACTACATCGCAGAAAAAAAGGCATTAACACAATATGTAAACAAATATTGAATGTAGCTACATCAATTATTTATGACAGTTGGTCCTAATGATGTCCCAGATACCCTTTTAAAACTAGGTCGCTGGGTCACATATTTAGGTCACAGTGCTGCATTGAAGAAAAATGGCCTTGCCATGCTATATCTCCAAAAATACTCACTGTACAAAAACCAAATTGTTATCACAGGGGGCGATTGGGGTACCTCAGGTGCATATCAAAAAGTAGGTCACTAGGTCACAGTACCACATTGAAGAAAAAATCAGCGTTAAAATAATATCTAAAAAATATTGAATGTAGCGTCATCAATTATTTATGACAGTTGGTCCTAAGGATGCCCCAGATGCCTATTGAAAACTAGGTCCCTGGGTTACATATTTAGGTCACAGTGCAGCATTGAAGAAAAATGGCCTTGCCATGATATCTCCACTCATTGCATTTGCACCAAAGCTTTTTCATTAGGTCAAACAGAAGTAACCTTGACCTACCGGAGGGGTATTGTCATCATCTACATGTACGCGTCCGTCCATCCGTCTGTCTGCCTGCATGCCTGACCTGGCTGAGGAGTTTGTGGTCACTGATCGGCATTTAGCTCTGGTATGCCTGGAAACTTATTGTTTCAGATTGGTCTGCAACATATATAGATTGACTCTTTCAGTGCCACAGTTTGGACTGAGTCAACAGCTTTCTCCAGTGTGCTTGGGGTAGTGGCACTGAAAGTGCATGGCAGAAAGTTGTTGACTCATTGCTACAGAGACATACATGTACATTTGTAAATGTTACACTACAGGGTGGAATAGTCAATTTATCTTTTTCAGAATAGCTTTCACAATGTTCCCAAAGCATGCCAAGGATGGAGATGACCTGTACTGTTATATTCTACATGTAGGTAACTACAGGTATGCTGGTACTTGAATGAAAGGTCTTTTTACGAGGAACATGAATCTGTAGTACTCATAGTTCAGAGCAATCTATCTTAAGCAGTTCAACTTGATTGCAGTTGGCACTGAAAGTTCAAGGTGTAGGGCTTTATTTTATTCTTGGAAAGAGATCTTGTTATGAGCAAAATGTACGTGCAGAGAAGAGGCTATCAGCAGCAACAACTGTGTCAGTTAACACATTCATTGCTGGTAATGAATGGCTGTCACAGGCTCTGGTCAGAATATACATCTAGTTTTCATGCCTAGCAATAGTCATTCCCCTCCCTAGCACTTGACTTAATTGCCAGTCATCATGCAAAAGATAGCATGGAACTGACATGTTGGTACTTGAATGAAACATCAAATTATGGGGATTTTGGATGTGCAACTCTCATTCAATTCCAGCCAGATACACATACGGAAAGGCCATCAGTGCTATAGCATGACTGATTTAACAATCTCATACTTGATTTGTCTTTGAGTTCAAGAGGTTGCATGTTTATTGTTAGAAGCACCTGATAATTTTTGGCGTCTTTTCTATTTTAGAATGACAAGTATATTATAGGGGGATTCAACTGTGTAAACACCAACTCCTGTTTCATCATAAAATCCTATAGACTGCATAGGGATTCAAATACAGTGCTTAGACATGTTTAGAAACTACACGTACATGTAGATGGGTTACTTTTGCACAATGCAAAAGAATTGCTTTTCATCTTCAGGTTTAATGTCGTACTTTTTGCAGCAACTGAAAGCAACGTGTTTAAGTTAATTAGCTTTTTACATGTTCATACCCATGGAAGGCTTCTATATGCTTTTTCAGGCTCATATATACTCATTCATGGCTCAAGTGAATGCTCATTTATGGCTCATATGCATGTATGCATGGCTATTCAAGGCTCACAGAAGCATAAGCCCGTTAAGCTCTCTTATACATGTATGCCCATTCAAGGCCCACACATGCTTAACCAAGGCCCATATATGCCCTTTGAGGTTCGTATATGCCCATTCAAGGCCCACACATGCTTAATCAAGGCCCATATATGCCCTTTGCGGGTCGTATATGCCCATTCAAGGCTGTGCATGGAGACATCCTAAACATGGCCATCAGAGTACTCTTTTATAGAGTGCCAGAGCTGACAGAGCACCACAAGTAGCTTCAAAGGTGGAAAAGTTGACGAAGACATGAACAAACTGCCTCTCAAGATTGTCAAAACAATCAAACTACAATCCAAATAAATGCTCCAGCAAATTGTCTACTTAGTGAACTGAATGACCAACAAATTACTTGAACAAGTCATTTGTGGCAATTTGTTTGTAGTCAGCAGCACAAAGTAGCATTCCACTTGTGTGTTATAAAGGCAATTAAGCCAATCAAAATGCCTGACTGATTGAGTTACGTTGCCAGATTACATGATCAGTCAATCATGCATGGGTGATTTTATTGGTTAATTGTAGGTGGTTTCAGACTCATCACTTTTAAGTTTGTTTACACTCTGCAGAACTTACTTTGAATGTGTAATGGTATTTAAATTAACCCTTAAAGTGCTAATCACTGCTATAGTCGTTTTCACATTACTGTTAAACATAGAATGGTTAAAAGATTCAAATTCCTCATGAAGACACATTTCATTCAAATACCAGCAAGCCTAGTCTAAAGCAAAAAGTAGTCTTAGTTAACAGCTTTCCTAGGGGCTCTTTGCAAGCAATGCGCACAAAGTGCCCCTAGGAAAGCTGTTGACTCAATCTTAAATCAGCGCTTTAAGGGTTAAAATTAGAATGAGCAGACTCAAGAATAATGTGTTAATGCTGTGCTACCACGGGACAGTTGTTTTGGACACTGGCACAAATATGCTATATACATGTATGTTCCCAGGACACTGAAGCTCGGCAGGGGCTCCATGATAAAGACCTGTACAACTAAGGAGTAACAGTACTGTTCTTAAAGAGCTTGTTGAAATGTCTATTGAGTTTTGGGAGGATACATTCTAACAAGAAATTATACTGTATTACATTGGGGTTTTGAGGCTTGCCTTTAGTTCTCTACTATGATTTCATTGTTGTATTGCCAGCATAAGCTGTTGGCGAGACTAAGCAGTCACTTTCCGTCCGGCCTTTCGTCTGTCCGCCCGTCGGTCTGTCAACAAAAAACTTAGGAGTGGCTTGAATTACGCTGGCGAGACATTCATGCCCCCGGGCATGACTCTGGTTTGTATTTGGGACTTTCTTCATTCAGATCACCTGTGTATATATTTCATTATCATGTCTCGCATGTGTGTGTGCTTTTTGAAGGCAAAAAATGAGTGTAGACACTTCGTTAGTGGTCTTTTGCACAGAACGTTTATTGTCTTCATGGTGTTGTGGTTGAAGCCTGTAATATACATGTACTTCAAAGGGTTATGAGGAAGTCTAGTAAGATATGAACAAATGAATCATTCAATGTACAGTATAAAATGATGGATATTATGAGCAATTTTTAGGAAATAAAACTTACTTTATCAGGGCCAAGATAACTCCATAATTGTTCATGTATATTGATGCTGTATTTTTCAATCATTTATACCCGTGATATATGTTACAATCATTCAACTAATATGAAGATTAGCTGGCCACATAGTATACTTTCAGCCAAGTCTTACCACCAAAGTATACACAATTTGTCTAGTCAACTGATTCAGGATTTATTGCCCAGGATTGTAAGATATCCCAAGGAAGGTAATCATTGTCCCATCCACAGAAAAAGAAGAAAAGTGTTCAATGAAAATTATTTTTTAAGCTACAAGCTGAATAAATTCCAAAAGGTACATGTGTACATGTTGTTTCAGCATGTTTAGAGAAGGCCGCTCTTGAGTACTGACAGATGTTTTTATGCCACAAAAAGGTGAGGCGGAGATAGGGCCTGCCCTACATGTATGTGACTGTAGCTAACACGTACTCTTGGTATCAATGCACTAAGCTCCTGTTTTTGGCACCACTTGAAATTGTGACTAGTTAAGAGTGGTAATTCCAGTAGGCCCGGTCTACTGATACTGGCCTCTGTAGATGGTTCCATTAGCTGTCCTGACATGTTTGCAGAATCACTTACCACGCGCCAGTCTGCCCACAGATTTGTGACTACTTTGCTTCTCAGTCATTACTCATAGAGACACGGTTGCATGCATGGCTTCATCTAACTGTCGGAGATTTAATGCCAATGTATCCACATGCATTTTTCCTCATTAAAACTGATTTGAAAGTGTTCAGTAACCCTTTCCATTGAATTAACCCTTTCCCCCTTAAACCGGCCAAAACCGGCTGGTGGTCAAATGTCGTCTGCTTCAGTGTTTTCAACTGATTTCAACAACAATAAAAAACAATTTGACTGAGAATTGAAGATGAGACCTGTCAAGACAACATGACCCAGGTCAACAGCTTTCCTCGGCATGGGTTGGGCAACCCATGCCGAGGAAAGCTGTTGATTCAGTTTTAATTCAAGGTGGAAAGGGTTAAGACTGAGTCAACAGCTTTCCATGCTGGGGGTTGTTCACCAAGCACCCAACCCCCACCAAGGAAAGCTGTTAACCAGGCACAATTGTTGTCTTGAAGTGTCTGATCTACAATTATCTTTCAAAATGTTTTCCATTACTGTTGACATAGTCAAAAACATTGAAGCCCATGACATTTGACCACCAACCAGTTTTAGGGAGCAAAGAGATTAAAGTGCATCCTACCATCTTCTTTTTCAGCTTTGCATCTGGACCATAGCTGGAAGAGTTTATGGGATCACTCGTCTGTCTGTCCATTTTTCTGTCCATCTGTTGTTTCACTAAGTGGCCTACCCATGTAAAGAAAAGCTTTTGACCTGGGCATGTTCCTGAGAGGCATCATCTACAATTTTCATTCATATTCTCTTCTATTTTTGATAGAATTAGTCAAAAACATTGAGGCAGACAGTGTTTTGACCACCAGTCAGTTTTGATTGGTTTAACAGGAGAGAACTGAATAGCTTCCATTTACGACCAACGTATGCATGGTGTAAAGTCAGTGCACATGCTACTGGCAGTGACTGGGTCATGTATGTCATGCAGGAGCTGCCCTTTTGTGAATTGCCAGGCAGTATAAAAATCACTGACTAAGCTAGGCCTTTAACACAGTAGTATTGAACGAGTCAACTATTGATGCATGATGATGTTTAATTATCACAGAGACCAAGGGAAGATTATCTCTTTGAACCAAGGGAGGGATACTAGATGACTAGCATGTACACTCTCTCTCTCTCTCTCTCTCTCTCTCTCTATATATATATATATATATATAGATATATATATATATAGATATATATATATATATAAATAACTGCATGCATACACACTCTTCCCATCTGAGAACTAGCAGATCAGCACAGTCATATTGTCACAGTTAGGTATAAAAAATATGTCGCAGACAATGAATGCCGTCTACAATGTTTTGTGCAGCTTTAACTTTATTTGAACCATCTAGATGATTCAGACTTCATACTACTTTTGGTATTTATAAAACAGAGATAAATTGCACAATATTTGCCTTTTTAGGATATACATACATGTATTTTTTTATTGTCAAATTCTGGGAAGTCATCAATAGAATAAAGTCAAAGCTGTGTCATATTATTACAATCATAATATCATAAGTCCCGCTCGTTCCGAACATAAAATATATATTTTCGGCATTTTCTTAATGTTGGTGGATTTAAGTCCCCAATTCTGGAAATAAATGCTGACTCAGTAGATATACTGCATAATCGTGTTGATATGGCATTCGCCCATAACTACCTCCATTGAACCATTCTTTTTAAGAATGGGGATTTGGTCGAGTGGATATGTACGTTTCCCATTTCAGCTAGGCGACTGGTGCCAAAGGTTGCAGGTTCGAGTCCCGCTCATTCTGAACATAAAATATAATAAATAGCCAAAGCTAGACAATAAATTTATTACCATTACATACAATGTATATTCAAACTAGGCTGTAAAATTATAACCACTTTAAAATAGTCAAAGCTACATGTATACTTTAAGATTATAGTCATTATAATTAATCATAGCTGGGCAACCATTATAAATATTCAGACAAGGCCATAAAGTAAAAATCATTATAAAATGTCAAAAATAGACCATAAAGCAATGACCATCATCAGTAAAAAGTCAAATAGGCTATAAAATTATAACCAATATGAATTGTCACACTAGGACATAAAATCATAACCGAACATCTTGTCTCTTTTCATGAGAGACCATCCTTTCAAGACAGTAGAATCTATTTCTGCCATATGTTTGTATCTTAAAACAAACCTGCAACATCAGACTACTTTGTGAAGGCAATAGAGGTGGTGTTAAAAAGCAGGTGCACATACTACTGTGTTAACATGGTAGGAACGTTAACCTATGAATCCCATCATGTATTATGCATAGGGCCACCCTCATGTAGAGGGTGGGTAAGGGGTTTCCAGTACTGGAATACTGGGGCTATTTATTAACCGTACTGGCATACTGGAAGCCCTCTTATTTTACGTACTTCGTACTATCCAAAATTTTGAAAGATTTTTATTTTCCGTACTATGTACTCTAGAAAAATAATTACCTGTACCAGCATACTGAACCCCCCCCCCTTACCCCCTTTCTCATGTACATTTGTGTGAGGCCATACAGGTGCTAGAACATCACGTGTCAAATGCTTGAAGCACATACCATATTCTTATGTGATGCAAATTGAATGTGAAGATGTGGAGTGTAGTACTAGCTATCTATGAGCTTACATTGCTGTACATTCTGATGCAAAAGGGCCTACAACGTAGAACAATTCAAAGTCAAAGTAGTTTAAAGCATCAGTTAATGTATAGCCCATAATTCAGTCCACCATGATGATTAATTATATATTCTGACCACAGGTATGTGCTGATGAGTATACATAATCAATTCTATAGTCATATAGATTCAAATACCTTGAATTATAAAAAGTGGGTCATTATTAAAGTATGCAGGTGCATTTATGTGAATGTATGAAGTAATCTTTGTCATGATCAACCTGCTTCTTATAGATCAACTGAAAAGATGCTGTAAAATTAACTTCATATATTCAAAGGTATTACAAAAAAAAGTTATTAAATTTCCTATGTAAGAATTTAATATTATAAAGTACATGTGTAGCTGGTGTCGTGTGCAGACCAAGCTCTGTATTATGTACGTCACAGAGATCTACAGTGCCGCCAGAAAGTTTTGCACCATCTCCTCTTGTGAGGGTGGGAAAGGGGTTTCCCGTACTGGCGTACTGGGGCTTTTTATTTACCGTACTGTCGTACTGGAAGCCCTCTTATTTTACGTACTTCGTACTATCCAAAATTTTGAAAGATTTTTATTTTCCGTACTGCGTACTCTAGAAAAATAATTACCTGTACCAGCGTACTGAAACCCCCCCTTACCCCCCTTCTCTGGTGGCCCCTCCACGTGGTCCTCCTCAGGTACAACTTGTACAAGGGACTCCTGCAGAGAACACTGTTAGGAAATTTGATGTTAGTTACCCAGTGTGCTTCTTGTACCTACCTGTGGCCCCCATTGTCCCTAAACTGGTTATGGTGTCAGAATTATAATGTTTGTTACACTTAGAAAAGTGGTACCTGCAAGTGGTTCCAATGGTGACCCCCCAGAGTTTTGGAGCAAGACTTTCTGCCAGCACTGAATGTGTCTAGCAGGAAAACTATGAAGCCATGTGGTGAATTTGGGGTAAGTTTCAACTTTTGATCCATGTTATTTTGCTAGTAAAATTCCTGTGACAGTGGCTTGGTCGGATAAACTCCTCATGTACAGAAACCCCCAGCCAATGCTACATCAACGTCATGTCTAAGACCAAACTGGGATGTGAAACCAAACCAAAGGACCTGAGATATGCAACCAAAAACAAAGGACCTAACTGGATATGAAACCAAATCACAGGACCTGAGATATGCAACCAAATTAAAGGACCTACCTAGGATATGCAACCAAAGGACCTATCTGGAATGAGCAATCAAACCAAAGAGAGCCAAATTCAGATGGTGCACTTTATGAGCAAAGTGCTGATCTTATTTCTCTTGGCTGATCAAGACATGGAAGGGTCAGTCCATCAACAGGACAAGATGACAAACAAGACAATTTCTTGACTTAGAAGCCATTTAAACACTCAAAAAATATCTAAAGGGTCAGTTGCAAAACTACATGTACTTTGAAAAATGTACTTAATGAGGATGATCTTGATTAGCAAGTGTCAAATGAAACAAAGGCTAAATCCCTTTAGGCTCAACATACATGTATACTTTTATTGCTGTTTTCAAAATTATCAAAGGGAAAATGAGCAACTGTGAAAGTATTCCACAATTTCATTTTTGCTCACAAATACTTTGAACTTGTTGCAAAAGTTGTTATATTGTCAATTAGAATTGAATGTCATGTTTTGTATGTTTAACTTAGTTTTGAGAGAAGAGTCATTTACATATCATAATCTTTAAATTGTTTAAAAGTAACAAGAAGTGCTGCTGCTGCCAAGTGGCTAATTGTATAACTATATACATAGGGCAGATTAGTATACACATAATCTCTCGTCAGCTTAAGAAGCAGCTGATAACACCTCGACCAATGGTACCCTGGCCAGCAGGTCTGGCTAACAGAGTTCAAAGAAAAGCTATTTATTACATGACCATTGTTAAATGACATCACAGCTAAAGAGCCCACCCAGGAAGTCAAAAGTGACCCACTTTCCTGTCCAGTTCTTATTACCTTTTAACAAATCTTTTTCCCTGTTTTTATCCCTGTTTAACTTAGAAACACCAACATACTTCTGAAAAAATAAGATGCATGCATTTTTTTTTTTTTTTTAGATTTAACCCATTTTTAAAAGGTTCAAGCATTAAAAGAGGCAAAATGGAATGCCTTTTAAGTACTGAGTGATACTGTAGAATTGGGCTTAGCATGCTCTTACTAAAGTTAACCATATATCAAAGCTGAAACCCACGATAAGTCAACAGATAGTCATACATGCTCTCGAATGTCCAGAGTTACAGCACAGGTCTGACCAAAATCAGCACATGAGAGTGCAACACCCTACTGTAACATGGACAGCATCAACAGCCGACAGACAAAACTTACTCAGGCACTGCATGAGGAGTGGAATAGCCAGATTTCAACAGGTGAAGATTGGGTGCTTGGCACACAGCATGCCATGGATGTGTCCTGCAGCAATGGATGTGTCCTGCTTGCATTGCTGCCAATGGTGGACACACATATAGTGCTAGCTAGCCTGTGACCATCCATAGTGGGACACATAATGACATGGCGCTGTGATCAGTGATCTATCTGTGGAACTATGAAAGAAAAAACATTGGACAATGTACATGTATTGTCAATTAAAGACTTTACTTTATGTATGTTAAAACTCATTTGTTCAGTGAGAGTCCTGTGTTCTAACATACAAGTATAGTAATACGTTTCTTTTAATGACAAGTATACATATACATATATATATATATATATATATATATATATATATTATAGATTATCGCATGCTTTGTTGACAATATGAAGTATATCAACGAGCACTGAATGCCATATATAGCAGAACGAGTGAGCGAAGCGAACAAGTTCTGCTATATGGTATCCAGTGGGAGTTGATTACTTCATATCGTCTACAAAGCATGCTATAAAATTTTTATTTCATGTTTGGGTCGATTTGTACATTTCAACACACAAAGCAAAAATAAGAATGACATTTTCAGAAAGTGTTACTCCTCATCAACACAATTACCAATGAAACCAGCAGAGTACCGATACCACCGGAAGAGTACCGATACATCATATCGCGGCACTGTAGCTTTTAGGCCTATGATACGGTATTTATGCAAGCCTGTTATAGTATTAAAATTGACCCAAACATGAGATAAATCTGTATATATATATATATATATATATATATATATATATATATATATATATATATATATATATATATATATATATATATATATATATATATATATATATATATATATATATATACATGTGTGTGCAGTGGGTATGTATATATATTTTGGACATTATGTACAAGGACACATGATAGCTAGGACATTTTAAGTCTGTTCATGTGATTTACAATGCTATTTAACAGGACTTGCACAAAGTTGTTTGTAACAAGTTGTCTTTTGCTTGGCATTCAGTAAGTATAAGGGTTTCAAAAGGAAAGATTACAAGATAGTGAACATTGATATGCCTTAGGGAGCCATTGCATGGGGTAATCTTGACTGTCTTGAAGGGAGTGTCTCGCACGCTTTCCAGTAAAAATGACGCATCTGATTGTTTTAGCTGTGTTGGCCCACACATCTCTCTACATGTTACGGCTTGATGGGTCCCATCAACTGATTACACTTCACTCAGATGAGCCCATGCCATTGTGTGTCACACACAATAGCATTTGGTGGTGCTTTAATTGAAGGGGATTTTGAGGGCCTTTAATGAAGATGGATTATGATCATATGAGTCTGTTTGCCCCACACACGACCAGATGAGCTGATGTGTATAAATGTTGAATGTACATATAATGCAACATGTATGGAAGTCAGTCTGTCTGACGTCATCGTGAACATGAGATCCTGGTCAGTCATGTGGATTATGAGCAGTGTCAGGGTATGATCCTCCCATGTGGACATGCATGGGGCAAACTGTCAAGTGAGCAGTCTCTGATACGTGTAAATGGGTTTTTTTTGTACTTTTGGTTGATTACTTTTTAACGCCTGAAGTTGATTTTGTCAGTTAGCTGAGTTGATTTAATGGTACTCGATCAATCCATCATTGCCATCCGTCTGTTTGTCATCTGTCCATCCACCATCATCCATCAACAGTTTCACACATTCCAAATGTGGCCCTTAGAAAAGTCTACTACTCAGGCAGGTGGAGCATATTTTAATCATCTTTATCAGCGCATGAATGATAATTACACAACCTTTGTAAACAGTCTCTTTTTTTTACCACACCAGCACAGATAAATGGACATCTTTCCTAACAAAAGTGCTGATAATTGAGTTCAGTTCAAAGGCTGTTATCTACCTGACCAGTTTTGCCTTTGATCTTTTGTGGTTCCTGTAAATTAATTTTTCCAGCACAGCAGCCCTCATGTTTTTTACTTTTTGTCCCAGTGGTGGTATAGGGGGACATAGCAATACCAGGGATTGGGGCTGTGTCCATCTGTCGCGTCCATTCTGTCTGATAACTTTCCATGTTATTATTCAATTGCCTTCAAAAGTGGTCAGAGTATGCATCCAGGTCTCATAAAAGTGTGAACACACACTTTTCTGTTTTTCCTAAAATTCTTTTTCTTTCTTCCTTTCTTTCTTTCTTTCTTTCTTTCGTTCTTTCTTTCTTTCTTTCTTTCTTTCTTTCTTTCGTTCGTTCTTTCTTTCTTTCTTTCTTTCTTTCTTTCTTCCTTCCTTCCTTCCTTCCTTCCTTCTTTCTTTCTTTCTTTCTTTCTGTCTGTCTGTCTATGTGTCTGTCTGTCTTTCTTTGTATCGTTCTTTCTTTGTATCTTTCTTTCTTTCTTTCTTTCTTTCTTTCTTTCTTTCTGTCTGTCTATGTGTCTGTCTGTCTTTCTTTCTTTCTTTCTTTCTATCTTTCTTTCTTTCTTCCTTTCTTTCTTTCTTGACTAGCAAATTTGTCTGACACTTTTCTCAGACACTATTATACATAGAAACTCCAAACTTGGCATTGTTGTACCTCCATGCAAGGAGTTTAACTGTTTTGTACAGAGGAATGAAAATGTTTAAAACTATGCAAGTTAGGAGCATTTGAAATTTTAAATCTTAAATATCTTCAAAGGTATAATAGACAGAGATGTCATTCCAACTTCTACATGGGGGGTATTTATTGACCAGTGCGCATCTAATGAATTTAAAACAAAGTTGTAGCAATTTAAATTATGCTAATTAGCAGCATTGGAAAGTTTAAAACTTGAATATCTTCAAAACTATTATAGATAGAGATGTCATTTTAACTTCTAGGGGGTTATTGACCATTGCGCATGTAATGAATCTAAAGCAAAAGTTTTAGCCATTGAAAGTGTGCTAATTAGCAGCATTTAAAATTTTAAAACTTTGATATCTTCAAAACTATTATGGATAGAGATGTCATTTTAACTTCTATTAGGGGGTTATTGACCATTGCGCATGTAATGAATCTAAAGCAAAAGTTTTAGCCATTTAAATCATGCTGAATAGCACCATTATAAATTTTAAATCTTGAAAACCTTCAAAGCTATAATAGATCGATCAAGGTTCTATTTGTACATTGCCATACCAATATGCTTTGAAGACACACACACTGATTTGCTATGCAGCAAATCATCTTTCCTAGTTGAGCTTTACTCTTATCTCCAGCAAAAGTATGCTCTAGGTGAGACTGCTACAGCTGTATCATTGACTGATTTTTAGTGAATATTCAACAATACCCAATGGTCAGTGATATTGATACATCTGTATGTGTTAGCATGGTAACCATAGGGATACTAAATGTGTGTGTAGTTTTCAGCAAGTTCTTGATAAACCAGATCTACTTCAAACCTGGAATGATTAGGTACATATACTTTTGGTATATCAAAGATAGCATAGGGCAAAAAATAAAATTACCTTATGATTCGTAAGAGTGAATGATACCATGGTTACTGTAAGGATACCAGCATAGTGTACATGCATAATAATGTGTGGGTGTGAACCCAGACATTTTGGTTTTCCAAGAATTCTTTCTTTCTTTCTTTCTTTCTTTCTTTCTTTCTTTCTTTCTTTCTTTCTTTCTTTCTTTCTTTCTTTCTTTCTTTCTTTCTTTCTTTCTTTCTTTCTTTCTTTCTTTCTTTCTTTCTTTCTTTCTTTCTTTCTTTCTTTCTTTTTCTTTCCAACCAAATTTGTCTGGAGTTTTTCTCAGACACTGTTATTCCGAAAAATCACACAACTGGCCATGGTGACTGACCTACCAGTGAAGTTGTGCATATTGTTTGGAATAATCATGATGTTTAAAATTATGCAAATTAGGGGCAATTAAAATTTTAAAACCTCCATATCTTCCAGACTGTTGCAGATAGACACAAAATTTCAATGTGCATGCATAGGTATGTGACATCTGCCGATATAATGGACAGTAAATGAGAGTTGTAGAATTTCAAATTATGCTAATTAGAGACATTGGAAAATTTAAAAGTTAAATAGCTCCTAAACTATAATACATAGGGATATCATTCCAATTTCAGTTTGTTAGGTTTGTAGCAAAGGTGCATCCAATGAACCATGATTCAAAATAGTACAATTTTGATTGATGCAAATAAGATGAATGCACAAAATTTAAATTTTGAATAACTTCAAAAGTATTATACGTGGAGGTGCCATTCCAACTTCACTTTGTAGGTATATGAAATAGCTGCATCCAACGAACCATAAACCAAAGTTGTAGGCTTTTAATTTATGAAAATTAAGAAAATACACAAAAAGATAATCTTGAATAGCTTCAAAACTATTATAGAAAATGGTGTCAATCAAACTTCAGGTTATAAATTTTCGACATGGCCATCTCCAGTGAACCAAGAACCAAACTTGTAGCATTTTAATTTATGCAAATTAGGCTTATACACAACATTTAGATTATGATGAACAAAGTCAAAGTGTAGCATTTCAAACTGTTCTCATTTTGAAGGCACCCAGACGGATTTGCTGCGAAGCAAACCTGTTCTAGTTAGTAGGTTTGTTTTCTCACTCTCTGAGGATACACAAACTCTGTAGCATATGTTTGAGTGATTTGTGGATTTTGAAATTTTATTTTATTTATTTTGTGTGTGTGTGTGTGTGTGTGTGTGTGTGTGTGTGTGTGTGTGTGTGTGTGTAAACCTAAAAATCCTCCTCTCTAAAGCCTGAGTACCTTGAAATTGCATAGAAAAGTTCTATGTACATCTTGACTTGTATTTGTTTTGTGCTTCGCCGTTACATTACATGCATGAGTAGAAGCTCAATTCAGCTCTGATCAGGTCAGGTTTGGTTCGGTTTTGTCTTGGGGTCAATGTATCTAGGTCATCTGAATATTGATCTTCACACAGCCTTCTTATTTTATTAAAAACGAAAACAAACAAAAAAAGAAAAAGAAACACCAAAGTCAGGGAAATAATAGAAATAATTAATTGCTCCCCTCCCCTCAATCGCATTCATGTAAAATGCAGAAAAGCACCATGAATGTCAATTGATAATACTGTAGATGTTTAGGTGATATCTCACCGGTTTTGCTATTTCTGGGAATAGGTTTGTTGATTGACTGAAGAATTACTTCACCAGCCAGGTGACCTCGGTTGTATCCAACATTGGTTATGGTGACCCCAGGTCACTGTTGTTGATGACCCTAGGGTCAAATTCTTGTGGTTGATGGGAGTTTATTAAGTCAGCACAGAGTTGACCTTGCTACATTGAGGACCCCAGAGAGTGACAATTGCCAACCTACTGGTATGAAAGCAATGTCATCCTCACCAGTAAACCCTTTTGACCTTGCTACATGTGCCCGGTAGGCAACAATTGCCCATTTAGCCGTCTTTATGCTATTAACCCCTTGTGGACCGTGGTATGTGATGATGTAAATTAAAGGCCTTGCTTAGTGTTTTTTCCCAGCTTGGCAAATCACAGATCAACTGTTTGATAATACCTGATCATGATTGAAGCCTGAACTTGTGATACAAAGGCTGTACCAAAATTGCTATCCTGTTATACAATTTGGCATATATATGTGTAAAGATATACAAGACTGAAATACTTACCTAACAGTATGTAACATACAGGAGGTCAGGCCTGAAAGTTATGATATACCAGTGTCCACAGCTCTACTTGGGGACAACAAAGCTTTCAGGCTGTGACTCTCAATTTGCCTATACATTCTGTGAATCAAAAGTTAGCCATTCTGGAGCAAATTAATACATGTATGTGGCACCAATGGTCACAATTATTTATATATTCATGATTGCTTGGTTTGTTAGACATGGAGAGCCTTAATTTGTGATGAGGTCTTGCATCATGACAGAGGAAGCCATGTTTTTGAGGCTTTCACATATGTCTCAGTTTCTGGATGTCAAATGATTTTGGGCAGAACAGCTAGCTGACATGACTTAAAAGGACTTTCAGGCATCTACTGTAGATTGCTGTAATTTCACTATAGTGTACTCTTAATATTGCTTATTTCGCTGATGACACAAAACAGTGAAAATAAAAACACAATGAAATAGTATTTTAACATTGTTTGAATAGGAATTATGTCCAAAATAGTGATATCAAAACTACAATGAAATGTCAAAAATACAAAAACGGTGAAAATTCATACATGCAAAAATAAAGCAATTTACAGTAACATATTATCAGTTGCCATAGACATTTGATAATTTTGAAGAGATGCTTAAGCTAACTTAATTTATGATACCTGAAGAAGAAAATCATGGTCTGCCTCTTATCTTCCTGCAATATCATATTAAGCCAGTCGTTTTACCCCCTTCACCTTTCAGGTGACGGGTATTGTCTTTGTCATGTCAGTGTGCGTCCTTCCATCCCTTACCCTCCTGGATACAAGCACTTTTGAACAAATTGAGCCACTATCATGAAAGTTGTAGCCCATAGAAGCTTCTCATGGGGTGTTTGACTGAATTTAACATCTAGAGCCTTGGCCTTTTAGCTGATGGGGTGTTGTCACCATTGTGTCTGTCTGTGTGTCCATCCTTCCATCTGTCCTTGTGTCCATTATTCTAGTTTGTGGACATAACTTTTGTACAAATCGAGATATTATCATGAAACTAGTACTACAGAAGCCACTCAGTCTCATGTCTTCAGTTTTAAAAAAGAAACTGCAGCTTTTGCGACTTTCCTTGTCAGCAGACAAACCTTGCATATATTGAGGATAATCTTGTTTTGTATCCTTTCTATTTAGCCATAGGGTTGGCAACATAAGTCTTCCCAACACATCCTCAAATGAACCTGCATACGTGCTTCGCACAATTAATTAAACCTCGATCCATTGCTTTACTTGGCCTGCAAAAGGAATGCTTGTTTAAAGCATGCCATTTCCAATGTTAACTCTCTAAGTGCCAAATTTTGGACTGAGTCAACAGCTTTTCTCAGCGCGCATAGGGTGCATTGCCCCCAATGGGCCAAGAAAAGCTGTTGACCTGGGATATTTTCTCTGGAACTAGAGGCATGCTGGTACTTGAATGAAAGGTCTTTTGTAAGGAATATGAATCTCAGATCCTAATAATAATTCCGACTAGTTTCACTTGAGTAGATCAACTTTAGATGTTATTGGCACTCAAAGAGTTAACATCATGTGACCACAGGGCAACTATATAATATGCAGGACAAGACTTCATCTAAACTACCGTTTAAATCAATGTGTGTGAAATCATGATACATGCTTGTCAGGTCTAATTATGATAAGATGGACATTTATGTCAAGTTGAACATGGTCTTAACTAAGGGTACCCAATTTCCAGCAGAGGTAAGAAACATATCTGACATGGTGTGAAACACAAATTCTCTTTATTACTTTTCTTATCTCAATTTATCAATTGTAACAGAGAGGAAAAAAGAGGAATTCGATCATCAAAGCTAATTAATTCTTGACCTCTGTTGACCTTTGACATATGGCTCTATATCAGGGGATGCAGCAGATTGCGTTCTACAGTAAGATTACCTGCATAATATTTTTAAATTATAATAAAAGATTCTTGCAAGTAATTGTTTGACATTTTGTCTGATTTCCTGAGTGAGTCGTCAGTTTCTGGGATATCAGCTGCAATCAATGGCCACCTTTATCAATTTTATATGTTTATCAAATCCTAGAGACAACTCACATCATCACACCATCAAAAGTATATGATGGTGAAATACATGGAGTATGTACTTTATTGCATTGAGTCTACTGGCTACACACACACACAGACATATATACCGTATTCATCCTAATAATAGCACATGCCCTAAAAGATAAGCACCCCCCCTTTCAATCCAAGTGGTCTAGATTCAAAATCAAGATTTTTCCTGTAGTTTAGCAAAGATGATACTTCCAAAGGAAAAATTAAATATCAGTGCAGTATATTAATGTTTATTTAACACCTAAATGAACTGTACAACCTTCAAAACCTTCAATCTAGAAAAAATACTTATTCCATAGTCCCGCAAAAACACTGCAAGATCTGGCAAATCTTTGCATTGGCACTGCATGCTACTATTAGGATGAATGCGATATATATATATATATATATATATATATATATATATATATATATATATATATATATATATATATATATATATATATATATATATATAGTGTATAATGCTTTGACAAGAGCAAAGATACAGTATGCCTAATTCATGATATATGTATTTGATTTGGTGATGTACATACAGTGTAAACTCTGTTGATTTATATGACAAGCCTTTGATATATGAAGAATTCAAGGCACGTAGCCTGTCAAAATTAATGAACTGGGGGAAAAAGTCACTATGACCTCTGCCGTAGCCCTCACAACCAGATGCATGGAGATCATGACTGGACCATACAAAATTATTAAGTCATAAGTTTATAGCAAATCCTTAATTGTGATTAAAGCAAAATTCCAAAGTTCTTTATGGTTGGAACATGTGCTTTTTGAACCAGATATTCTGTTTTAATGATGGTGCCAATTTTCAGCACATCATGACCCTGACTTTGGTAAGGTCCCAAAGACAATAAATTGTTTGGATTGGAGAAACAACTTTATTGAACGTAAAGACATAGATCCTGGCCACTTGGTTCAGTTATGCCATGTTTCCTGTTCATTCATGATAGGTACATGTAGGAAACCCAAAACCCAGCTGGCTCAAAATTACAGCCACCTGTGTGCAACAGGGAGTCGCCAGCATAGGTATAGATGATTGCCTGATAGCGCCAGCATCTTGGCAGCTAGCCCAGGGAAGGGACAGTAAAGTACATATAACATAGTCACATAAGGTGTACGTGTCATAGAGGTCTCTGAGCAATAGCACTTGACATTGATCCCTGTCCATGATTCTTCGTCATCACTTAAGCCGATTTGCAGACCTTCATGGGGTGCACCATCTTTGTCCAAAGATACCTGCCTGGGTCAAATTAGCAGCTGACTGACATGGATGGAGTGGGCATCAGACTGGTAAATTGAGTATGGTATTCTGTGTCACTTGCTGTAGTGTGTAATTGCCTAAGATTTAAGCTACAATTAAAGGTGTTATTATGTTTAATTTGTAAGGGTGCAAAGTAATTCCTTGATTTACCTTTTATTGTGTCCAGCAGAAGGCTGGTCTGTCTCTTCTCACAAATTTTACCACTGCTGAAAATATCTGCAATCAAGTTATGTTGATCAGTAGGACATATAACTGTATACAGTCATAGACATATAAATATATACAAAAAGTGACCATTGTGAAATAAATATGAACATAGCAATTACACTGCTTTATTGTATCTCTAAAATTAATGTCCAGATTTGAGTATTTGTCTTGATTTTTGCTTTGGAATGTATGAGCAATATCACAATAGTTTGGAATGTTTGTACTGGATAATTATAACTTGTGACATTTTAATGACGTGCAGATCATACATGCTTGTACACATTTGCACCTATGGACTATATATACATGTACATGTATGTGAGATACATTCACTTGCACAGGAATGCTGGTGTAGATGTAATGTACGTGTACATGTATAGAACATCTTTTGTAACATTGCCAACAGCAGCTAGTGTAACATGAAGACTATTACATTGGCCAGATTGTTACAGAGACCCGTAACATGAAGAATATTACATTGGCAAGACTGTAACAGAGACCTGTAACATGAAGACTATTACATTGGCCAGACTGTTACAGAGACCCTTAACATGAAGACTATTACATTGGCCAGACTGTTGCAGAGACCCGTAACATGAAGACTATTACATTGGCCAGACTGTTACAGAGACCCTTAACATGAAGACTATTACATTGGCCAGAATGTAACAGAGACCTGTAACATGAAGATGATGATAGAGACCAGACTGTTCTAGAGATGATATACTGCTAATAATGAAGAGGATTATAATTTTTTTTGCAATAACTAGCACTGCAATGGATATCAAATTGGCAGTGATTAGTATTGATTTATGTGATCAGATATAAAACAAAATTACATGTCGAAATTCTGTGATCAGATATTAGACTAATAAATTATGTGTCTGGTCAATGTATTAATTATGTGAGGAAAAAGAAAAAAAAAGCTTGCTCTGGTTCCTTGCTATACAGTTACAGTTGTGTGACCCTTTTCATACTTTTGATGAGCAATGATACAGCTGAGTGAATCCACTGTTATAATAATTAAGTGACACAGAGCACTAGGTGAGTGAGCCTACTGTCACAATAAGTGACACACAGTTACACTAGCTGTATCAATCCACTGTAATGATAAGTGACACAGAGTTATACTGGCTGCGTGAATCCACTGTTATAATAATTAAGTGACACAGAACACTAGGGGAGTGAACTTCCTGTCACAATAAGTGACACACAGTTATACCAGCTGCGTAAATCCACTGTTATAATAAGTGACACTCAAGTTACACTAGCTGTGTGAATCGACTGTAATGATAAGTGACACACAGTTGTACTAGCTGTGTGAATCCACTGTAATGATAAGTGACACACAGTTATACTAGCTGCATGAATCCACTGTTATAATAAGTGACACACAGTTACACTAGCTGGTTGAATCCACTGTAATGATAAGTGACACACAGTTATAATAGCTGCATAAATCCACTGTTATAATAAGTGACACTCAAGTTACACTAGCTGTGTGAATCGACTGTAATGATAAGTGACACACAGTTATACTAGCTGTGTGAATCCACTGTAATGATAAGTGACACACAGTTATACTAGCTGCATGAATCCACTGTTATAATAAGAGACACAGTTACACTAGCTGGTTGAATCCACTGTAATGATAAGTGACACACAGTTATACTAACTGCGTTAATCCACTGTGATGATAAGTGACACACAGTTATACTAGCTGCATAAATCCACTGTTATAATAAGTGACACACAGTTACACTAGCTGGTTGAATCCACTGTCAAGTGACACACAGTTAACTAGCTGCGTGAACCCACTGTTACAATAAGTGACACACATAGTTATACTAGTTGAGTGTATCCATTGTCATAATTAGTGGCATATGATGATACAATTGAGGGAGTCTATCAGCTGTTGTCATTAAGTGATACCCAGCAATACGTTTGAATAAACTACTGTCACAATAAGAGTGACACAATGATACAGTTGAGAGAATCTGCTGGTTGGCATAATAAGTGATAGACCATAATACATTGGAGTGAAACACTGTAATAATGAATGACACACCGTGTTACAATTGAGGAAATCTATTAACTATCTTGAGAAATGATACACAGTGATACATTTGAGTGAAACAGGGGCAAAATTACAATTGAAGGAATCTAACTGTCATGAGAAGTGACACAGTAATACATAGTGAAACAAAACTGGCATTGACACAGTGATACATAGTGAAACAACTCTGTCATAATGACACAGTGTTACAATTGAGGGAATCTATTGGCTGTCATGAATTGATACACAGTGATACATATAAAAAAAAAGTATAGACACATTTGTTTTACATGGATTATGAAAGAAGTCAAGCATTGACTTATCGAGTCACTCTCCATGGCACAGATGTTGGCGTATACTTCCTACCTTGCTTAGTGGAGGAAACCGAAGACCTCGGAGAAAACCACCGTGCACGGTTAAAGTGGTAGGAACTTTTTCCACATGCTGCCCAGGACGAGAATCGAACCCGGGTCGCAGAGGTGAAAGGCGAGCGTCTTACCGCTCAGCCAACCGTGCCCATATACATGTATGAGTGAAGTACAATGTACTATCATAATAAATAGCACTTAACAGTAAAGATTATGGAATGTAGTAGCTGTCATGAGAAGCTATACACATGTACAGCAGTACATGAGTACAGGCTGTCATAACTTGTGATGCACACTAGTGACACAGAACATGGTGCAGTTGATTGAATCCAATTTTATCTCAAATAGTCAAATACATTTGCCTTGCAACACTTCCCTATCATCAGTGCCCAAAATCTGTTAACAAAGTTCCATGCTCTTCATGTGTCTTTCTATCACTGCTTACCTCTAAAATATAAATACAGAACAATCGATGACTTTCTTTTTATTTTACTTTTGCCAAAGCACACTGATGAAATGATTTTTGAGAAAAGACTATATTCGAGCCTGAAAGATGATAATGGGTCTTCAGTGAGAAACTATTAGAAAACTTTACAGAGCCTAGAATGCCCAGATACATATATACATATGTGTGTCATATGTGTGTAACTCTGATCATGACTGGTGGATGGAAGCCCTTTGTGAGCTGCACAAGCCCCCCCCCCCCCACAAAAAAAACAAAACAAAACAAAACAAAACAAAAACAATCCTGTGTGCCTGGCCACACATATTGAGACATCCCTTCAGTAAATCTATTCTTAGAAAAAGATACTGACCAATCATATTATATTCTGTGATTAGTTTGTTACAAACTTCATGAAAAACCATACATTGTGACATATGCATGTTGATTACCAGCTATATGACATATCAGTGGACCCATGACAGTGATATACTCACACTGTAAGTGACACACAGCAATGTCTTTGTGTGAGTCCACTGTTATAATAAGTGATGCTGAGTGATCAGTTTGATTGAATCCATTATCATGAATAACACAAAATTTGATACAATTGAATGAAACCACTGGCTATGTACTCTGTACGTTTAGCTGTCACAATACATAAGTGACAGCAGGGAATCGCTAGCACCTCCCTACGTGTCAGTGCAAGTGGTATCACAGTGGGTTAAACCCTCTGTATTTGCCATTATAAGCAAAAACTTGTTAATACACAGCATGTATTCATGCATTTGCTGATATTTCAAGTTCATACATTCTTTACATGCAATTAGGTTGTCTTCACCATATACATGTACAAGGTCTGGGAATTTAAAGCTGTGAAACAACCTTAATGGTTTCCTACTGATGGCCTGTTTATAAATTCATTTGGCTGTTGAAGCCTAGGACTTTCTAACTTTTGAATTGAACATGATGATATGTTATTAATAATTAATTTAGAGGTTTAGAATTAGACAGTGACTGGAAGGGCTGTGGAGCATAGAGAGATTGGATTGCGATATTAATTTTGGGGGGTCACTATGTCCCATTGGTGCTCCCTGTTTGTATAAGTGACACAGAATGATACATTAGGATTAGAACCCACCACAATTGACTGCCACAGTGGCATGCATGACATATATGAGGGAGATCACTTTCATTAATGATTCTCTGAAGTGGTTGCATGAGTGAACAAGCTGTGGTAACAGTCATGCACTAAGATACAGTTGCGATTCAATTAGCTAATGATCCAGTTGAGCAAGTCATGTATAACTGTTGATACCAGTGATGATACAAGTATGTCAGTGGTGATGCAATGGAATGTTAACCCTTGCCCTCCTCCCCTCCCATTCATAAAAGATATATATATATACATGTATATATATATATATATGTATATATATATATATATATATATATATATATATACACGTGTATATGTTTATATAATATATATGCATGCATATAAATCAATCAAAACCTGATGGGGGGGGTCCAATGTTTGCTTCAATGCTTTTGACTTATGGCAACAGTGATGAAAAATAGGTTGAGTGAGCAGTACGTGTCAATGAAAGCTATTACAATGCCATGGCCCAGGTCAACAGCTGTTAGACTCCATGGTGTGGGTCTGGTGCTGAGCAACCTACACATCCAGTTAAGGAAAGCTGTTGACTGACTCAATCCTAATTTGGGAAGGGGGGTGTTAAGGAATGTGCAATCTGGATTACTCCAGATTCCGCAGTCTGTGTTGCATTAAATTGTAGTCTAAAGCTATAGATTTCTATGTGTGCATATTGCATACTGCATGGTACACATACAATGAAACCTCCCCATACCAAACACCCTTGGGACTGGACAGTAGTGTTCGGTATTGAGAGGTGTTCAGTATTGGGAGGTCTGATTATAATGAAAATATACAATTTGGACCGAGAAGCAGTGTTCAGTGTAAGGAGGTGTTCATTATATGGAGGTGTTCGGTAAGGGAGGTTTCACTGTAGGTATAAGATGGGATGTGTATTGCATACTGGGTATACCATTTACTTTCCATATTCACATATGTGGTGTAGCCACATGTATACACTGTTTACATTCCCCACATGTTCTAGCAGCTCAACTCTACCTTGCCATGTGTTTGTGATCTTGATTTTGTCTTTGTGATCATTCTGAGTTTGTATTTTGGTGGCTGCCCCATCACCGGCAATGACCTTATCAGCCTGTAGCTGTGTTTAACTGTGTTGTTAGTGGCACATACATTTCTTAATTGGCATGTTAAGGTATAAGGACATTTCATGCCAAATATCAGGGATTCGAGGAAAACCACAGGTGTAATTGCCTGCAAAATGTGGAATTATTGATATCAGCTGGAAAACCAGCACCTCAAAGGCATTGCTTTTTTTTTTTTTTTTTTTGGTCTACCAGCCAAGCTACACTGTAGTGTATATAGCTAAAGCATACACATTACTCCTTGGAGTGAATGAAATGAATACGCACATGATGTAATTAATGCACTACATGCAATACACCACATGGATACAGTAACCCCTTCTTCGAGAGACCACCCTTAGAGCAGGTTTTAAAGTGTTCATATAAAGCAGGGAATCTTTCATCGGAGTCAGAATAACATGGAAAAGATACATATAGGGATATGATAAACATGGTCTTAAGAGGCGTGAAATCTGTCACTGGAGTGGTCCATAACTGTCAGCATTCCACATCTCAAAATAGGGAGATTTTTGTAAATTTAAAAAATCCATGGGGGGAGATTTGTATCTTAACAAAGAATAAAAAAAAAAAAAAATGGATAAATTTTCAGGGGGGAGATTCTGCCAAATTTGCAAAATTTTGCAGGTAAATAAAAAAAGTTTGGGTGAAAAAGTTGGAGACTCCCACCTTATGGGGGAGACTTGACAGGTTGGTGGTCTCTCAGAAGGGGGACCACTATACCGGGACATCATGCAAGTCTCTCACATGCATGTATAAATTGTTTTCTACTAACTACACATTATGCAATGCACAACATGTGACATAGACACATGGAAACCTAACTGTATACTGCAATCTACATACAACGTTACCAGGGCAAGCAAATTAGGACTGACCATCCACAATTTTTGTTAGGCAGGGAAAGCATTTATTGATGAGGCTTGAGATTAAACATTACATGTGGCCCTGATGTATAAAAAGTACATCATATAGATGCAGCTGTTGCCTGATTTTCTGACACACAGGGGTCCAGAATGTCTGCCGAAGGTCAAGAGGAGTTTTGGCCTTAATCAAGAACACGTAGAATTCCTGAAACTGACTCAATTGAGTACAAAACCTCTTGACCTTCCCAATTATAACTCTGTTATTTATGGCATAGTTTTTCAACATTCTTTTTCTCATAATGAGCTCTGTCTTCTTTATCTCGCTTCAAAATAGTGCAGTAGTGTTCCAAAGGTTGTAGGAGAAGAAGTAGGTTGTCATGTCCAATATGTTAAGTTATGTAGCCCCATGCAGACATGTACATGTAAGAAGCAGATGAGAAAAAGCTCCATGAAAAAAGGCAATGTACAATTACCATCGGTTGAAATCCCTATCAAAATGAAGATTTTACACTGACTCATCCATGTTTATGAGTTCTAATATACAATGTCGGTATGATACATATGTGCATGTAATTTATTTAAAAAATGTTACAGAACCTGAATGGGGAACTAAGCTTAATATTTTTACCATAAACATGTACATCAGATTGTACATAATCAAGATATTGGCGAACATATTTTTTATGGTACTTGCAGAAATCATGAGAATGCAGACATTGACTTTGAGAGTCTGTATTTACACTGTAAAATACAGGGTGCAAACTCTAATATAATAATAATAATAATAATAATAATAATAATAATAATAATAATAATAATAATAATAATAATAATAATAATAATATATAATAATAATAATAATAATAATAATAATAATAATAATAATAATAATAATAATAATAATAATAATAATAATAATAATAATAATAATATTATTATTATTATTATTATTATTATTATTATTATTATTATTATTATTATTATTATTTTTATTATTATTTATCAATTTATAAAGTGCCATTTTCATCCATAGCAGTCACTGAGGGTTACATACATATAAAAAGACATACCATGGTAAAAGTTAACATTGATCAACATATTGTTCAAATAAAGCACATTTAGAACACAATTAAGCTAGTTTTTTGTGTTAACCCATTCCATACTATTGTGACAGGCCTTGGTCAGTGGTTCTGGCACTGCCTGGCAAGTCATGCTACAGCTGCCATTGCTAGCTGCAGCATGACTTCCCAGGCAGTGCCAGAACCACTGACTTTAGACTATAGGCATGTTGGCACTTGAACGAAAGCTTTTTTCATGAAGAATTTAAATGTGCAATTGTTGTCTTAAATCCAGGTAAATATATGGAAAAATCAGGGACTGGTATGGAATGAATTAATTAGTTTCAGGAATAATTTGTTTATGTAAGGTGAATTTAGCAGAAGAGAGATACAGACTACAGTGCTCCCTGTCGTGAGGGACCACACCAAGGAGAAACCACCTGTCTTAAAGACAACATTTTGGTCATCCCTGGGGTGGTCTTTCAGGAGAGGTTTCACTGTACATATATATATATATATATATATATATATATATATATACATGTATATGCATACACACATCTATGTAAGTAGTATATTTTGGTGAAAATGTCAGGACAACCTTTCATACAGTATATAGCTAAGTCCAGGTAAACATCTGCTTGGGATGTGTTGAGTCCTGCACAATGCAGCATCCTTACATTGTACAGAACTTAATTAGCATTCAGATATATATCTTTGTATTGACCATACTACAGTGTATAGAGAAACATCAAGTAAATATTCCCCACACATAAAACAATTGTACATGTATACATGTATATATAGTAATCTTGCTGTGTAAGACATAAGTGCTATGTACCTCTACCATGTTCAGATGTGACGTGGCAGGTGGTAGACTGTAGTCTAGTGGTAGAATGTCAAAGTAGCTCGTTTGAGCTCTGCTGGAACAGAGCCCAGGACACATACAAGTGTGAGCACCCCAGGGCAATCAAAAGGTCCAACTTTTTGTTAACTCTTTCCATACATGTGTGACTAGGATGGACAAGGTCTGCATCCAGTAGCTTTGGTTCACCTGTAAACCCTAGCTAGCTTATAACACACTTTATATTTACTTCCACTTATGTTACAGCAAATGCCGTCACAAATGTGGTTCGAGTTAGCAGCAGATATTGTGGTTTGCGGGATAAAAATATCTTATTAACCCTTTCCTGCTCCTGTCACTCAAAAGAATCCAGATGTAAATTGTCATCTTGCAATACATGCTTTAACCCTTTTCCCCCTTAAACCAGCCAAAACCGGCTGGTGGTCAAATTCCATCTGCTTCAGCATTTTCAACTAATTTCAACAGTAATGAAAAAAAAAAAAAAATTGATTCAGAATTGTAGATGAGCCCTATCAAGATCACATGTCAAGGAAAGTTGTTGACTCAAGTGTCTATTCAAGGGGAAAGGGTTAATTTTTTATTTTTTTTTTTATTTTTTATATTTTTGTAAACTCCATGTAAAAAGCAATTTTTGTTTTTCTTCTGAGAATTGTGGGTAAGACCTGTCATGATGGTATTCCTTAGACCAATAGCTTAATTTCCTTGGCATGGATGGGTCAGTGCACTCACCCCACACAAAGTAAAACTATTGACTCTTATTTTTGTAAGGAAAGGGTTAAAGGTAAGGGATGCTATCATGACAAAGAAAGTGCCCCTTGGTGCAGGTAATACCCATGTAGCTACATGTATTTTGACCTTTCACCCCAAGCACTATATATATATATATATATATATATATATATATATATATATATATATATATATATAGTATATATTATTATTCCTTGGAAAAAAAAATCTAGGTGAGAAATTGTGACACATCATTATTTAGATGTACAAGTCACGGCACATTCATCATTTGACTGATAGGAGCCAAAATAGGCAAACTGATACGTGAATGTTTTATGATGATAAGTTCCAAAGATTCCGCATAAAAATAGGATTTGTCAGTCTTGAAAAATGATGTCTTATACAAAGGGCAAGCTGGTTTATGTATTTTGATACATTAACCGTGACTCCAGTGGATAGTCTTGATGTTTCCAGTCTCTGTGCTGGTCTCTAGCCTGCATGCACATTTTATGGCGCCTCATTTTTCACATGGGTTAACGTGTCAACTTTTTCATGGTAATCATGATAGATATTGGCCAACATTATGACCACATGGCACAAGCTGTCTTTAGCCACACCAAGTTAAGGCTACTGGTAGCTTACTTCTGATGTGTGTGTGTGTGTGTTTGTTTTAAAGTCTATTTTATTTATTTTATTTATTTATTATGTCTCCCGGTGGAAGCCGGGGGACATATTGGTTTAGTGCCCGTTTCTTCCGCTTCTTCTTCTTCTTCTTCTTCTTCTTCTTCTTCTTCTTCTTCTTCTTCTTCTTCTTCTTCTTCTTCTTCTTCTTCTTCTTCTTCTTCTTCTTCTTCTTCTCCTTCTTCTTCTCCTTCTTCTTCTCCTTCTCCTTCTCCTTCTCCTTCTCCTTCTCCTCCTCCTTCTCCTTCTCCTTCTCCTCCTCCTCCTCCTCCTCCTCCTCCTCCTCCTCCTCCTCCTCCTCCTCCTCCTCCTCCTCCTCCTTCTTCTTCTTCTTCTTCTTCTTCTTCTTCTTCTTCAACACTTGGTTTCCGTGCGATAAGTCTTGAAGGACTTGACAGAATTTGATGAAACTTGGTAGGATAATGTATCTAGGCAAGACCTAGGTTGGGATTGTATTTGGGTGACCTTGACGTAATTCTCAAGGTCACAGGGTCACTTATGTGAAATTGGTTTCCGTGCGATAAGTCTTGAAGAACTTGATGGAATTTGATGAAACTTAGTAGGATTATGTATCTTGGCAAGACCTAGGTTGGGATTGTATTTGGATGACCTTGAGTGAATTCTCAAGGTCACAGGGTCACTTATGTGAAATTGGTTTCCGTTCGATAAGTCATGAAGAACAGGATGGAATTTGATGAAACTTGGTAGGATAATGTATCTAGGCAAGACCTAGGTTGGGATTGTATTTGGATGACCTTGAGCGAATTCTCAAGGTCACAGGGTCACTTATGTGAAATTAATTTCCGTTCGATAAGTCATGAAGAACTTGATGGAATTTGATGAAACTTGGTAGGATTATGTATCAAGGTAAGACCAAGGTTGGGATTTTATTTGGATGACCTTGACGTAGTTTTCAAGGTCACAGGGTCATTTATGTGAAATTGGTTTCTCTGCAATAAGTCTTGAAGAACTTGATGAAAATTGCTAGAGTAATGTAACTAGGTGAGAGCTAAAATAGGATTGTAATTTTCAAGCAAACTTGGTCATTTGTAATTTGTTATCACCTGTAGCTCATTCAGAGACGTAAGTGTTCCACCGGGAGACATTTGATTTTCTGTTGGAAAATCAGTCTGTTCTAGTTCTCACTGTTTTGTTAATTTGCGGATGGCACAAGTAAGTTTGCCAGGGCTGCACTGATGAGATCATTAATAAATACCAAAAGCTTGCTGGCAAGTAGAATTGCCTATAGACAGAAATTGAATTTAAGTGCAGAAAACTTTGCTGAGTGTATCATTAACTGGAAGAAGCTGATACTTTTTAATAGTATGGCTATGTTTAACCCTCTGGAAGCTGAGTCCAGGTGCAGATCCAGGGGACTGTGAGGGTGCATGTGCACCCCACATTGCATACCAAAAGGTTTTCATGTTTTTCTCTCCTGAATGGCCCATAACTTTGATGACAAATTACAGAACAATGCAATGATTTCAGGGCTTTCTGGCACCAGAAAAGATTGAAAAATGCTAAAATTTAGCAGCTTCTGGAGGCTGGGACTGCTGCCAGCCGGCTTGGCACACTGTCACCACCACCTACTAACAAATTTCTATTATGGGCCCCTGGAGTCAACAGCTTTCCTTGGTACAGTGCACTCACAGTACACCAAATAAAGTTCCTTAAATACAATCAAGAAGCAGGTGTCAGTTACACAGCAGATACTTTGCTGCTAAATGAATTTACTGGGGAAAACAGTTGCATGCTGACCCATGATTGGTCCTTGAAGGTTAATAGTATGGTGGTACAGATGTTTCTTCTCTGTTTCTTCAGAGAGATGAGACATGCTGTAATAGTCTCACATTAACAGGATTTGAAATAGCCAGCATGGTGCACACTTGGTATATACCTGTCAAGTCTCCCCCATTTGGCGAGAGTCTCCCACTTTTTGACCTCTTGGTGCAAATTTGGTTAATTTTAGACAATCTCCTCCATAAAAATCCATTTGTTTCTTATCTATTCTTTGTTCAAAATAAAATCTGCCCCATAGGAACAAAGAATTTTCCTATTCCCTGCCATAGAATGTTGACAGCTAGGTATGCACTTTGTGCTGATGTTGGAGTGCCACACACTCTGTGCCAAATCCAAATTTCTATAAATTGCCATAATTTTCTGCTTCTTCTCACTTTTGTAAATGATACTTTGAGGACTAATGTACCCGTTTTCTGCTACTCAGCGAGACCAACATGGATCACTGTCCAAATTTAAACACACATACATGCCTGCATTAATTCCTACTAGCAGACCATGCCTTATGACCAGTTGGTTTGGCAAAAAATTACATGGTGATGGAGTTATATTGCTTATTCATGTGCTGTAAATATGTAAGTATAATGCATGATGACAAGAGACAAATATTACCATATTCATTCCAATATAGTAGCATATGCCATGTCAATGCAAATCATTGCTTGATCAAACTCGGTGATTTTGACACCGTGCAAGATTCTTATCAATTTGTAATAATAATAGCCTTTACAGGCCATGTAAAGCCTGGAAAGCTAAAACTACCAAAAGTGCTGTCTTCCTTTTCAACAGAAGTCATTATGTTTGAAAAAGTGAAGGAAAAAATTTGATATTATGTGTGGACTCTGCAAAAGGAAAAGTTGGGGGTATGCGTCTATTAGGGATGTGCTACTATTGGTATGAATACACTGTGTATTTATACTGTAAATGTATTTTCGCATTTTAAATTTTCAGGGTTTTTGCATTTCAGGCATTTCACTGAATTTTTAATTTCACTAGTTGAACATAATTCCTATTAAATCAATGTTAAATTCCATTTCATTGTATTTTTATTGTCACAGTTTTGTGCCATCAGCAAAATAAGCCGAAATAGACATACAATGAAGTGAAAGCAATTTATAGTACATGTGTATGGATGTTTTATTTGTTATGGTAAACACAAAAGTGAAAATAGCCTTACTGTGGGGTCTCCTGCCTTGTCTTTGTCACATGTTGTACATATGCAATTACTTCTGGCTCTGCCCACACTGTTGTCAAAACATCTTTGTCAATCAGTCATCTTGAAGTTGACTGCTGTGTGGCTTTACTTACAACACAGTCTTTCAGCTTTTACCATAAATTGGATGAAATATACAAAAGGGGGATATAATTAAATGGCCCAATACTCATGCATGTGCAAGCAATAGGCCTGATGTTCAATGTTTGAAACCCATGCTGAGGTAATAGGCCATATACATCTACCAGAATGATACATTGAATACATGTGTTTGAAAGACCCTTGAGTGCCCACTGACCTGTGATACCGTTCTAGTGAGTAGATGTAACTTAAATGCGTCTGTGTGTATCGAGCTCAAGGCAGTTGGTCCAGTGGTAATGCAAGAAGGTATGGATGACTTATAGTAATATATAAATCAGGGCAAGGTCTGTTGGTGTATAGTGTATAGTGCATCTTGGTTTGTACAGGTATGTCCTATTTGTAGATACACTTGTATCCAACTATAAATTGCTTTATAACTCACTTTCAGCATCTTGACATGTTCAGTCTTTGTAATATACATTGTGTATGCATGCATAATTATGTAATTTGAGCATTTATAGTTTCCACATTGGCAGAAAATGGTAAGCAGCAACCCTTACAAAAAAAGTTCTTACTGCAAAGTGCTGCCAATAACTTTGCTCAAAATGAACTGCAAATTTGTGGCAACTTTGCAACAGCTGAACATTTTACCATGCAAGTGACTTTGCCACAAACTAACAATAAGCAAGCTGATTGCATAAGGAACAACTTTGCAGCAAATTTGCTGTAAACCATGTTGTTTCCCGGTACCCTACGTGTAGCCAGCTACTTTGCAGGGGCTTTGCAGTAGGTAAATTAGATGCTGAAAATTGATGGATGGAGGTTACTTTGCAGCAACTTTGCTGCAGTATTATTTGCTTCGCATTATCTAGTTTGTGGTAAATTTGCTGTAAAGTAAACACAAACTTGTAGTAAAGACGTTTGTCGAATGAAACTTTTTATTTATACTCTTTGTTTTTCTATTCACAGGTTAGTGGATCTAGTATCTGATAAAACCATTTTATAAATAAATGGATGTTTAAGGACATACATATAATGTCATTAAAATGAAAGTGCCAATCCTGATGCATTGTAATATATCCTGGTATATATATGTTTTTCAGTTTCATCCATTTGAACTAGACGGCTGCTATTTCAGCTGGCAATTGGTTGGTGGCTGGTGCTGTTTCCAAGCCTTGTTGTAATCCTCAGGACTGTCAATATGCTTATTTTGGATATAGCATATCAAATAGTCATGGGTGACCTTAGAGGTGTGAAGAAACTCAAAGTCTGCATGGTTGTGAAGCCCATTTAGAATTTTGTTGTTGGGAAGTCGAAACAATACCAAGTACTTTCAGCAAAGTTGCGGCAAAATTTGAAAAAACCTAAGTCCTTCTTGTTAAGCTACCACAAAGGATATGAATTATAAAGCCCTTGTTAAGCTGTCGCAAAGGTTTTTGAAACTCAGTCTCTTATGTTAAGCTACCACAAAGTAGAAGATGCTGATGTTAAGCTTTTGCGAAGTTTTATAATTTTGTGCAAAGTTACCACAAAGGTCACCATCTTTGTGACAAATTTCCAGAAAGATGTCAACTTGTCACAAAGTCCTATTGCAAAGGAATCACTTTGGGCATAACTGTCCACAAACTGTTTTTGTGGCAGAGTAAGCATTTTTGTTAGGAAAAAAAATGACACAGGTCACAAAACAAAATTTTGGCAGATTTACTGAAATTCAACAAATTTCAATGAAGTCTCATATCTGGAAAGTTTTGAAAATAATCTGCTGTTTTACCAACTATTCGCGCATACAAGGGATGATAACTGTAACAATTAAGGTCATAACGATGTATGGAGCTCACTCAGTTTCTTATTTGATATTGATGAACTTCGGGTTATAAAGTATATGTCTCAAAACTTACTTTTAAAAGGTGATTGTTTTATGAGATGAAGGTCATACCTTGACTGGATTCTGAGTTCACCCTGACCACAGTAAAAGAATAGTTTTTCCCCAAAATATATGTTCCACACAGAACAAATATTAACTTATAATTCATTCCTTAAAAAAATAGATATTTGGTTCCATCTTGGAACATTCTTTGCCCCTCCCATCAAATTTAAAAAGGCAAATTATCCCACTATTCCAACTGCTTTTTCAGCAAATAAGATAGTCAATAGAAAAACAAATATTCTCTGCCACTGCCCCATACTCACAGCCCATGTTACCAGATTTTAGCCTCAGAGATCTGTACAGGCTGCAGTTTTCTAGCCACCTTCCCTCTGATCCTTTCAAATGGATACCCTATGCTGTGTAATTGATGGGTAAAAAGACTGGTGTCTAACATTGTGATGCACCAATTATCAGGTAGCTTAATAGCCATAATATAATGTCAGTGCAGCCCTCCAGCCAATGAGAGGTACATGTATATCGGTTGTCACTGGGGAGTACGCTGCCCTTCAGAAGCAATCTTCATCAGTGTGTTGCTGGATGGACTTTCACTGAGGCAAAATTGCGCTTCTTTTTATGTTTATTCTCTGTAGTTAGTGAGGTAAGAGGGTTTCATCATGTAACACAGGTTTGTCTGCTATCCTGTTAGACTGGATCATTAGAGAGCTCATGCATCAAAAAGTGCAGGTGCCATCCATAAGGTACTCGTGAGATGGGGACTGCAGAAACAGCAGGTTGACTAGATCATGTATTGTCAGTGAATGTAAAGGTGAGGACTTCCACTAATTTTGTTTTTGTTTTTTTGGCAGTTGTTAACAGCTAATACCTCATGTTGTTAACAGCTAATACCTCATGCTCTGCAGTCACAGAGGGTGGCATCCTCATATGGAAGTTGTGCTGTTCAATAATTCACAAAACCCTGAGTTTCCTTCACAAAATCCTGGGTTTCGTAGCAAACCATAGGTTTTACCACAGTTATTGAATTGTGATATGATTTTGGACAAAGCCTTGGGCTTTGCTACAAAACCGTGAGTTTTGTAGCCAAACCTTGGGTTTTGAGTACGAATCCACAATTTAAGAGGAAAACTCTTGAGTTTTGATTACCAAACCCTTGGTTGTGTTATTTTGTTCACAAAAACATTGGTTTTGCCGGAAAACCTTGATTTTGTAACACTGTGAAATAATAGACCAAAACCCATAGTTTTGCTGTCCACAAAACCCTGGGTTTTGTAAATTTTGAAACAGCAGAATAAAACTCAGGGTCACAAATCCCAGGGTTTTGAAAAAGTGCAATACCAAGTGTTTTGTAACCAACCAATCATGACAGCTGTAACTTGGTAGGCCCAGGCTACTTGACTTTAAAATAGCACCAAACTACAAGTGACTCAATTTATGTTATCATTAACATCATTATTACCACACGCATAGTCTAAAATTATACATTCTATGCAATACAGCATGAGGATATATTTGCGTAAGCTCTTAGTTGTGTTGTGTTTGTATATCAACGGGTGTACTGTGATGCTCCCAAACCAACCTTAAGTCATGCTGTTACACTGAATGAAGCCCAGAGCATTCAACAGTTTTGAGCCTGCCTGGTCGTACAGTATTTGTCTGGGAAATGACTGATCACTGTGATAAATAGCTGTTGACACTGACGAGAGTGTAAAGTTATGCAAATACATGTAGGTCACTTTGTTTTTATTTGGATGTCGAAACATATGACGAAAGCCATGTTGTCATGGCTGGTGTATCCATATGACCAATTTGGTGGTAAATTACAAAACCATGGGTTTTGTGAATTATTGAACAAAGCACATGCTGGGGCTGGGATGACACTCTATTCAGGATATGATACGTATCTCAATATTTGCTCCATGATACAATACATGTACATATCATGGTATGTACCTAAATTCCAGTCAAACTGATTAAGTTTGATGACTGGCCTGCAAGAGTGCAGGCTCTCTCATTAATTCTCTATAGGTTCACTATTATGAATGAATGATATGATTACTTGTTGTGCACATAGAGTGTTGAATGGTGACCTTTCTGCCAATGTAACATTCATTTGTGTGTGAAAATTCCAATAAAGCAGCCAGTTGGTTTTTTAATTAAATTGAATTAAGAATGGAATTATAAATCAATTGTAACAAAAATTAGAGAAGAAAGATGACTTGTTAATTTAACAAATGAAACAACAGAACAAAAATACAATGCTGCCTTCTGTTATCATTTTTGTTATTATTCCTTCAAGCATACACACAGACAATCAGTAAATCTTTACACAAATTCAACTTTAATTTGTCAATCGTCTAAAAATCTTAATCTGATAAATAATTATTCACCAGTGCAGGTAGCTTAGTCAGAGGTGTCACTTTTATTTTTCTCACAAGGAAAGGATGAAGTCAGGTGAATAGATCATTCAGGGGAATGACCTGCCGTTATCTGATACCAGACTTTGATGGCCCACCTTGTAAGGCGGGCAGTCAGAGTCTGGCATCAGGTAAGACCTGTCAATGCTCCAAAAGTTACAGTGGAATTTCCACAGCTAAATTCAGGAACATGGGTCAGTCATCCCCCCAATTGATAGCGCAGGCAGGCCTGAATGAGTTCTTCCCTCCCCACTCAGTACTTGTTTACAACCAGCAGCTGCAGGATGAGGACATTGACAGCCAATGGGTACTGCCATATATTCGTAGTATAATATCCCCATATATTTTAGCTTTACGCTACTATAATTTACAAGATGATTGAGGATGATCTGTTTGCCTGACTCCATCCTTCTTGTACAAAGGAAGAGCAAGGCGTTCCCATACAACACCTTGGATTAGCAGGCATTTCAACAGTAATTCATAGCTCTGCGGTCAGCTTTAATATGGTTATTTAAATTTGTTGTTTCGAGGGAACATTTTTGCCGTGATTTGCATGGAAGACCTGTCATGATGGCATGTCCCAAGTCAATAGCTTTCCTTGGCATGGGTAGGGCACAATGCACCGAGGAAAGCTGTTGACTTACTCATAGTCTGACCAGGAAAGAGTTCAAGGCCTCAGTCAGTGGTGCATTGCGTACAGTTTCAAAAGACCAAACTCTAGCCATTAGACTGCTTGGCCTGGAGGCAACAAAAATGCCTGGCTTAAATTCATGCATGTGTATACATTCTGTATATGAATTAATGCTCATGCTAAAATCATTTTACATTGAGCTGATAAAGGTGCAGAGGAAAACCAGTCCCTGGTATGAAATGAGTTAATATAAAGTGTAGGGAAACCAGTCCCCACTATGAAATGAGTTAATATAAAGTGTAGGGAAACCAGTCCCCACTATGAAATGAGTTAATATAAAGTGTAGGGAAATGCAGGAAAATTAATCCCCAGTATGAAGTAAGTTACATGTACATGTACTTTAGGGAAAGTGCAGGGAACTCAGCCCAAGTATGAAATGAGTTTATATGCGGATTGTGCGTGAAAATTAGCCCCAATATGAAAATGAGTTAATATGGGAAAGTGCAGGAAAATCAGTCGCCAATCCACAATGTGAAAGGAGTTTATATGGGGAGAGTGCTGGTTTGACAACCAGTACAATATGATGAACCATGAGCCTGCCCATGTTGCTACAGACATATATATTGACAGTTGTTGCATGACTCATAATAGAGTGTTATGTGATAGCTTCATCTTAAGGAAAGGGAAATTTTTGCATGTACAATTGCATTCTTGTGCAAAGAATGTGAAGTTATATGTGATCTTGACAACACAACATTTCATGAAAGAAACAACTGCCTACTATCTGCAGCAGATAGTTTTAGAAGATTAAAGACAAATCAAAGTTGTCAGTGGGATCGAGTTTTAACTGTTTGGGATGATATGCATACCATTTATAATAGCGGTTGGGTGTCTTGGGCGTCATTGTAATTGATCTTCGAATCCTTGTGTTCTGTATGTTCTGCTCATCCAGTAGGTACATGCCTGTATACATATACCTGTATACAGTATGATTGACACATGTCAATTATGCAGCTGAAGGTTACATTCTTTCTGCTGACCTCCCCACACGAGGTCAGTTGACCTTGCCATACGAGGCCAGTATCGGTCATAACTCAAACTTGATGTGATTTTCCTAAATATACATACATGTTGAACAAGTCAAGTCAGAATGTTTTCATAGCTGTTGCCTCTGTACACATACTGTACATTATTGCCTCCTATAGCCCACTGCTCTCTCTGCTCTAGCTGTCTAGTACCATTAATCTTTGGATTCATATATGTATATATATATATATATATATATATATATATATATATATATATATATATATATGTATATATGTATATATGTATGTATATACATGTATATATACATATATATATGTATATATATATATATATATATATATATATATATATATATATATATATATATATATATATATATATATATATATGGATAGACAAAGGATGTTGCCTACAAAATGAAATTGCATAATAATGTTCCATACAAAAAAGACCATTCCTGCAGGTATTTCCCTACATATATCACATAGGTCAAATGCGGTTGGATATGATACATGTATGTTCACTCAATGTCAGTGACTGAGTCAGACAGCTGAAATTGAATCATGTTTTTAAAATGTTTCACAATACAGCACCAGCTAGTATGCATCACAATATTACCAGAGTTTCAGACCATCACAGATATGGCATAAGGAGGTAAAGCAGTCCTTTTTTTATTCCCAGACTGACTGGTGCTACAGGTTCCTCTTTTTACTATTCTGCCATAAAGGACTGGAATAGATTACCTGACCACAGTAAGACTGTCAAAAACAAAGTACTGGCTTGAAGAAGGACCGACTTAATTGTCCGAGAGAGCTGAACAAATCAAGGCAGATCCCTGTTAGCTAAAGTCCAAACAGTTTTAATGTAAATTAATATTGATCGATTGATTTGATTAAATTTATGTGGTGCAATATATATATATATATATATATATATATATATATATATATATATATATATATATATATATATATATATATATATATATATGTATGACTTCACCAAATAAATTCAATGAATCAGCCTTTATGCTGAGTATTTTGTATACTGCCTGGCAAGCTATGCACCAGCTGCTGTGTTGAAAACCAAATGTGACATGACCGTCAAGGTACTACATTGACATCAAGGCCTTTTTTCACCTCCATTATGGCTTGCATGAAACTGTATAAACTCTTAATTTTTCCTGTATTTTATGTATTTAGCAATTAACTCTTTCATTGAAAGCTAAAATTCAGAAATTTTCTGAGCATATGTGACATTTTTAAATATGTTTCTGGATTAAATTGTCATGGTTCATAATCAAGATCATCAAATTTAGCGTGGGTGCAAAAATAGAAAAAGCGTGTAAGTTGACAGTGGAAGGTTATAGGCATTATGCATATGGTTAAGTAGGTTGACAGTGGAAGGTTATAGGTATTATGGTTAAGCCTGGGTGGATGCCCTCTCCATCATATCTTGGCTGAGCCATTCTCCACGGGCAGACTCTGTTTACCACCAACATTATCACCGGTTACCACCAATTTCTAGAAATTCCTCTCAGCTGTGGTCTCCTTTATGATAAGTGCACAAAATCCCAGCAATTTGCTTTGGCGATGATTGAAAGTGAATCCTATTGCCCTGATGTAATCTCACAGATTTCCTATGTATAATATGTCAGGGTCATGTAAGGTTGCAGTCTGTCATTGGCAGGCAACAACATTTACAATTGGGCCCTGTGGGGTGCACTATAGTGGGTTATGGTAATGGTGTTACACAACAAGTATATAAATGCCATGCCCTGTGCACTGCAGTTGGGCATATATGTCAGTCATAACATCATTTCATGATAATTGTAGCTGGGAAGTCAATTTTATGGGCTCTAACTCAATGAACATTTAAGAATGCTATAAGGTTTACAGAAACATTCTAAAACTATCAAGTATCAGTTTATTAGAAAATCTATATAACTGCACTTTTTTGTGTTTTGCTTGAGTTTGAGTTTCTTGTAGCAAGCCATGTACTGCATATATACTGCAGATAATTAATTGGTATTCACACGCTTGCTATAACTGTTCATGTTTAGCATGTACAGCTAACCATGGATCAAAGAGTTTATGCCATAACTCATGTCTGTCTGTCCATCTGTTCTTCTGTCTACCCATGAACTTAAGCTTAATTGTGGACATGACAAAGTTCACAAGAACTTATCAAGTATATGCAAATCTAGGTTGAGTTTGATATTGGTGTTGCGATATAGTATTATGTTATGTATGTATATGGGTCAAATATGAAAATTGGATGCAGGGCACACATTTTGAACAATTTTTTAATCCAAGTTGAAGGTGAGGGTTATGTGACCAGTTGGAATATAAGGGTCACAGTGTGAAAATTTTGTAACACTGTGCATCCAAGTTTTTGAGTTAGGCCCGTGTATAATGTTTAGAACTTATAAAGTGTAAGAAAATCTAAGTTAATTGCCTTTGGTATGGGTGGCCCCACCTACACTTTTATGTAATATATGGATCAAAATGTAAACATTTTGTGACCAGTCTAGCATCCTTATTTTTTATGAATCTTCAAATTTAGTTGGATTGTGGAAGTCAAAAAGTAAATGAATCAGACATGCCAAATTTATAGGATATGTACATCATGTCCAATGCTAAAATGTCGTACAATATCAGTGACTTTGACATTCTTTTGGATGACCAGGCCCATAGAGTTGAAAGAGGTGGTGTAGTAATGGCACCATGTATAGCTTTGACATCAATGGCAAAGAGAATTGAGCATATGTTGGGATCTTGCCCGGTCAAGATCCAGCAAATTACATTGTACTTCTGTCAGGTATTTGCTGGAAAATGTTGGGATTTAATTTCAGGACCCTGCTTGTCTGTGACCCTGTAGACTGGGTATGTCGGGATTTGGTTAAATTGTACTATGCCTCAACCTGGCAGACTGTATATGTTAAAATATGGCTGGAATCTGCTGGGCCTTGATCAAGCAGTCTGTTCGTGTATGTTGGGATATTGCTGGAATCTGTTGTGCCTTGACCACAGACTGTGTCTATTGGGAGCTCGCTGGAATCTGCCAGGTCCCAACCTAGCCGACTATGTATGTCAACTGTGTGTCAGGATCTTGCTGGAATCTGCCAGGGATGGACCCAGCAGACTGTTTTCATTAAGATCTTGCTGGAATCTGCTGGCCTTGACCCAGCAGACTGCAAATGTTGGAATCCTGTTGGATTTCATTGGGTGTCTAGCCAGCAGACACTCAGAAAAATAGTTCCCATTCATACTACTAAGTCTCCACTTCTTTTATCAATAGTCTGCTGCTTTCTGTTGTGCAAAAATGAAAATATGCAATAGCCAATAAATGTGATGTATGTGTACACAATAATTATCAACAAATTTACTTGTATCATTGCCAAAGAAACTGCTTTGATTGGTTTGTCGTGAAAGTATAAGGCAGACAAGTAACCAAATTACTCTGAATGATTTCAACAGCCCTACTTGTTGCAATATGGCTGCTTTTAAAGTCAAAATTCAAAGCATGATGGAAAGGATTGCAAGGCATAATAAGGCAGATGCCTGACATCAAGCATTAATTTTGTATCACTTTTGAGGTCCCATCATTTTTCCGCAAAATGAGAGACTGTTTTCTCAATGTCCAGCATCAAATAATTTACTTCATTTTTATTACCTAACAAGAACCAGTGTGATCTCAGCATGGTCCTGCTTATCAAGCAAAAGTAACATGTTTACCCACCAAATCCTAAGTGTCCAGCAAAAACAGAACTTACAAAAAATAAAGTTTTCTACTCACCAAAAACCAGCATGATCCTGCACATCCTGCAAAAACTTGACATATTTACCTAGCAAAATTCAGCATACCTATCAAAAACCAAACATTGGAAAAAAACAACTTTTTACCCAGCAAAAACCAGCATGATGCCAACATGATTCCAACATACCCGACAGAAATGCTGCGAAAACCAGAATAATCACGGTATTTCTAATTTGAATGGGTTGGACTACTCTATAATGCAACAATGTCTAAATATGACGTTAAAGTGATGCTGCACATTTTGCAATGAAGAGAATCACCGGTGTGGTTTGCAACATTTGAATTGTCAACCATAAGAAGACTAGGGCAAGTGTTGATATGAACAGATACACGGTATGCCAAATAAGCCTAACAAGTTTCGTCCTTCATAAAGATATAAATCTTAATTGTCAAGCCTTTAAATCTGGCATAAAGAATTAACATTAAGTTTGAGCTACTTTTGTGGCTTCCAGAAGCAGGGCCAGAATTTCGCAAAATTTTGCGAGAATCTAATTGGATTTTTATCAATTAGTTTCTTTTTAAAGAAAGACAACTTTAGGAGAATCTTTACGAGAATGGATTCTCGGATTCTCGCCGAAATTCTGGCCCTGAGAAGCTTGTAATTATTCAAAAATTGCCTTTACATATGTTTTACATATGCAAGTGCCTCTGGCTGTGCCCAGGTAACAAATTAAACTGACATCAAAGGAGGTAATGTGTAAAAGGGGAAAGAACATTCATTTCAAACATTTTACAACAAATGTCCAAGTTACCTAAGGCCTAACAAAAAATATGTTGTTCCAGTGACCTGACAGACCCAACTGAAAAGGACCCTAAATGATGATATGAAATATAAAAAAAAAAGTTTCAAGCCACCCTTCCCAAATAAAAATAAATTGACCCTGTCTGAACGTTTTTTTTTTTTTTTGCAAGAAAGTGACCATTGTTTGCTATTTGCAGTAAAGTAAACTCAAACACAGGATTTCATTTCAGCTTGTCTGGAGGGTAAACTTGAGCCGGGGAAACAGCATAGCTGCATAGCCACGGTTGTTCGGTGAAGCAGCATAGCCGCGGTTGTTTGGTGATCCTTATCGTAATATTTCGGTAGGTTCCAGGTATCCGTTCTTGGAGTTACAATGGCAAATGGTCATTAAACTACTTTTAAAACATGACTTACTATCTTAACTTGAAGTTGCCGGCTTGGTGGTGGCTGAAGCAGTTATCATCGTTGGTCCAAATGTGACATGGTACCGTGGCAAATCATGCAGGTATTGGTGAGCGCCATTAAGAACATGGGGCAATGCATTTCACTGCATGGGCAGACGGTGCCAAGCAACCCCGCTAGGTCAAAGATGGACCTTAGTTGAGAAGGTTGCCCTGGCCTGATTATGGGTACAGATCTAAAAGTACAGGTGGGTTTTCAAGTAATTGGTAATCAGTTTGTGACATCAATCAGAATGAGTATGAATTTACTCAGAAAGGTGGGTGTCACGTTGAAAGTTAACAGGCTAACCATTAATATGCTCACACCATCTGCTTTGTAGCTTATTACATTATAAAATGTAATATTTCATAGGCGGATGCTGCATAATTCCCTCTATTACCCTCATTGTGCTAAAAGCGTAAATAAAGACATTTCCTGCTAGCCTCTGATGCTTGGTTCTTCTAAAAGTAGGTTTGGTATACCGACATGCTGTCATCAGTGATTTTTGCATTGCTTTGTAGGTTATGCCACAGCTTCTTTAAGGGTAGCTGTTGTATGACTTACAAGGCAATGCAGAAACCTGAAGTGACCAGGGTCTTAACTGGCACAGTATGGAATGGGTTAAAGTGGCGTTTGTGAAAAAAGGTCTGGATAAACAATAGTTCCATCATTTAATGATGAATGCAGTTTTGTGTTTATTGCATATAGAAAACTGGCAATGGGGAGCCACCCTTTTAGATGTAGGGTTGCCCTTATCACACGAATTAGCATAACCAAACATTATTATGTTTGGTTCACAGCTGAATCTGGACTGAGACGAGTCGTTGAAGAACTCAATACATCTAAAGCCATGATTTTTTGATGCAGGTCATCTCAACATTTGATAAAACACAAATTATATATTTTTTAAAAATTATAATTATTCTGTCATGTTTATCTGAAAAAAAAAATAATTGTGAGGCTTGTAATAAAAATAACATCTGATCAAGTCAGAATATTTGCCAGCAGACTGCCTTGAAATCCAACTTTACTAGAATATATTAGCATTACAGCAAAATACATTTGATGATGGATGGTTTGCAATATTACAGTCCCCCAAATCAGGAGCCATGCACCAGTCATTTACTCATATTTGAGTCGTTGAAATGTAACATTGGTAAAAGAGTATTGTGTGCGTTTAGAGAGAAAAAACACAAAGCAGACAGTAAAACAAATGATATACATGTATGTTATGTGGCGATACAACATAGATGCCAGCATTGTGATTGCTGGCATTGGTTGTGTAAGTAATAAGCTGAAGGGAGGGCATAGTGAGTGGCCACATTACTAGTTTATATTAATATTTTGCCCTCTTTTAGAGTGTCAAACATACAAGTGGAGGCTTTGCTGACAAACAAGGACCTAGTAGTGACGAACATTGTGTATTGGATACAAGTATGTAAGGCAAGGGTGTGCTATTTTAGAGGTGAAGGGGCTAAAAGTTTCGAAAATGCGAGCTGTGGATATGACTGGAGCGGGACAAGTGACATATCCATAAGAGTGGCGTGACTGATGAGGACGTGATGATCACTAGTTTCCGTGCATTGAGTCTACTTTATTGAATAGATCTACAGGCATCATTAGGATGGGATTTAGCAGATAAAACCTGAGCTTCTTTTATTCATTTATCACATCGCCCCATAGGTGGCTGGGTCAAAGGTCACCATAATGCCAATAGGTATAAATCACTTTTGGTAGAGCCATGCTGAAGGCCTCGCATATATCTGTTTTGACAGTAATTTTCCTTGCTAGGTGTGCCAACACAATATTTGGTGTTCATGTACCAGTGTGCATATCCAAAGATAAAGTCTCTCCTGTCATATAATGCTCTCTCTGACAAGTGGATCACTTAAGCTGCAGTCACTGGGGCAACCTAAAATCACTGTATACTGAGGTACTTGGGTTGATCAGTGGATTTTACTGACCATTGCACATCCAGATTTGGCGTGAAAATCTTTCATTCAAGTGCTAACACGTGTAAAGTAGGTTGGCTAGTTGTTGCTCTCCATGGGTGGTCATGATACAGTATGTCACGCCAAGGACATACAGGGCATGAGTGGCCAGGTACATAGGTAAAACAATAACCATTAACCCTATGCCCCAGGTACACTGCTCTAACTCAGCCAGTAATGAGTGCATTATCAAGGTCAGCTAGCTTCAGAATTCCACATGTTATGAGGCCACAGAAAGCAGAAGACAGTCAAATTGCCAGAATTGTAAAGCTACATAATTTTGCAGTTAAAGCACCATTCTGGACTTGTACCATGTTGTCATGATTTGAACACTCTAGTTTTTTTTTCAGTGTCTGTGTAATTTTTCATGTGTTGGTAAGTGGTTTAGTTCTGCCTTGATTTGGTTTTCATCAAGTTTAAACCTACTATCAAGGGAGCTTTTCTGCATTGCCTTGGTTTGTTAACTCATTCCATACTATGATGACAGGCATTGATCAGTGGTTCTGGCACTGCCTGGCAAGTCATGCTGCAGCTGCCCTTGCGACAGCTGCAGCATAACTTGCCAGGCAGTGCCAGAACCACTGACTTAAAACTATAGGCATGTTGGTACTTGAATGAAAGCTCTTTTCATGAAGAATTTAAATATGCAATTGCCGTCTTAAATCTAAGTAAATATATGGAAAAATCAGGGACTGGTATGGAATGAGTTAATGTAAGGGGTATCAATGAAATTACAGACCACTTACGCCAAAGTTTCAAAGATCATTGGGGATTTATTTTGTATATTGAATGGTATACAAGAATTTTTCACACTAATTGAAACTTAAAATTGCATGTCAGTATGATCCTCAATTATTGATATGTAGAGATAGGTTATGTTGATCCAATTCTACAGGCGACAGGACTATACTTTTTTTATGGCTTAATTCAAAAGAAGTTATAAAGTAGAGACTTTGATAATCACAGATCCAATTATCTCTTCCATTTATCTAAACTAATTTTTTTGTGATTAGGTTAATTTGGTGGCTGAATGATTACTTAAGAATTTTAAATGACGACTTTGTAATTATTTATTGTTATTAGGCCTTCACAAAGGCTCTTAAGTTAAATAAAATTGCCTATAGCTGACCTTGGTCATAATGAGATTATGAGTGACCTTGAGCTGTTTAATTCTCATTGTAGTTGTTGTTGTTGTTGTTGTTGTTGTTGTTGTTGTTGTTGTTGTTGTATACCTATACACAGGGCTGCACCAGGAAAGGAATATAATGACACAAGAACTATTTGGGCTAATGAACACATCAGCCTTTTCCCTTTAAGTCAACAGCTTTCCTTTGCATGGGTTGGGCACTTAATGCACAACCCATGCCAAGCAAAAGGTAATTGACCTGGGACATGTGATCTTGATAGGTCTCATCCACAATTCTAAGTCAAATTGTTTTTCATTGCTGTTGATTTTAGGTCGAAAACACTGAAGGAGACAACATTTGACCACCAGCAGGTTTGGCCAGTTTGAGGGGGAAAGGGTCAATAGTGAACATTAATTCACATGATTCTGTAGTGTGCCTAAGTTCTGGTGCTTATGATGGACTTGTGATACGTACATATAAAGCTGATGGAGTGTAGATGCAGACAGAACTGAATGTAATTTCATGCAAATACCTGTACCACAATAACTGTGTGGGCAGAGACATAAATCAAGCAGAACTTGACTATTGTTTCTGTGTTAGGGGCTGGATTTGTCTCAAAGGAATCACATATTATACACATGGAATAATTATCCTCCATCCATGACTGGCAGCTTTGACATCACGTGGTTAACATTGACCAAATGCCTGTGTCACATGCTGAATTCATCAGTTTGTTTCACGGAAAAACTATCAAAATGAGAGAAGGTTTTTTGCTTCACGACTAACATTCAATGATATATGAATTGACCAAATGCAGATTAAGATCACGAATTGGTAACATTGAGCAAGTTTCAAGGTCATATAGCTACATATACATGTACATGTGTTGGCCAATTTTGGTTTGTGTATCGTGATGATCAATTATCAGGCAAATCATTAGCATGGTATTTTACTTTTCCTGCAGTCGATCATTGAAGTCATGCTGAGACTGTATGACATTACCAGCTCAGGGTAGAATTGGATTGAGTTGGGCAGCATTCCTTGTGCATGAGTTGAGCACATTCACACCCTCCCTGTGCCAAGGAAAGCTATTGACCTGGGCTATGATATCATAATACCTGCTATCTACAATACTCAGCAAACATGTTTTCTGCTGATGAGAAATTTAAACTAAAAGATTGGGGCAGATGACAATTTACGTCTGGGTGCTTTTGGGTTATTTGAGCAAGAAAGGGTTTAATGTGCTGCAATAAAAGGTAGAATGTGGTGGTTTGGGAACTGAAGTACATGCCTTGATGGACCCGCAATAAACACATGCACAAGGAAAGGCTGCTGTCCAAGGCCAGATAATCCCCTTATGCAAGATGTCCTAATTGGCACTTTTGTTAGTTTTGAGTAAGGAACAAATTTGACTTTCGTAATTTATTACACCAGTTGTTTTTACATACATGTGGAGTACAAACACAATATAAACAGCCCCAATGATTTTTTGACAAAAGCTGTTACCAAATCTTGTAAAAATGCAAGTGAGGGGTTGATAAAGGCCACAGCAAGAGGCTTGTGTGTGCCTATCATGTGTGAAGGCAGCGATTGTAAGAAGTTGGCGAGCCATTTTGGCTTATTATTTTCACAAAGTATTGATGTTATCAGGTATCACTGCACACAGAAGATCAAGTAAACTTTAAAGTGGTCTGCACTTTGTGGTCTTCTCTGGCTTTACTTGTTTCTTTGTTCTGTCCACGTTCAAGCCTTTCAACGTGTAAATCTGTGTTTACAATGTATCTCGACCTCTGCATTCTGACATTTTATAATGCTAAAACCAATAAAAGGACTCTTGACTGTTAGCCGAAGTGTTTGCCATGTAAATGTCCTCAATTTAGTGCAATTTCAAGCTAAGCATATCCACTGAACCAGGACTGGGATGAGCCATATAAACCAGGGAAGATTATTCTTCGATATGTATCAAGTTTATGTTCTGTGTACTTTTTGTCCGTAACATAGAGGATTCTATGCTTTAATCAACTTTAATCTATGGCTTTTATGTGAGGCAAGCAATCCTTCTATTGTACTTGTAGAAAGTTATATCATATCAAACTTACATGCATTAAATCCTTAATCAGCACTAAACATCGCAGACAGGCAGCTCAGAGTCTGGTCATTGAGGGGAAATAATTTTTGTAGCAATGTGGTAGATCCTAGGCATTCAATTTCACATACAGTGGTCCCCCTCTTGTAAGGATTCCCATGGTGAGAGGCCACCCCCTCTACAGAGACCACTTCTCCCTGCATCAAGTATGGTATTTTAATTTTATTTCTCGCCTCCCAAGAGGCCACCCCTTTCATGAGGTCAGATTTCCAGTGCACTTGGGGTATCCTTATAAGAGGGGGACCACTGTACATGCCCATGTGAGTTATAGAAAAGTGTACATTTGTATGGAATGATAAGCCACACCATTACACCATTGCCTGCTACATGTATATAGCAATGTGATCAGCAACTTTCCTGGGACCTCCAGGTGGATAGTGAGCTTGTCTCTTTTGCATGGTAAGGTATTTATTTTAGGAGTACTCAACTTGATATCACTAAATGGTAAAAATCACCATGAAAATTAATATTATGTTTCAATGCTAGAGTCTTAATGTTATCATTGTACTAACAAATTGTCTTTAAATCTTATGATTTACAATATGGCTATATCCTTCAACTAAACATACATCTTCAAGTCCATATGATCAATAATTAAATTTGTTGGGTTCAGGGTATAAATTTTTGCTTAGATTTTCAAGCAATTTATACATATGTTTGTTATGTATTATTCAGTCTGCATGTCATTTGTGCAGATGTCTGTTATCTCCTATTATATGTCTACTGTGAAGTGTTTCCATCACATGTATGTACATACACACATGTATATACATGACCATCATTTTGCTCACTGTTTCATCAATACCACACTTTGTACAAAATCCATTGAATTAGAGTCAAAAAGATTTCTATCAACTTGCATGTCTCAAGTAATTATGCATGCTCCCCCCCCCCCCCCCCAGGAGGGGGCATATACATGTAGTGATTACTTTGTCCACGTGCGTGCGTGCGTGTGTGTGTGTGTGTGTCCAGACTGACAGTTTTTATGCAGTAACGCAAAAAGATTTTTCCTGAGGGCTTTCATATTGGACATGCTTATAGTGCTGAATAAAGTCTCGGACAAGTTTGAAGATGGTTGACCTTGACGCAATTTCCTAGGTCACAGAGCAATTTTAGTGAATTTAGATTTTCACACAGTAACTTAGAGATTTCGACATAGGCCTGTCAAATTGCAGATGATTACAGTCCTACATAAGGTCTCAGACGAGTTCGAAGATGGGTGACCTTTACACAATTCCCAAGGTCACAAAACCATTTTAGTAAATTTGATTTTCATGCGATAATTGAAAAGTTTTGTAAATAGGGGGTTCATATTGTGCAAGCTTATAGTCCTACATTACATGTACATTAAGGTCTCAGATGAGTTCGAAGATGGGTGACCTTGACCCACTTCCGAAGGCCACAGAGCCATTTTAGTATGGTTTTCAAAAGGTAAGTTGAAAAGTTTTTAACATAGACCTCTTATTTCACATGGTTTTAATCCTAAATAAGGTCAGAGACAAGCTCAAAGATGGATCACCTTAACCCTAATCCCACGGTTACAGAGCCAGGGGGGGGGGGGGCATAGATCTAGCAATCTCTGATTGCATTTTAATTACAAATACACATGATAAAGTAAACTGACATCAAAGGAGGTAATGTGTTAAAGGGGAAAGAACATCCATTTTGAACATGTTTCAACAAATGTCCAAGTTACCTGAGGTCTCACAAAAATATATGTGTGGTTCCTGTAACCTGTCTGATTAAAAAAGCCCAACCCTGCCTACATTCCAACCCTAAGTAAATTTTATTTAAAAAAAAAAAGTTTCAAGCTGCCCTTTTCTGATAAAGATTGACCCTGGCTGAAAGATTTTATGAAGAAAGTGGTCATCGTCTACCATTATTTTGCAGTAAAGTCACTCAAACACAACATTCTATTTCAGCTTGTCTGGAGGATCAATTTGGGTGGAGGAAACAGCATAGCTGCATAGCCACAGTTGTTCAGTGAAACAGCATAGCCCTGGTTGTTAGGTGATTGTTATTGTAATATTTCGCTAGGTTCTACTTGTCATCATCTACCATTATTTTGCAGTGAAGTCACTCAAACACAGCATTCTCTTTCAGCTTGTATGGAGGATCAACTTGGGTGGAGGAAACAGCATAGCTGCATAGCCACAGTTGTTCAAGCCCTGGTTGTTAGGTGATTGTTATCGTAATATTTCACTAGGTTCTACTTGTCCATTCTCCAAGTTACAAGGGCAAACGGTCATTGAAATACTGTTAAAACATGACTTGCTATCTTAGCTTTAATCTGGCCGCTCGGTTGTGTCTGAAGCATGCGCAGTTATCATGGTTAGTTACAAATCCAAATGCAAGACAAATCATGCAAGTGTTGGTGAGTGCCATTTTGAACATGGTGCAATTAATGCATTGTGGGACAGCAACACAAAAATACGTTTGATTTGGAAATCAAAATGAATCGTGGCAACAGCATATATCATATCATTATTGATGTTCTGAAATATTTCCAAATTATATACTTATGGTTTCACATATTATAAACACCCACCCTCCATCCACCCCAATGCTGTCCTCATTTACAAGCCATTGGGTGCGGTCCACAATTGTCAATTTTTCAAACTGGCAGCCAAGTCTTGTTGGTTAGTTCCGAGTGGATATTTCGAAGAGATAGTATCCAAAATATATGTGTGATAAGTGTTAACTAAAGGTTAATTTGTCAAATGAATGCAATGTACAATGTATAATGGGACTTCTCCAGTGTGAGCATTACTTGAAAATTTAAATGCAATTCCTTTTAGTTATAAGTTGTGGGTGGCAGTGGGCTCCAGAGTAGGAATATTGTATTAGACACTGAAGTTGCCCCCAGGCTATGAATTAAGTAGCAGCACTGGGCACAGGAACCAAGAGACCCCACTGAGTCAAAGATGGAGAAGGTTGCCAAGTGGATACAGGTCTTAAAGTACCTGCAGGTTTTTATATAATTGGTAATGAAGTTTGATGAAGAATCTTGACAAAATGATGTGGGGGGGGGGGGGTCACATCTAGGCAGGGGTCACTTTTAGGCTCCCTCACCTGTTCAGAAACTTAAATTCCCGTGATATTTGATGCCATGGTTAGATTACCATCCCGAGAAAATCCATGCTGGTGCAAAGATGCCATTGTTGGTGTATGTTCCCCAATTGGAAGAATTCCTAGAGATTGCCCTAGCTACCATAACTATTGACAACAAGTGCATTGTGATGCACTTATTCATCTGTTGAACTAAAATAAATCCTACAGACCCAGACTTTTGCCTTACACTTGAAAATGAAAAGCAGATCCCATATGGTTTCTGCTCGAATGTGTCAATTCACACAGAGGTTCTGTACCATACACGTTGTGTGTGTGATCAGCCACATCACCAATCAATCATTTTCATTTCCATCTGAACCTGGAGACCTGCCTGTATCCTTGGGTGGCATTATGAGCAATGAAGGTTTTGATAAATTAAATGTAAAATGCAAATGATCTGCCTCTGATGCAGTATTGAGTTTGGAAACCTGGAGTGGACACATGCAGTGCATATCTATATATGAAGTAGACATGATGTAGGGCCAAGCAGGATGACTTGTACCACAGAAAAAGTTTCCAAGTCACAACAAGACTGATCTTGCCTTTATGTCAACTGATAAAAAAAGGCCGTAAAGATGCTGCAGAACAGACATGCTATAGCTTGATGAGATCAGCCATGTGTCCTACTGTGGACTTACTCTAATAAATCAATAACAGAAATCATAATTTTTTATGAGTTTTTTGTGGGGTGGGTGTCATGAATTAAAATTTTTTTCATAATTCAGCCCCCAGTCCCTTAATCATCACGAGACCTTCAGTCTCTTTAGTACGAGGGGCTTGATACAGGAAATGAAAAGCTGCATGCAAGACTGTGATAAGATACATGTACTGCTGCTCATCATGTAGAGAATTGATACAAACTTGACCAAAAATATAAAACAAAACTAGATTTTAACATTTGTTTTTTTTTTTTTAATTTGCACATTTTCAACAAAACACACACACACACACATCTGTTGATAGATATTTTTGCTTCCTCATACAGAAGCACAGGCACAACAAAAATCGGAAAACATGTCCATCCTCACAAACTTATAGCTAGCTTTTGAATCATCTCACCATGTATATTAATATCTATGGTGTAATACTACCCTCTCAATCACTCATGCTTATACCCCTGCTTATCAGGTTCCCAGCCAGGTTTTTCAACCTGAAACTTTTTATGGCTGACCTGTGGTTACATGCACAAACCCCCAAAGGGGCCTCCGGTACAACTTCCGGTGTTTGCGCATGCTCACCAGTTTCTCTCCTGGCTTCCGCCCACGTTGTTGTGGTGATCACAGGAGTGCCCCAAGATCGGCTTGTTTTTGCAGTTTTCACTGCCGGAGCAACTCGTCGCCCAAGGATCGAGATAAGTGTGGGGTAGTGAGTCGTTGGACCGTTCTTTGAGCGAGAAGCCTTGATTCCTACCTGTTTTTTTTATCTATTTTGTTTCAGGAACACGTGGTCTTTTCCCTTGAAAACCAACATGACGGACAAGGATGTGGACCGCAAGGAGCGTGAGAGACGTCAAGAACGATCTCGCCTCCTTATCCAGCAGCTCCGGGGGAGGCAGGGGCGCAGCCTCTCACCCCCAGTGAGTGCTGGAACAGCTCCAGCTGTCCCTGCCAGTTCAGTGGCGGGCATCCCTGCTTCTCAGAAGCAGGATGTGGCCGGCCATCTGATGGGGAAGTGGGACAACCATCCGCACTGTAGAAAGTGCAGATGGGAGCTGGAGCGACTGCAGTGCTCAAGGTTACGACCTTGTCAGTACTGTAAAAGCTGGTCAAGTGAGAGGTGGGACCTCTTTGAGTTGGCAGAACGGCGGCGGGCTAAACGGTCTCACCGTAGAGCTCCATCCGTTCAAGACTCTCCGGCAAGCCTGCGAGTCACCACTTCCTCCTCTTTTCGGAGAGTTGAGGCGGTGGATAGTGCCTCGGATTCGGCGGGGGCGACCCCAAAGAAGAGGAGGCGCACTCGCAAGAGAAAGGGGGACAGGGCCGAGGAGCCTTCTGAAAAGAGGGCACCCGCCTTGGATCCGGGACTCAAGGCTATACTGGACACTATGCAGAGAACACAGATGCTGATGGCCACCACCATGCAGTCTCTTGTGCAATCTGCACAGATGAGAGTCCCCTTTCCTACACCAGCTGTGTCTGTGGCACCTGTGGGTCAGCAGACCCAAGACCCGGGTTTCCCAAGGGAAATTCAAGGTCCAGGTGCAACTGGCCCTCCTGCAGAGGAGACCAGCATGGACACTGGGGAGGCACCGGAACAGCCCAGTTTGCCGGTTCGCTCTACGGAGGGGACCGGCGTGACTGGCACTGTGGAAGGAGCCACAAGTTCTCTGGTAGGAGATGCCCCAGTGCTCACGGAGGTGGGTCATGAACCCTTGCCCAGAGCACGCCAGGAAGTACATGATACTTCCCTAGCCGGTCTGGACCGGTCCGGTACGTTAGATCCGGTGCTTGCCGAATCCGTGCCGGCCGTGACCGGGACCGGACAGGACCACTCCGATGAGCAACCGGAGAGGACCAGTCAAATAGAAGCTGCCCTTCCCTCTCTCCCCACGCCGTTTTTTCCACTGCATAGTGGTTTAGATGAGCGGGGAGAGCCTTTGTCTGATGGAAAGGGCTCGTTACACAAGTCTCTTCTCGACGAAGGCGAGGACGAACGCGAGGAGCGCCTTAGGCGTAATCTGGAGCGTGAGTCCCGACCTGTCCAAGGGATGGGGTCGGAGAACGATGAGGTGTTGGCCGACGAGCCGGCCCATTCCGCTCAACGACAGTTGTCCTTTGAGGACAGCTCAGCCCCAGCCGAGGTTAGTGAACCTGCAGGGCTCTTTCACTCGACTAAGGAGTCGATCTTGGCTCTCCTCGAAGACACCTTGAAGGCTCCTCCCTTGCCACCGACCACGAAGAGACGAGCGATGTCAGTGTACCCACTAGAGTCGCCGTCTGTGTCGGAACAAGTTGGGTTCGGGTTCCCCTTCTCTGCTTACGTGGATGAAGTGTACCAGAGCCTGGATAAAGAGCTCCGGGGATCTAGGTCGCCCTCCGGCGTCCCGACTCAGCAAGCGCTGAAGTGTGGGAAGCTGTTGAGGAGGCCGAGAGCTAACGTTGCTAGGTACTGTGTACCTAATGAAATCTACGATAATAGGGCCACGGAGGTAGACGTGGAATGGGAGAGTATCTGTAAATGGATCCCCCCCATCTCCTAAAGTCCCCCAGGAGGTCCTTAGTAGATTAGAGGAGGATGCAAGAGCGATGGTAATCATCGCCTCCTTCTTGGACGTGTCCTCGGCCGCGTCTGCCGAGATCATGCAGCGACTCTTCGTGTCGCAGCAGGTCCCGGAACCAGTCAGGGACTGGATAAGTCTGAATACCCGGCTTCAGGCGTCCCGGGGTATGGCGATAGAGCACCTTCTCAGGCAGGCTATTACTATGGAAGCCAACCTGAGGTTAACAAGGCGAGATTCGTGCTTGCAGGTCACCAACCTCTCGGAAGGTGAACAGCAAGCCATCCGAACTCAGCCTTTGTTCTCGAACTACTTGTTCGGAGGTGCTCTCGCTCCCATCAGGGACCAAGTGGTCGAGCAGCGAAAGCGGGAACAGGCCGATGAGGCTAACCAAGCCATCCTCGACCTAGCTAGAGCAGCCACCAAGGCTCGTGGACAGGGAGCCAAAGTTTCTGGCGCCAAGGACTCCTTTGCAAAGAGGAGGAAACCTAGGCGACCTAGGAACAAGAAGCCTCAGAAGCAGGGTTCAGCTGACGCACCGTCCTCCGGCAGTGGCAAGCAGAACCGGCCCTTTCGGAAGCCCGGCTTCGGTAAAGGGAAAAGGGACTGAAGGTGCGTGCCAGTCATCCACACCTGTCAGGAGCTTTTACGACGGGTCTGGGGCGATGTGTCAGCGTCTCGGCGGTCGGTTAGCCGACTTCCGCAGTCACTGGCTTTCCGTCACGGACGACTCATTCGTGTTAAGTGTCCTAGAAAAGGGATATGTGCTACTGCTCAAAGAGCGACCGCCCTTGTCCCGCGTCCCCTGGAAGTTCGAACCGCCGGCCCAAGAGCCGAAGAGGTCATTCTTCCACGAGGCGGTCGAGAAGTTGTTGGCGAAGGGAGCCATAGAGAGGGTGAGGGATCACTGTTCTCCGGGATTCTACAGCCGACTATTCTTGGTCGCAAAGAGGGACGGCGGCTGGAGACCGGTCATAGATCTGTCTCATCTGAACACATATTTGGAAGTTCCACACTTCCACATGGAAACGCCGGAATCCATAACGAAGGCTCTCCGACCCGGGGACTGGACCTTCTCCCTGGACTTGAAGGACGCGTATCTGCATGTGCCAATGTCTCAGGGCAGTCGGAAGTACCTACGGTTCGCTTACGCAGACCAGGTATTCCAGTTTCAAGCTCTTCCTTTCGGCTTGGCCACGGCACCTCAGGTGTTCACCCGAATAGTGCAATCAGTGGCAGCATGTGTTCACAAGAGGGGCATAAGAATGCACGTGTACCTGGACGACTGGCTTGTCCGAGCTTTAGTTCATCAGGAACTAATCAAGAACAGAGAATATCTGTTGAAGCTGTGCGGGGACTTAGGGCTAGAAGTAAACATCCCCATATCAAATCTCACACCCAAACAGGTGTTTGTCTTCCTAGGCATTCATTTCGATCTAGTCCGATTCGAGTGCCGTCCTTCCAAGGACAGATGGGACAGACTACAGAGCCTTATCAAGAGGTTCATGAGATCGACACAGCAAACAGCTGGGCAATGGCTGTCGCTGTTGGGCATGATGTCCTCGATGGACTCGCAAGTTCCGTTAGGACGCCTACACAGGAAGCCACTCAACATAGCTCTGAACGCAAAGTGGAACAGGACCAGTTTGCGGCAAATGGTCGAAGTAGGTCCGCACGACAAGTACCTCATCCGTTGGTGGACGGTGAGAAGGAACGTCATGGGTGGACAGACGATGAGGCCGTTCAATTCCAGACTGGTTGTTTACACGGACACGTCAAAACAGGGCTGGGGAGCCCACACGGACTCCAACATGGTCTCAGGCATCTGGCCTCTGCACTTGAGACATTTTCACATCAATTGGCTAGAACTGGAGGCAGTATATTTAGCCCTGCAGAAGTTCGAACAGTTGGTGAAAAACAAAGATGTGACGTTGATGTCCGACAACAGGACTGTGGTGGCATACCTGAACAAACAAGGGGGCACCCGGTCCAAACTGTTGTTCGAACTAACAAAGAAAATACTTCTCTGGTGCGGCAGCAAAGGAGTAAGGATTCTGGCCCGTCACATCAGCGGCCATCTAAATGTAATGGCCGACCAATTGTCCCGAAAGGGACAAGTGATAGGGACAGAATGGTCCCTACACCCACGAGTAGTTCAGGCGTTATGGGACCGAAGAGGGACACCCCATGTGGACTTGTTCGCCACCAGATGGAACCACAAATTGCCAGTGTTCGTGGCTCCAGTCCCAGATCCTCTAGCTTTTGCGGTGGACGCCCTGGCGATGTGCTGGGACGGAATGTGGGGCTACGCCTTTCCTCCGCTCCCGTTGATCCCTCAAGTTCTGAGAAAGATCCGGGAAGAGAAGGCGGAGATCATCCTGGTGGCTCCCTGGTGGCCAAAACGGGATTGGTCTCTCGACCTACTGGAGTTGAGTCGCGAGGCTCCGTTACGTCTACCAGTCTGGGACAGACTGCTCGTGCAGCCTCGGACGTCCCGGTTCCATCGGAATCCGGCGGTGCTCAACCTTCACGCATGGAGGTTGTCGCACGACACGTCCAAGAGGCTGGGTTCTCGAATCTCGTTTCCTCAAGAATCGCACGAGGTAAACTTCGAAAGTCTTCTTTGAAGACATACGACTCGAGGTGGAGACTGTTCACTGAATGGTGTGCCGGGAAGCAGTTGGAACCTTGGTCAGCAAGATCCTCGGATGTTGCCGATTTCCTCTTGTATTTGTTTGAGGATAAAGAGCTAAGTCCAAGGACTATCGAAGGATATCGAACAGCGATTTCTTCCTCCCTGAGCAAGAAATTGGGTCAATCATTAGGAGCAGACCCACATTTGTCAGCCTTGATTCAAAGTTTTTATACTGACAAACCAGTCGGCACAAATATAATGCCCACCTGGGATTTGAGCCTCATCCTTTTGGCCATGACGAGCCCTCCATTTGAAGAAAAGGATCCCAAAATGATCCAATTAAAATGGCTGACTTACAAGACTGTCTTCTTGCTCGCACTGGCGTCAGGGGCCAGAAGGAGTGAAATCCATGCATTGGATGTTAACGAGATTCGGTGGTCGGAGGATAAAACCTCCGTCACATTGAAACCACACATGGGCTTTTTAGCCAAGAACCATGTTGCCACAGACCCCACCACTGCCTTTACGGGCTTTACAATCAAAGCGCTTTCCGACACGTTATCAAGATCGGAACCTGATAGGACACTGTGTCCTGTGAGGGCGCTAAAGTGGTATTTGGACCGAACGAAAGAGATTCGTCAGGGTCGGAGAGCCCTCTTTCTTCCATTGAGGAAAACCGAGTCGGGCAGGATAGCTGCTAATACCGTGTCCGCATGGCTGAAGGCGGCGGTCTGTAAGGCCTACCAGGTAGCCTCCGGGTCAGAGGATATTCTTAGGGTCCAAGGGGTAAGAGCACATGATGTCAGGGCTTTCTCTGCATCGTGGTCTCTGATCCGCAATGTTGCCCTTGCCGACATTATGCGGGCATGCAGGTGGAAGGCTCACACAACATTCACATCCTTTTACCTGCGGGACCTGACCGAGATTCAGGGTGGTTTGATGGCGATGCGCAATACTCGCACAGCCTCCTTTGGCAATGGGAAGTAGCTCCGTGGTGACTACCAGACGGCCCCAAAGAGGCTCAAGTAGTATGTCCGGAGTCGCAGATTCATATGACCAGGCAAGTAGTCTGCTTTACTTCTACTGTGGTAGGCTGGGTTGAGGGAACAGAGCAGCTGCTCATTCTATATGCCGTTCTGCTTTTTTTCCTGAATTCTCCTGCTCCTTCTTGCAATAAGATTGCTCAGGTAGAGTTCAGAGTGATTAGGGTACCGTACTAACGTACGTAGCTGACCTATGGGGTATTACTGTAGACGTGTCAAAAGGTGAATTACGCCCTCCTCCATTCTGCTGGTATATCAGCATGAGTGATTGAGAGGGTAGTATTACACCATAGATACGTGGAAGCGATAAATGCTTCCTTTATCTATTAGTAATACTTACCTGTCAATCACTCAGAAGCCCACCCAAGCCGTCCCCGCCAGTGAAATTCTAGAGAGAAACTGGTGAGCATGCGCAAACACCGGAAGTTGTACCGGAGGCCCCTTTGGGGGTTTGTGCATGTAACCACAGGTCAGCCATAAAAAGTTTCAGGTTGAAAAACCTGGCTGGGAACCTGATAAGCAGGGGTATAAGCATGAGTGATTGAGAGGTAAGTATTACTAATAGATAAAGGAAGCATTTATCGCTTCCACGTGTTGAAGATATTAAATATTTAAATTTTTAAGTGCCCCTAACTTGCATAATTTCTATTGCTACAAATCTGAAAACATGTCCATTATATACCTTACCCTCACAAACCTGCAGCTGGAATCATGTCTCTGTCTATATTAGTTTTGAAGGTATTAAAGATCTAAATTTTCAAATATCCCTAATTTGCATAATTTCAATTGGTACAAATCTGGACACAACTCCATTAGATAACCCATCCTCATAAACCTATTGCTGGCATTTAAAATTGTGTCTCTATCTAAAATAGTTTTGAAGATATAAAAGATTTAAATCTTTAAATGCCCCTAATTTGCATGATTTTGAACATCTTGACTACACAATACAACATTCCCAATTTCACTGCTAGGTCAATCATCATGGCAAATTTGGCATTTCTGAGTATTGTGGTGAAAAGCTCCGGACAAAATCAGGGCAAAAAATATATACATAAATAAAGCATTCCAGGAAGAACAGAATGTTTGTGTTGGCACACAGACATAAATAGAGAATGGCAGATGATCATGAACCATTAGCTTTCATCACACATTGGCGCAACTTTTGATCACCTGTGTACCTGCCATAAGCTAATTGGTTGATGGATTACCAGGCCTAACTAATGGATAAAACTTGAGTTGCAAGGTGAAGGCGATGTTGATGAAGAGAGACGGTAACATGGCTTTGTGCGATGAAACAGATAAGGCTACAGGGAAAGAAGGACTTGTATACTAAAGGCCAGACAGACGACTTATGTACAAGTGGCAACTGGTTTGCAGCAAAACCCCTAAAGGAGAGATGCCTGCTGGTTTCTTTAAGGTGTGAAATAGGATACATGTATGGCGCCCCACATAAGAGTTTCATCATTTCTTGCCTATTTCTGTTACAAATCTGCACTCAGGATAGATAAGAAATGAAGCTCCCTAATTCTTTTTAACTTGAGTATATATATATATACATACAGTAGTCCCTGTCAAGAGAGACCCCTGTCGTGAGAGACCACCCTCTCATGAGAGACCACTTTTTAGAGTCCCAAGTCCTATACTTCCCATGTTAATTTACCTGTCATGAAAGACCACCTGTCTCATAAGACCACTTTTTTGTTGCTGTAAGGGTGGTCTCTTGTGACAGGGACTACTGTATATATATATATATGTATGTATGTGCAGTGTCAGTTTGATATTTAACCCTGTCTTTATTACCAAGCATGTTTTATGGAAAATTATTTCCATTCCTTGGTATATTTGTATTCCTTTACCGAAATGTGCCTAGCTGAATGCAAAACAAAATATGACCAAGATCTAATTTATATTTTTTTTTGTGCTTCTCAACAGAACAGAAAAGTGTGAATTGCTTGTGCAACGTGATGTGTCAGAATATGTATAAAATGTTTGAGTTGGTTTTGATGTGGAACTGGAGGGGGGAGTCCAGAATATATTCATTCCTTACAAACATTTATAATCGGGTAACAGTTTTTACACTCAAAAACTATTTTCTGTTGAAAATGTCAAAATGATCTCAAAAAGTGTATGTACATTGTGTTTTTTTTTTCTAATATTTTGATATCTTGAGAGAGAGAGAGAGAGAGAGAGAGAGAGAGAGAGAGAGAGAGAGAGAGAGAGAGAGAGAGAGAGAGAGAGAGAGAGAGAGACTTTTCTCTATTTTTGATGTAGAGGTTAATTGTTGCCATTGCTCAGTCAGGGTATAGTATGGATTAAGATTTTGATCAGATTAATTTGTCACGTTGTCTATGCATTTGTTCTTTTTCCTGGAATTGCTGATGTATGAGTATGTGCATGATTCAGGAATTTCAGTACATGTGAGTACAGTGTATGTGGTTCTGGGATAATTATATTTTTAATGTCAAACATCTCTACATGTACATGATGCTCTTTACCAGGAAAAGCTACATAATGAAATTGTCAAATAACAACATTTGAAAGGAAGAGTAGGATTCATGTACATGAAAATTATTAATCCCAAGCACCCGAATTATATTTAGTTAATTTATTTTCGCTAGTAAACACAAAGCTCACAGTGTAAGCCATGCCAATCTCTGTTGCTGAATAAAGTTCTACTTGAGGCATAGGGATATCAGATTGTAACATATCAATCTCCATTTTCCTCCCAGCTGCTGTGAATTACCGTTGCAAGGAGGTTCATTCCACACAGTTGTTTTGTTGCGTATTCTCTCACCTCTCTTGCCTCTTTCCATTTTTTTTTTTTACTAGTAGCCGCCAAGCATATTAGGTTAGAGAAGCAACTTAGAGACCAACATGATACAAACTACGGGGGGCCAGGGGATGCTTTGATAATTTGTAGTTTATGGACCTTCAAATAAACAATTCGGGATTACTCTGCTGAGCAAGCAGAGGGAAAGAAAATCCAGCGCTACCTCACTTACTGTAAAATCACTTCATTTTTCTGTATCTTTTCATTTTGTAGGTTTTGCTGATGACACAAAACCATGAAAATAAAACACAATGAAGTATTTTAACATGGAGTTGATCGGACATATGTCCAAACTGGTCAAGTTAAAACTGAGTTAACTGCCTGAAATAATGATTTAAGAAACCGTGAAGATTTGTACAAGTGAAAATAAGGACAGTGTACATTTATTACTGTAATCTGCTGTTGTGTACTTTACATTGCGATTTCCACATACTGTACCAAATTGCCACAAGAGCTTTCCAGACTGATAGCTGTAAAAACATTGGGGAAAGCGGGATAAATTACTGGAGAAATGGTACAAAACACTGAAATAAAATGATAGAAATCAATGGAATCAAGTGATACAAAAGACTGAAATAAAGTGGTAGAAATCAGTGGAATCAAGTGGCACAAAACTGTGAAATAAGGTGGTCTACTTCACTAGATCAACAAATCAGATGGAAGAATAGGCAAGGGCAAGAACAGAAGGTTCAAGAACTGCCTAAAAGAGGACACTGCTGTCAGTGGAGGGCTAGGGTTGTGTATTCCCATTGCTGTACATTGTAATTTTCAACTTTTGAGCGACCACCTTTAGCGCAGACCAAAAAGTGGTCGTATTATGCAGGTGGTCACTCACAGGAGGAACCCCGCATGCAAGAACTCAACAGCGCAAATCCTGGGCAGCCTTTCCCTTATGGTAGTGATATACACGAATTTCTGCCACCACCAGTTCATGATCGATTACATATACTTTAAAGGAATTCATTATGTATTAAATTTAACAATTACAACCCTTAAAATCTTTATTTCAATAAAGAACTCTTGTCTGGGTGCTGAAAGATGTGTGTCGCAACTTGAAAATTTTTGCCGATCGTGAGTTTTGTCTTTTTCCCCATTACACTCAATGGGCCTCATGCATCGCCTGCTGCAGAGCCTTTGCTAGCAAAGTAATGAGCTTTAAACTGTCGTAAAATTGTTTTGATGGTATAAGTCACTGTCTTAACTTTATTTTACACGTTTGGTGGAGCGTAACTCACCATATTTCATAAGTTATGGATCAAAATAAGACTCGCCATTTTCCCACAGCCACCACATGTGTTTTGGGTGCCATGTTTACCTTGATCTGAACCATGGGAAAAATAGATCAACCCACTCCGTCAGTGTCGGTCGCTGACTCATGCAGGCAAGCTCATGTTTGATCGAGGTTTTGATCTAGCAAAAGTTATTATCGTGCATTTTGTAGAATATACTATGATAAAACATCGTTCAATTAGAAATGAGAACACAAAATAATATTTCTGTGGCTTTGTGCTTATCTGCCACGATTAGGTTAGATTTCGCATGCAAAAAAGTGATGACCACATGGGTTGTTGATCTCCGGGAAAGGAAGGAAGATTGTTCTGTACATTTCGGGAGAGTGTTGGCAACCTTCATTGTGCATTTGAAATTGAAGCATTTTAACATGGATGATGTGAACAGTCATGAGTGCGAGCAATCAAGTTCCCATCACAAATAAATTTCTGCCAATCAATATGAAGTTTAGTTCAGAAAAAAATCCATAATATCCCAGCATATAGAGAAAGAATTATAGTGGTCAAAATCCTCTTAGATCCGCTATGGAGAGGCCTGATACATGCAGAGTATGCCACATTCACTGCCATTGTAAAAATGTAAATAAATGGAAATATCCTACGCTCATTAGAATTTCAAATAAGGAGGAATAGAGACAGATTGATCAAATTAAAAACTTGTTTAAGGAAATTTACTGTAGAAAGAAATCCTTTATTGTTTGCACTTTAACTAAATTCAACAATAATCATGTATTTTGTTGCTTGACTTGAGGTGTTGTGGCCAGATATGGCTCAAATTTGTGTTATGTGGTCGTGAAATCTGTTCATTTTGCATGGTCGCGTTTAACAGGTGGTCGTTCATAAGAGGTAAATTATTAAAGAAAAACAACTTTGGCAACCAAATGTGGTCGTTCAAACCGGGTGGTTGCTCATAGGAGGGGTCGTTGAAGACAGGGACTACTGTAACTTGAAAACTACTGCACATAGGAACACCAAATTTCAGACATTAAATCAAGATGCATAACTAAATACCTCACAAAAATCATATAACCACAGCTACAAAAGTGACTCATTTATTCAAGGTTGAATTACCATACAAACTAATGGGAACACACAGCTGTAGCCCTGCAAATGTTTGTGTATTCAGTTGTGTATTGGGGTGAATACACCCCTTAGATCTAATTCGGACCTCTCCTATTGCATGTAGAATAAAGCACTGGAATAAGAATTCTGGAGTAAAGTGGTTGGAACCACAAATTGCAGAGAATTGCAAACGACTAGGAATGAATGAGTCGAGCTAAAGTGTAGGCAAAAAAATAAAAAAATTGGAGATGATGGGAGTCAAGTCATATACAGGAATGTACTGGTGAGCAGCAGCATATAGAGGGGCAGAAACAGTGAGTGAAGAGTGTATGCACACTGTGATTGTATGGTTAAATATGCGGCAAAGAACAACATGCCTTTGGACACTTTCAGTAGCCAGCTTAAAAAAAAAACAATGGAAAATAGTGGGACATTGTGCAAAGCATTGACATAGGTTGTCAAGAACGACAGAGTTTAGTGGTGATAGGCAGGGGGTGGGGGATAAGTGGCTGATATTTAACACTGCCAGAATGATAAAAGTGATTTGAGGCACGCATGAAAAATAAGAAAATAATCAAATGTGACTGATGCTAAACATGTGTATCCAAAATAATGAAGATCTTCCAAAATTTTGCGATTAAAAAGCTGTATCATTCTACAGTCATCCTGAAAACACCTTCTATCACAAATAATAATGTATTGAGGCAAGTAATAACATAAGTTATCTGCATGGACTGAGGCATTTTAGACATACATTACATGGTGTATACATTGAAACACCAAGGTTATGTATACAAGGTGATTTTAAAGAGTGATTTTCTTAATGTTGCAGTTTTAATGACTATACCATCACACATGAAAGGACACTGTTTTGTCTAAATTTGCATTGGTTATGAATGAAATAGAGCATTTATCATATTAAAAGCATATTTTCAGACAAATTCAATTTTAGCTTTTTGTTTATGTATTCAAAGTATTTGATTCATCTAAGCTCATTTTCTGGCAATCAAATGAAATATTATGGTGTGAAACTGTTGAAGAGATTATTTGACTATTTGATCTATAATCTTCATTGTATTAATGAAGGCAGTTATTTGAGGATGCTAAACCTGGTCTTGTACATAAAGATAAAGTTATATTTACATAAGTAATTGCATGAATCTGCTTTAGTTTATCAATCTAGCATAAAAAAGATAACAGTTTTGTAAACCAACTACCCAGGCAAACCACCTTACGTTTGTCAAGTTCTGTGGGTAATGTATACCACAAGACCTTTCTTTCATTCATTTATTAATGTTGAATACAGTGAAACCTCATTTTAACAACACTCAGATATCCAATATATTCCCTGGATTACACACGTTTTGAGGGACTTTAAGTCAAATTCTTTTAGTATTTGACTCATTCGTCTGACATATATATATATATATATCTGTCACATTTTGTAGGGAGCACTCAGATGGTGTCATTCCATGTACAATGAGGTGTTTACATTTAATAAATTTTAACTATAAATTAAGACCGACAGCTATACAGTCATGTATTTTTGTGCAGCCTTTGTACATCCCAATGCACTGTATTTTGAAGTATCCTAAGTGCTTAAGTATGATACTAATGGAAGCAGTTTGAACAGCTTTAAAGGATTTGTGGGTACATTTTTATGCCCCCCTTCGAAGAAGATGGGGCATATAGTGTTGCACATGTCGGTCGGTCGGTCGGTCGGTAGACTGTGGTTTCCGCACAATAACTCAAGAAGTTTTTGAGCTAAGACTTTGATAGTGTACAGGTGTATTATTCTAGTAAAAAACTAGGCAAAGTTTGAAGATGGGTGACCTTAACCTAATTTCCAAGGTCACAGTGTTACCTGAGGTAACTTTGGTTTCCGCACAATAACTGAAGAGGTTTTTAAGCTAGGACTTTTATATTGGGCAGGATTATAGTCCATATTTGGGGCTAGGCGAAGTTTGAAGATGGATGACCTGGACCTCATTTTAAAGGTCACGGAGCCACTTTACTGAATATGGTTTGATGCTTTCTGCATGATAACTTATACCTTGGAGCTAGAACTTTTATATGGCACAGCTATATGGTTCTCTGTAAGGGGTAGGTTGAGTTTTGAAGATGGGTGACCTTGACCCAGTTTTCAGGGTCACAGAGAGATTGTAGAATTCCTGTGGTTTCTGCACAGTAACTCAAGAAGTTTTGAAGTTAGGACTGGGATACTTTACAGGTTTATAGTTCTTGTTAAGGGCTAGAAGAAGTTTAAAGTTTGGTGACCTTGATTTAATTTCCAAGGTCACAGTGGTACCTGAGTAAACTTTGGTTTCCACATGATAACTGAAGAGGTTTTTAAACTAGGACTTTTATATTGCACTGGATAATTGTCCGTATTCAGGGCTAGGTTAAGTTTGAAGATGGGTGACCTTGACCTTATTTCAAAGGTCACAGAGCCATTTGGTTGAATACTGTTTCTGCATGATAACTTGCATTTTAGAGGTAGCACTTTTATATTGCACAGCTTTATGGTTGCCTATAAGGGCTAGTTTGAGTTTGTAGATGGGTGACCTTGACCCAGTTTTGAGGGTCACACACAGACAGTAGACTTCCTGTGGTTTTTGCCCAATAACTGAAGAAGGTCAAGTGAAAATGAGTGACCTTGCCCTAATTTCCAAGGTCATAAAGCCACTTTGCTGAATATGGTTTCTAAATGATGACTACTTTTTATATTGTCCCGGTTTTTAGTCATTTTTTAAGGGCTAGGTTAAAGTTTAAATACATGTGACATTGATGTATGATCAACCTTCACTAATTTTGTAAGGTCACAAGTGCCCCATCTACCACTATCAATAGGGTAGCAAGGGCAAGGGTAATGAGGGCGGGGGGCATCTATGTTTTACAAACATATCTTGTTTTCCACTTTACTTGGGATATGGAATTCATTCATTCATTATCAAAATCCAAAATTACATGCACCCCAATGACATCAAAAGACTATTGTGGGTCTTCTGTATAACATAGTGCAGCATTATTGTCCAGAAATGACATTATATGAGGTCCGCTCAGGTGTCATTGATCTTTAATGTGAGTGAGTACAATGAGCAAGGGACATGTCCAGTGGATACATAAAGCTCTGCTTAAAGCAAATTACTCCTTAGCCAGTTAACTTGAGGGAATAATGTGCAGGGATAAGCAAGATATTCAAGTCTCTATAACATTTGAGGTGGCAAGGTGCAAAATCTTCACAGACTACTTTCAGGCACTTGAAGTAGAATATGATTGACTTGTACACCGAAAACAGAATTCTTCACCCCTTGGTGTTGCAGGCGAAGAACAGTTCAAGTGGGAATCAAGAGTTCAGTATAGAATTGTGAATCAATAGTTCTTTTAGTATTGCAGTTTGTTTTCAACTTTGAGCACTTTTAGGTGGTTTTGTGAGCAATATTTTTACCCTTCGGGCTTATCAGGCCGACAGGTATTGTCGTACCCGGCGCCGTCCATCTGTCCGTCTGTCCCGTGGTTTTACCACCGATAACTTTAGAAATTTTTGAGACAGGACTTTCAAATTGCACATGATGTTACACTTCTATATTGCCTAATTTGTGTGCAAGCATAGTTGACCTTGCATAATTCTTAAGGTCACACAGTGGTCATATGTTTTAAGCAACGTTACCGCTCTAACTATTGAAAGCCTGCATCTAGCAATCTAAATCTTACAGGCAAGAAGCTTAATAGAGTGATCTAGAAGCCTATTGAAAATAGAGGTCATAGCTTTATATTTGACCTACTTTTTGAGGTCAAAAGTGTCAAGTGCACTATGGTGGTATTGGTATAAATAAGGAAGTTTTTAAGTCAGTTACATGAAATTTTATACACACATGTATCACAGCCAAAGAATGTGTCATGAATCAAAAGTAGGTCACAAAGTCAAGTATCTGGGTTACAGTGACCTATTAATTTATATTTTGTTTACCACTATAACTTCAGCAATTTTTTAGACAGGACTTTCAAATTGCACATGATATTACACTCCTCTGTGGCCTACATTGTGTAAGCATAGTTGACCTTGACTTAATTCTCAAGGTCACACAATGGTCACATGTGCTGAGCGACGTTACCTCTCTAATTATTGAAAGCCTGCATCTAGCAATCTAAAGCTTACACACAAGAAGCTTCATAGAGTGATCTAGAAGCCTATTGAAAATCAAGGTCATAGCTCTATATTTGACCTACTTTTTGAGGTCAAAGGTCAAGTGCACAATGGTGATATTGGCATAAGTAAGGAAGTATTTAAGGCAGTTACATGAAATCTTATACACTCATGTGTCATAACCAAAAAATGTGTCATGAATCAAAAGTAGGTCACTAGGTCAAGTATCTGGGTAACAGTGACCTATTCATTGAATTATAATTCAGAAGCTTTTGAGACAGAACTTTCAAATTGCATATGATAATACACCAATGCAAGAATATTTGACCTTGACTTAACTTTCAAGGTCACACAGTGGTCACAAGTTCGGTGATTGACATTGTGCATCTAGAAATCTAAATCTTAAAACAAAAGAAGCAACATAGGGTGATCTAGAAGGCTATTGAAAGTCAAGGTTATACCTCTATATTTGACCTAATGTATTGGAGGTCAAAGGTCAAGTGTACAATAGTAGTATTTGTGTAGGTAACTATACCTGATACTATGGGACACTATTCCTATTCACTTACAGCAAAAGAGATAGAAGGTGGCCGAAGGTTACCGCTTTCTTTGAACGGTATTTTGTACAGTGTGCTGTAATTTGATTCATTGTAATCAATTTTAAATGTATTTTGTTGGCAGATTTAGTTTTATTTTACCCCCAAATTTTTATTTGGGGGGGGGGGGGGGCAGGAGAATACTGTTTTCAGCCTGTCTAACTATCTGTTCTGGCAGAATGCCTACAAGTCAAATATGATTCACATGCCACACCAAACTTAAATTTTGCTTAATTGTGCCTTAGTCCTATTTCTTGACCTGATTGCAGTTGATGACCCCTTATTATTCAAAAAGGGGGGGGGGGGATATGCAGTCTGTTGGTGAGGACTATCCTGGTTGTATTTATGCATCCCCCATAGGAGGGGATGCATATAATGCATTGTCCCCTCTTGCGGCATGGCCTCCTAATTTGGTACAGGTAATCTATGGGTCTGGGAATTTTTTTTTACATATAAAAATATATATAACCTTGAGGGCAAAGGTCAAGGTCAAATCCTTGGTCCATTTTTCAGCTGACTCAGCAATTTTCACATATTGGCTTAAACCTTCTTAATGGTGCATTGTGGGCCCAAGGTTACTATTAAAGGATAGGAAAGTACCTATGGGCTTTCAATTTGTATGATTTGTTTCAAACCTGAGTGACCTTGAAAGGTCAAACTGCATCCATTCTTGTTGATTACTATGTATGTTAATGGGGATCGCTATGCTAATTCACATTTTCCACTTCTCTAAAATAATTGGGTAGATTCTTTTCAAACTTGGTGGGGATGTATGTTGGGTAGGTATCACCAACTATGTTCAAATGGTCATGTTCCAGTGATTTTTGGATTCTTATTTGTTGTTTTATTTTATTTTATTTTATTTTATTTATTTGTTTGTTTTGTTTGTTTGTTTGTTTGTTCGTTCGTTCGTTCGTTCATTCGTTCGTTCGTTCGTTCGTTCGTTCATTCATTCATTCATTCATTTTTATTTTATTTTATTTTATTTTATTTTATTTTATTTTTTATTCATTTATTTATTTATTTTATTTTTTTTTTTTGTGTGCAAATTTTTGCATTCCTGTTGATTACCCTGTAAGTCAATGGGGTCTGTGATGGAGTTCACATTTTGACTTCTTCAAAACCATAAGCCAGATTCACTTAAAAACTAGGTACAGATACTCCATAGATTTTGGAATTTTTTTCGTGATTGTGGATGACCTTCAGGTCATAGGTCAAGGTCACAATGCCTTGCAAAATAAAATGGTTTTCCTACCACATCAAATGGGAATGATTAAAGTCCATCAATCTTTCCCATTATTTACCCAGGTGACACTTCTCTTCAATTTGTTAAGTGGTGACCATGATGTCAAACTTTCTGCAGAAGAATCGTGGCCCTTCTAGAGGGATGGCCTCTGGTGAGAGGCACCTGCTCGGAAGATGCATAATGTTTTTTGCATGAAAACTCACCTCTGGTTTGTATCTTATTTTGAGCAGTTTTATTTTTTTTTTTTTGATCTTTATAGTGATTCTTCAGTAGCACAGGGATACATAAAATTAGGCAGGGTAGGAGCCTTTTGGTTTCTTCATCTTTCCTGCTGTGTGTTTACTCTGTCCATCTGCAATGATGTCATTCTCCAGAACCATTTCACATACAGTGATTAAATTTGTAACATAGATATATATGCCTCCCATTTGTGGTTTTTATTAGCTCTGCTGACTTGTCAGTCAGCAGAGCTTATAGAATCCGTTTGCGTCCGTCGTCCGTCTGTCCATCCGTCCGTCCGTCTGTTTTATATTTTCGACTTCTTCTCAAAAACCACTGCATAGAATGTTTTGATTTTGCACATGGATGATCCCCAGGTAGACCTCTACCAAGTTTGCGAAGTAGATGATGATACAATAATTTTTCTATTTTTTATGAATTTTTTAATTTATTTTTTGAAAAAAAATGAAATTTCTTCATCTTAAGAACTACGAAGCCAATTGCTTTGATATTGCACATAGGGTCATCTGGGGTCAACAAGTTCTTATTTTGGCCACCAGGTGGCGCTGTGATTTTTTCCTATCTTTTTATGAATTATTGCCTGTTAAGGCTATTTTTGACTTCTTCTCCAAAACGGCTAAACAGAATTGCTTAAAATTTTATGAGAATATAGTTGGACATTAGACAATGAATATTTGCGAAAATAATATGGATATATTAATCTTAAGTAAAGTTATGGGATATAAAACTTCGCAACTGTAAGGAAGTGCTGCATCTGTGTGTGTGTGTGTGTATATATATATATATATATATATATGGCAATACAGTGCATATATTACACTATTGTATTTACCCTTTTGACTTATTCTCAAAAACCGCTGTATGGAATGTTTTAATTTTGCACATGGATGTTGCCCAGGTGCACCTCTACCAAGTTTGCGAAGGAGATGATGATGCAATAATTTTTCTATTTTTTAATTAATTTTTTTAATTAATTAAAAAAAAAAGAATTTCTTCATCTCAAGAACTACCTAGCCAATTGCTTTGATATTGCACATAGGGTCATCTGGGTTCAACTAGTTCTCATTTTGGCCACCAGGTGGTGAAGCGATTTTTTTCCTATTTTTTTATGAATTTTTGCGTGTTAAGGCTATTTTCGACTTCTTCTCCAGAACAGCATGATAGAATTGCATAAAATTTTATCAAAATATAGTTGGACATTAGACAATGAAACTTTGCGAAAATAATGTGGATATGTTAATTTTTGACAAAGTTATGCGATATCAGACTTTGTCACTGTAAGTGAGTGCTGCCACTGTACATGGGCAGCCATTGAAACAGCCAGGTATGTCAATTGATAATACATGTACTACCATGGACAAGTCAGGTCGCCCTATTCAATTTTCTTTCCTGAATAAAGTCAACTATGACCTTTTCTACACTGTCAATTTGTATCTTTGATAAATGCTGAATCAAATTTACATATCACATGAAGGGATTTGCTATCCGAAACAGACAATTAAGCAAGCAGCTACATATATCTAGTATCAGTTCGGCCCCTTTTCGGTAAATGCACCTTTTATATTGATTACCGTGTAAGTCAATGGGCATTCTAATGCTAATTTACATTTTCAACTTCTTCTCTAAAACCGTCCTCCAGATTTACTTCAAACTTAATGGGGATATACCTTGGGTGAGTGTTTGCCAAGTTTGTTCCAATGGTCATGTTCCAATGAATTTCGGATTTTTTATGATTTTTTTTTCAAAAATCTTCACAAAAGTTTTAATAGGAAAGTTTAACATGGGAATTTCTTGTAAAGTTATAAGTTAAATAATTTTGGCCAGATTTACTTCAAACTTGGTGGGGATGTGCATTTGGTGAATCTCTACCAAGTTTGTTTAAATGCTCACGCTCCAGTGATTTTTGAATTTTTCATGAATTTTTTTGTTCTTTTTTTGGGCAAATCTTAAAAAATCTTCTCCCAAACTGCCACCCAATTGTTTTGATATCCCACAGGGACACTCCCTGGGACTCCTAGTTCTTAATTTGTTCACCAGGTGGCGCTGTGATTTTTTCCTATTTTTTTATGATTTTTTTGTGTGTTTTTGCTATTTTGACTTCTTCTCCAGAACCGTCACTCAGATTAAGCTGAAGGGTGGTGGATATGTTCCTTGTAGAAGGGTCAAATAGAGTTGTTCAGTAGGTGGCACTGCTGTGGAGTCCTGATTTTTAAAGATTTTTTCAATTTAGGCGTTTGTCGGTCAATGCAGCTTTCCTGTTGATTACTATGGAAGTCAAAGGACATTCTAATGCTAATTCACATTTTTGACTTCTTCTCCAAAACCGTCATCCAGATTGATTTCAAACTTGGTGGGCATATGCCCTGATGGGTCTCTACCAAGTTTGTTCAAATGGTCATGCTCCATTGATTTTATATTTTTTTATGAATTTTTTGGTTCTTTTTTTGGGCAAATCTTAAAATATCTTCTCCGAAACCGCTCACCCAGTTGCTTTGATATCTCACAGGGACACTCCCGGGGAATCTTAGTTCAGAATTTGTTCACCAGGTGGTGCTGCAAATTTTTTCCAATTTTTTATGATTTTTTGTGTGTTTTTGTTATTTTCGACTTCTTTTCCAGAACCGTCACTCGGATTAAGCTATGACTTGGTGGATATGTTCCTTGTAGAAGGGTCAAACAAAGTCGCTCAAAAGGTTGACTCGGTTCATATTTTCATTCCTTTTTTGATAAAGTACAAAATAAAACAAATTTATACGGAACTTAAACATGGAGATTTCTTGTAAGGAAAACAACTTAGATATTTTTTGCCATATTTATGTCACACTTTGTAGAATTGTACCTTTGATAGGTCTCTACATATGTTATTCAAATGTTCACACTGCATTGATTTTTGCATAAATTTTTGGGTAATTTTTTTCAAATAAGCAGATGCATGTCAGCGGAGCACAGGATCATCATGATCCTCTTGTTGTAATTTGTTTTGATTTTGACCAATTTCAAGTGTTTTTGTTGGCAGTGACAATGCTTAACAAGGTTAACAGGACAAAGGGGAATGGTTCGCATTTTGTACGATAAAATATTAAAAGGTCCTGTGTGCAGATGGGTATCAGAAAAAGGATCCCATATGAAGCATTGTCTGTCTTCAGTGTTGCATGTTGTGTCAAGCAGTATACACTTGAGGAGGGAAAATAAGAGTCAAGAGCCAGGAAATCAAATCAGACAAGGGTTAAGCTAGGACAGCTCTATCATATATCACCATGACTCTTTGACCTGTAACTCCTCCATGAAAGTTTCAGATCTGTCTATGTGGGTGTTAGTATTCGTCTCATTTTTGCAATGTATATATGTAATCTGTCCAATGTGATGTGCCTTGCATAATCCCATTTTGTTATTTACCAGTATCTTCTCCCTGTATTGATGTTTTTCTGTTACAAAATGGAAAAATATCTTGTGGCTCTATGTTTGCATAAATTGACTTGCTTCAAATTTTGTATTTTGTACAAAAATGATAGGTATGGTTGAAAAGGTTAATAAGAAAAAGGTTTGGTGGGTAAAAGATCCATGTTGTGCAGACTACAGGACTATACTTATAACATGTACCTAACGCTTCTGGTGCCACATTTTGCAGTGATTCAACAGCTTTTCTTAGTGCATTTTGGGCACAATGCTAAAATGCATATATTGCATCATCATCATTATACCAGTACCTCTTCAAAGTATGTTGTTTGCATTATCATAATTGGCTGCCATATTGATAAATTTTAATTCTGCATCCAATGGTTTGTGAATCAGAACAGTTGTTTAATCTTTTTTTTTTTTAATTACAAGCTTTGGCCAAGAAAATGTTCAGTGCGTTAGCTCTGTGCTTTTTTTTTCATGGAGGCATTGGGGAGAGGAACTAAGACCTTGCTTCATGTAGATGTCGTATGGTCCAGCTGATAATGTCATATTACCAGTAAATGAAGAATTAAAAACATTAAGGTCAGAGTGATGATATAAGTCTCACCTCGCACCATTTAGTGTGTGTTACTGGGTGTATTATAATTTTGGCTCTCCAATGTGGAGACTAGAAAACCATGTAGACAGCATTTCACAGAGCTCATATTCGTTTTTTTTTTTTTTTTCATATGGAAGTCAAATATATACAGCTTTGTGTATACTTGGTTTGTACTATTAACAGAAGCATTCACTGGAAGCTAATTTTGCTGATATCAAATGTAATAGGATATACCTGAAATAAGAATATGCCTAATTTTTTAAATACTCCAGACAATAAATTAAATCAAACATGACAAACCAACAAAAGAGGAGGAAAAGAAAGTAAACAACCAGTCCATATGTATAAAGAGGAGCCTCCCCCTACTAGTTTCGGACATCCTTGTCCTTCCTCAGGCGAAAGGAGGCTCCTATATGTACTTTATTCGTAGCCCTTATATTAAAATTGAGGTGCAAAACTTTTCTGATTGTGACGTATTTAGAAGTGTTTTTGATCCCCGCTAGAAGTCTCTGTGTATGCGGCAAAAATAAACCCGGAAGTGAACAGCGGAATTAAAAGTGAAAAGAGAGATATTGAATAGTGATAATAAAAGTGACAAGGTACTGTTAATTAGAGTCACTGCCATCACTGGACAATTGCAAGTCTGTGTACAGGATAGAAGGGGTTTTATGGGAAGAAATAAGCGATGCAATTGTGGCGATAGTTTCTTGAATTCGTTGGTCGATTTCTAGTATCTGCGTGGCCGGGTCCGAGCTGGATGGATACCAGTATTCGTCTTGGCAGGGGGTAGAGCAGCGGGATTGAGATTCATAGGTCTCCTCATCTGTGTCGCTGTCCGATAGTCTGGATATTTGAAAAGGAGTGATATCTTTAGATAATTGCTGGACCTTTGCACAGCCGTCAATAATAGATTTTCTCAGTCCCATCTGGGTTCTGGCGGAGTTGATACCCGCGATGATACGTAAAGTGGCTTCCTTAGTTTTCTTGACAGATATAATGTGCCGTTTTTTGCCAGAGGCTTCCCATGGACGTTTCGTCGTGGGTTCGGTGGCTATAACCCTGGGGTTGAACGATACGGGAGTGATGTTGGTCCCGGGATGCTGTTTGTCTGCATGCCGTTTGAAGTTGTCCGTGCGGCCAAAGTTGCTAAGGCATATGGGGCAAGTGAGCCTAGGTCTCTCTAGGTCGTGGGTCCTGAGATGTCTTCTGAGGGACCAAGCAGAGCTGTATGATTTCCCGCATATAATGCATGAATGTTTCATGATGATGGGAAGAAACTATTCTCTGATGTTGAGGCCTAATGGTAAAACAGTGTTAAGTTCTTGTATCCAAGTGATTTCAGTGGCTAAACGTAATGACGTGTTGTTGTTCGTAACAACCTGAATGCCTGTGACGTTTAAATGATTAACGTTATGATTGGGACAATTAAAGTGTTGAGCTACTGTGGTCTCCTTATTGAGAGAAATGTAGGGCCAGTACTTTTCCGCGATCGCGGAAAACGGACGGAATTCACGGAATCTATGATCTCAAACGGAATTTATGATTTGGAACGGAAATCGACAAATGCCACGGAAATTAAGCGGAATTTGTGAATTTTGCCTCTCAAATAATTCAAAATCACCACATATGTCATCGCGTAAAGCAAAACACACGGACTTGGATCCAAATTTGACGAGTCGGCGGCGTTATCGATACCACGTGGAGCAAATTTAATGACAGGCCGGACACCTGCGCGCTGTAGACCCCATTGCTACCATATCCATTCATTTGCATGGCATATAGATATAACGCGCAACAGAGGTACAATGATAATAGCGCCGTCTGTAGGTGGAGGCTGTCAAAGTACATAGTAAACAATATGGAGTCACTTTGCCGTTCGTCGATGGATCAACATTTTCCAGAGGCGATAAGATCAACTGTTTTTCCTTTTTTATTGACCAGAGCTAAAATCGTGCCCTAGAATTAGTGAAACGGAAATGAAACGGAATTTGTAGTTTCCCAAAACGGAAAAACACTCATTTTGAAACGGAAAAATACAGGCCCTAGAAATGTCAGATCTATGTTGCTGCATACGTTTGTTTAGAGTTTGTGATGATTGACCAACATATTGTATACCACAAAGAGAACACTCTATGAGATATATGATATTAAAGGATTGGCACGTAATCCTTTGGGTAATATGATAAGTAATTTTGGTGACCTTTGACCTAAAGGTGTTAGTAGTTTTCATGAGCTTACAAGTAGAACAAGGGGTCTGGCACGGAGAACAGCCTGGTATAATACTCGGTTTGGTGGAATCATTTAGAACTAGAAATCCTCTAATATTTTTGGCCCTCCGAAAGGTTTGCTGTGGTCGTGAGGAATGGATGTGCAAAGTTTCTTCATTTCGACTTAAAATATCCCAGTTTCTTGATATTTTTTTAATGGAAATAGGAGAGGAAGGGTTCATGTTTGTGATAAAGTTAATGGTACGGTCTTTATCTCTGGTGACGTTGTATGTAAGCAGAGAAGCGCGATCTAGTTGACTTGCTTTGGCTATAGCTGATACAACAATGTGATTAGGGTATCCGCATTTGAGAAAATTATCCAATAAAATATTGGTTTGTGTGACAAAGTCTTGTTCATCAGAACAAATTCTCCTCAGACGAAGAGCTTGACTATAAGGGATGGCGTTGAGGCAGTGTCTGGGGTGGCAAGAATCATACCTAATATATGTTTGACTATCAGTAGGTTTCCTATATATGCTTGTTTGTACTTTACTGTTGTGTAGAGTGATCTTTACATCCAGGAAATTAATTTCAGAGCATGAATATTCAGAAGTAAATTTGATGGTGTCGTGGGCATCATTAAGATAATTCAGAAAAGTTTGAAGGGTATTCTCACCGTGTGGCCATACAGTGAAAATATCGTCTATGAACCTTAACCAGACTTTTGGTTTTAGAGGCGCGTTATGAAGTAAATCTTGTTCTAACTTAGCCATGAATAAATTCGCATAATTAGGGGCCATTTTTGTGCCCATGGCCTTGCCTGCGACCTGAAGATAAAATTTATCGTGGAACTTAAAACAATTATGAGTCAAGACCAAATGAATAAATTTTAAGAGAAGCCAAGTATGCGGTTGTTGGTTTTGACGAGAGTTGAGGGCTGACTAAGCAGCTTCGATGCCTTGTCTGTGTGGGATGTTAGTGTATAACGACTTGACATCTATGGTGGCTAGTATGTCTTCTGGAGAAAATACGATATTGGAGAGTTTGATTAGAAAGTCTGTAGTATCCTTAATGTATGAAGGAATGAGGATAACTAGAGGTTTAAGATGTATATCTACGAAAGCAGAGATTTTTTCTGTAGGTCCGGAGACAGCTGAGACAATGGGTCTTCCTGGTCTGTTAACCTTGTGTAGTTTCGGAAGTAGATATAGTAGAGGTGTACGTGGGTGATTAGTGAGTAGTGAGGATTTCTCTTGAGGAGTTAAGTGGCCTTTACGGTGCATGTCTCCAATAAAGTTGTTAATAGAATTACAGAATGAATTAGTTAGGTCCTTACTAACTAATTTGTAGGTGGAAGTGTCTGATAATTGTCTTAGCCCTTCGTTGACATAATCGGAAGTGTCTAAGATCACAATGGCTCCTCCTTTGTCAGCTGGTCTTATCATGATGTCTTTATTTTGTTGTAGGTTCTGTAAAGCTCGGAATTCTGCTTTAGTGAAGTTGGATATCGGTGTTTTACGTGACCTATTTAGTGGCAGTGAGTTTGATAGATCGCTTTCAAGTGCCTCAATGTATATGTCCAGATGACTACATAGATTTTTACGCGGAGTGAAGGGTGAATTGGATACATGTTGTAGAGATTGACTTGAGTCCGCCATGTCTAGATTGGAGGTACCCTTGTATCTAAAAAAAGTGTAGAAGACGTAATTTCCTGGTGAAACAGTATGTATCTATTAGGATGTCTTGTCTAGTGATAACGGAGGGGATGGGACAGTAGCCAAGCCCTTTAGATAGCACATTATTTTCGTCTTCAGTTAATTGGTGCCGAGAAAAGTTGAAGATCTTTGTTGATCCAGTCTTCACCTGGCGAGAGCGCCTTTTTTGCCATTTGTATTTTGAGGTGAACCTCCTTCCCATTTCTTGTTCCTTCTTTGTCGTAATCTAAGTTCTTCAGCGGCCTTTTGTTTGGCGAGATTGGATTTAATGAGGTCTAATTCTGTTTCAGAGGTGTCCTCCGAGAATAGAGAATAGGCCTTTTGTATTTCCAGACAATAAACTTAAACTGTAGTTACGTACGTACATGTACATGTATGCAGCTTTTATTTCGCTGGAGATGACACCATTCAGCAAAAAGCTGGTTTTCAAGAGGGCTCTGACATACAGTGTATATATCTGATACAGACAATACAAAATTAAACTAAGACAGTACAAAATGAATTTAGTTAAAAGTTCAGATTTAAAATAGTTATGAGAGCACTCAAAATGCTTATTTCATACTAATAGTTATTCTATGAGCCCATGTGTTATCCTGTGATGTGCTTATTTAGTAACATTTAAAATTGTTCAAACAGGTGCATTTTTAATTGTTGCTGGTAGTGTTTTATAAAATGTGGCTCCTTGGTGCACCAAAGTCCTTTTCAGACTGTTTGCTTAATGTCTTCGTAATAGAAGGTGACTAAAAAGTTTCTGGTCTATTTCTAAATCGGTTTTCTTAACATTTGAATAAATGATGTTGCAGTAGTCGAAAATTGGCAATACTGGTGCCTTATGTAAAACTTTTGCTTTCTTCACATTGAAAACAGAAAGCCTGCAGAAAATATTGTCACATATACTATCAATTTATGTTGACCAGGATAATTTTGAGTTAAGTTGTACTCCTTAAGTCAAAACACTTGTACATGTACTTTGTAACTCACTCAGTTTCAGTTCCGCAATCTAACACTCAGCTATTGGATGCATGTTTTCAACTTATGAGTTGTGCCAAATACCATTTTTATTTTGCTGATGTTTAGGTGTAGTCTATTTAATATAAACCAGTCATGGTCCAATGCTAGGTCCTCAAAACGAGCTCTTATTTGGTCTATAGAACAGTTGCTGCTCATTTTTGTCTTGCCAGCATAAGCTGTTGGTGAGACTAAGCAGTCACTTTCCGGATGTCTGGATGTCCGTCCGTCAACAGAAAACTTCGGAGTGGCTTGAATTACGCTGGCGAAACATTCATGCCCCCAGGCATGACTCTGGTATTAGGGCAGTGTCATCTGTGTAGAGGAGTTGCTTACACATGCTCATCATCATGCATGGATAAGCCATTTCCATACAGGACCAACAGGGTGGAACTAAGTGTCGATCCCTGGGACACTCTCTATGCTGTATGTACTGTTTGCTGGATATAATTCTGTTTACACAAACAAGTTGCTTAATGCCCATTAAGGTAGTTCCTAAATTGTTGTAACTCTGTATCATTTACACCTATATGTGACTGCACTTTTGGAGAAGACAATTAATAACCGTCTTGTCGAATGCCTTCTTTAGGTCAAGATACACTACACCATTGAGTTTTCCAATGTCCTTGTCAGACAGAATATTGTCAGTTGTGTGAAACAGTGTTGTGTGTGTTAAGGTTGATGCTGTTGGAAACCAGATTGCTCTGGACAAGGTAGCCCATTGTTTGTCATGTAGGTTTTAAGTTATTCGTGGACAGCCTTTTCAGAATATTTTCATAGTTAATCATCAGTTAATCATTTCAATAATATTTTCATTGTCATCTGAGTTAATTCATTGACATAGGGATAGAGACGGTAAAAGCACCAATTAAATTTTTTTCTAAAGTTACCCTGGGTTTATATGAGAGATTTTAAGTCTGTCCGAACTATAGAGGACTCAAAAATAAGTATGTGATGTATTACGATGTGCTCAGTAGAGCCACTAATAGGGTGTATATGGCAATACAAATACAGGTTTTTTTCTTGTCTTAGTCATTAATAGATCAAAGGAGATGAAAGGCTCATGGTGCAAATTGCTTGTGTAAGGTAATGCATGCTCATATTTAAACTTAATTAAATGTTCATGTGTATATTTCCATAATTGATAAGGGGGACAAACCGTTAACTAATATGAGGAGTTTTTGCCTAATTTGTGCAAACAAAGAATTTCTTTAGGTAGTATTAGTATATAATGGAGGCTGCAATCAAGAGTCAGATATCTTTCCAATTCGTTATATAGTTTATAAACATAATTAACATATATATACATGTATGAAATAACCAGATTTTTAGAAATGCAGCGATGCCAACAAAATCAGTCTGGTGGTGATTGCTGTGTAAACAAAGAGATAATGGGGGATATGGGTATGCTCTGCAATTTTGTGCCATTAAACATGTGCAGACAGAAGCATCAGTGTGCCACATCTTCCTTGTTGTTCTGAAGTAAAGAATATCACAATCCAATCGCTCCATGTTCCCTGGTTGATCCAGTCATTGCCAAATTGTCTAAACACATAAATTAATTACGGTGGTATCATGATCAATTCAAAATTTGGAAACTTCAAGGCTTCAACAGCAAAGTGAATGTGTAAACAGGTCATCAACAGGAAACCATCGGTCATCATTAAAACCATATAATATAAACGTTTCATTCTTGAAATATATATGTGTATATATATATATATATATATATATATATATATATATATATATATATATATATATATATATATATATATATATATATATTGTACATGTATATTTGACTTGAAATCTGATTCAGCAATTTTGATTTTATGCTTCTGTTCTCCCATGACAAGTATACAAAGTTATAGATTGGCCCATGTTCTGATGGTGCCTTGAGAAAATGACTACTTTATTTTTGATGCTGATATCTTCCACAGAAACTGTTTTCAAAACAGTTATGAGTAGGTATGTTTTGGCTCTTAAGTCCTCAATATTTAAGTGAGTCTTTGTTTGAAGAAAATCTGAAAAATGGAAATTTAGGAATCATAAACATGGCAAGTGGAGTTCCCCACCGACATGCGCATGCTGAGAAATTGGAGTTCAAACCACTCTGTACCCCTTTCACAACAGAATTTGTTTGGCTGGACTTAGCAGGATTATTTCTGGGCAGATTGTGAGTTCTTGATATACTTGTTTTTATATACAACCTGTCAATTTTTTTCTCCATATGGAAGTTTGCAGAATGTCTCATTGATTTTTGATATCTTCATGTCAACTTCATTGCAAAACCAAGCTCAAAGCTGCTTGTGGTATTGATGTTGATGTACCTCACAGTGGATGCCCGGCATTAATCATCTGATGGTCTGCAGTGGCTGCAACCATGCCCTTTTCACATTGCTAACTATATATATCCTTGGACGTAGATTTCTCATGCTGGTTTTTCCTTTCTTTGCTTTAGGCATTATTGTAACACATTAGTCATACAGGTGTGCAGCAAATTCATCAGAGTGCTCCTCACTCCAGAACTATCAAATATGGGCTATAATCCCTCAAGTCAGGTGAAGTATACAAAAACTTACATAATTACCAGGTTATTTCCACGCCCTTGTGAAAAAATGGCCTTGTCACTAAGTTGTCCTGCTACGTAGTGGCTAGTTATCTGCTAGTTATCCAATAAGTAATGGCTGCTTAACATTTTACCATGCAAACGACTTTGTGGCTAAGTAGCAGGAAGAAGAAATCTGATTGGTGGACAGTCAAGTGAGAAGCCACTAGTTTGTGTGAAGTTGCAGCTAGTTTGCAGATAAGTAGCCACTAGTTTGCAGCTAAGCTGCCACTAGATGCTCTTATTGGCAGGTTTTCTGCTAAGCTGCCATTAGATGCTCCCACTGGCTGGTCTGATGCTAAGTAGCTGCTAGTTTGCGGATAAGCTGCTGCAAAGTAATGTTCCATTGGCTGGTCTTCTGTACTCACTAACAGGGTAGAGCTGGTTGACTCTCCATTATCTTTCATTGCTATGGTTATCTAATCTTACAAATTTCCCACAAAATTTGTTTTACAATATCTGTGTTGTTACTGATTGACTTAAGAATGAGTCAGATGGAAGGCAATGATTTCATTTCGAATTCTGATTTAATTCAAATTTTGACTTACAATTTTGTACTCTACTTCTCCCTTTAAAGATGTTGAACAGTTGTCATTATCTTGGGCTGTTTTTTTTTAAATTAATAACTGGAATCTGAATTAATACTTGCTGATGACTTTTAAATGAAAATTTCAAATTCCGTATACATGTTGGGGGAATATTGATTGCATTGTAAATGCCTGTTAATCTTAACATTTTAAGTGTTAATGTTTGTTAATGTTGGAGAACTACAAAGTCCTTCTTGTTAAGTTGCTGCTAGGTCAGACAGAAACAGAGTTCTTCTTGCTAAGCTGACTCTAGGTTTTCCAGTGACAAAGTTCTTCTTGCTAAGCTGCCGCTAGTTCGGTCAGAAACAAAGTCCTTGCCACCAGGTTGGTCAGAAACAAAGTCCTTGCAGCTAAGCTACTGCAAGGGTGGGCAGCATAAAAATCCTGCAAGTAAACAGTCACTAGGTAGCAGCAGCTTAACAGCTAGCTGCCAAACAGTCGCTACTGAGCACCTACTTTATAGCAAGCTACTTGCTCATTTTAAGTCTTGGTGCTAACTAGCCACTATCTATTGGCTTGTTTAGCTCTAAACTACAAACATTTTTGTTTGAAATAGCAATTCACAGGTAAAATAAAGCACTGCATGGGCAATGCTGATTTTGGCATTCATGACAGTGATTTAACATTTCTGACACATGTGGGGCAGTTGTTGTGAGTACGTGTTCAGATTTGTACATGTACATGTAAATTACCTGTAAATTCTGTTCCTAGTCTGGTGGTGTTGTGAATGTGGGTCATAGTGAGATAAAGCCATAGCCCAAAACCTGATATAGTGCGCAGATAATGATATTGGTCATATTACTTTGTAAGTGTAGAATTTGGAATTACATCATTTTGTTCTATTTTGACTTCAAATGTCTACCAAACAATATGAGGAAATATATGAGGGATGGTTCAACATTATCATCATATTTACCCCTCAGCCCATAACTCCGGCGGGGTATTGTCATCACCTATGGGTCCATCCGTCTGTCTGTCCATGCCTTGTTAACGCCATATCTCCAAAAATACTCACTTTACAAAGACCAAATTTTTATCACAGGGGCTTATTGAGGTGCTTCAGGTGCCTATTGAAAAAAAGTAGGTCACTAGGTCTCATTTTTAGGTCACAGTACTATGTTGTAAAAAAACAGGTGTTAAGACATCTAAAAAATATTGAATGTAGCTTCATCAATTATTTATGACAGTTGGACCTAAGGATGCCCCAGATACCTAGTGAAAACTAGGTCACTGGGTCACATATTTAGGTCACAGTACTGCGTTGAAGAAAAATGGCCTTTCCATGATATCTCTGCTCATTGCATTTGCGCCAAAGCTTTGTCATTCGGTTAAACAGAAGTAACCTGACCTACTGGAGGGGTTACAATTGTTCTCATCTACGCATCCCTCCGTCCTGGCCGAGGGGTTTTATGGTGATTGATCAACTTCTAGTTGAATTAGTACTTAGGGTACTGAATTTTATGACCCCCCTCCCCCCCCCCCCCAAATTGGTACTTTAAAAATGATGCTTTTACCCAAAATTCATAGCAAAAATTGCACAAAACAGGCAAAAAATTGACCACTATTTTCCATATTCTGTGAAAGTGTACAGACCCATTTAACCCCCTCCCCCCTTGCATACTGTAAATACTAATTCAAAAATGATGAAAATGTTGAGCCATCCCTAAGTTTTTGTGGGGCATTGAAATCATTGCTTAGAGAAACTGGTATCCCATTCAGAAGGGTCTAAATGATGTACCCACTGCATAATCTAGATTTTCCAACCTGACAGAAATTTTATGCATGAAATCAAGTTAATATAAGGGAAGTTATAAAGCACTCTATTGTAAATCAGACTGCTTAATGCATGTGACACACACAAGGTGCATGTAAGTTAGCTGGTCTGGCAATTGTTTGATCTTTTGATCTGTTAATTATGACGGTCGACAGTTACCATCATAGACATCAGATACACACAACAAAACATGGTTGATTCACTGTAGTGGTCTCAGTGCCATATAGCATTGCAGAGATGATGTAAGTTTTCTAAATCTCATCCTAGCTGATCTCTTCTGTAATTTACTGTTGATCATCCAAAGTGACACTGATCCCAGTGGGTCTGCACTAGACCACTAGCTGCACAGGTTGCCAAATTAGACCGTGCATGGGACTTGTTCATTAGTAGACTTTGCGTCAGTGAGCCGAGTACCATTTGTTAAAGTACAGTGACTGTATAGTAGGCATATCCTACTTATAATAATCTTGTATTTGATCATTTAATTTACAACTTAGATGTACATTCCAAATTTCAGCAATGGATAGATAATATAACAAGCTAATCAATGCTGCCAAAGTCTGGGGAAAAAAAGAGCCAGTTTGGCCCCAAAACAACGAATTTTGGTTTCCCATTTAATACCTTAAATCAGTACTCTCAACACCTTTCATTGATCACATTCGTCCATACTTTTTAGTTTTGAGTCATTTGGTGTATTTCTTGTGTTTAGGGTCATCTGATTTATAACACACAAAGAAAACTTTGGGTTTTTTATATGGATACGGAGATACTTTAGAATTAATCCTGGGTTATTTTGTTATCTTGTGGGGGGCTCTGCCCCCCTCCCCCCATATCTTCCTTTTTTATTTTCTTTAATCTAGTGTTTCTTAATCTTGTGGGGGAGGGGGGTGGATCTGCCCCCCCTCCCCCCGTTTCTTTTTTTTTTTTATCTTCTAGAGGTCTCTGTCATTAATAAACTTCCTTGTAAACATGGCAGTCAAATGACAGTGGCATACAGACAAAAGATTTTTTACAGGATATTTCACGTCATTCCATTCCAAAATGACAAGAAATAATATGAATATGTGACTAATTAAGTAATTTGGGACAGTTTTATATGGAGGTACATAATATATATTGTAAGAAAACACCCATGACTAATTCTAAAGTTTAGCCATGGATACTGCTACATGTTTCGTGACTGTCATTATGTAGTCATTTAGATGTGTTTTATATCTCCTGTATTGTGTGTTCCATAAAATATTGTTTTTGTCAAGCTGAAACCTGAAACATTATTGGAGATAAAGAAGTGTATAAATTTATTCAGACAAGACTGACATACATATACAGTTTTTGTACATATGTATGCAAAGAAAGGATACAGTCTACTAACATAACTGGTACAGTTATAGTGTACAACATGCATAGTGGCAAGGTCTGACACAAACATGTAGGTATGATGACTCTGGGTTGAGTATATTCCCACAACTGGCACCCAGCCACACTCTTATCACTAAGTGAAAAACTCAATTGTACATGTTTACCATTATTAATGCTTAACTCTCAATTTTAGTCCTAAGTTTTGACTTTTGAGTCAACAGGTTTCCTCGTTTCACCTTGGGTGCAATGCACCCACAGAGTGCTCAGGTAAGATGTTGACCCAAACCTCATAGCTCTCCATGCAATGAATATAAATCTGATATAGTTATGCCAAATCAGAACACAGAATTGCCAATGAAAGAGTTAATCCATTTCCATTTGCCGGCTTTCCCCAGCCATTATCCTGCAGAGCGAGTCTGGTATTTGAGTAGTCAAGAAAAAGCTGATATAGATCTGAGATAGTTACTATAGATTGGTAGTGAGAGGGGATAGGATGTTATTGATTGTATAAAGACAATCTTGGTTTGCCTCTGTATGCCACCATTTATACTGATGGTGCCCACGTTCCATGCTAACTTTGTTTTGCACAAAGAAGGGCCTTAAGCTTGGTAGTGGAGAAATTATTTCCCATCTTACAAGTTGCTTGAACCTTGAGACTGTATAGAGCTGATTAAGTTTGCTGAATGATGAAAACTGACAACGCTATTGAGTTTGGCACGCACCCTGAATAGTCCTCAACAATCTAACTGTTCTTGTTTCTCAGCACTAATTCGTGATTACTTGACAAATATGATCACAGCTGCATGGAGATAGTGGTCCATTCATTGCGGCTGATGCAGCCAATGAGCAATAATAAAGGGTTATGACCAGTGTGTCATCAACGGAGCATACATAGTCTGCCTTGGAAACACATCAAGATGATTGGTCAACTAGCATTCATTAAAACCTTTATCTACCTACCGGTTATTCCAACACATTTAATAGCAGTATTCATCACATTGATGAAATAATAGTCTGTATGTAACAGAATTTTTAGAAATGGAAAACAGTAGATTTGTCTAATCTACTGTTTTCCATTTCTGCTATTAAATGTGTTGGAATTACCGGTAGGTGCTTATCAGGCGAGAGCAATAGGCAGTATGCTGTACATAACTGGATTTTTTGTCATTTTACCGCCAAAGTCTGATTGTTGTATGTAAATTGTAGGGACTCAAATCTAGATTTGAGCTGATCTTAGTTTTTATTTGGCTGACCAAGCAGAGGAACAATACTATTGCATGACGCCACATGTGTAGAAATGTTTGACCATTACAATAAGACTGATCATCATCTGAACTATCAGGAGTAGTGTGCACAAGATTTGTATGATGCTGATCCGAAACAGGATCTGTAAATTTCCAGATTTTATTTAACTTTTGAGCAATCTGAGGTGGGTATAATTTTCATTAAAATTTGCAGATAACTTTTGCTATGAATTGTTTGTGTTTGATGTGGCAAAAGAGCTCATCAGAACCCATTTTAGCAAATACTATTATTACAACTAAAAGGAAGAAGAAAGAACATTCTTTGAAATATCTATGTATTGATACAACATACATACACACAGCAGTTGAGAGCATTGGGTAGTTCATGTGTCAATACCCATCATGTGGTACTAGTGATGTTTGACCTTGAATTGTCACACAACTCTTGTTTAGTGAACCGAGTGTACAAGATTAATTTTTTCAAAGCAATTTATGGATGGAAGGAATTTGTTAGCTGTTAAAGAAAATTTGCTGTTTCCGTTCACAAATTTAAAAATACTTTGCTTTTAGGATACATTAATTGAGTGTGTATTTACTCTGGTCTTAATATAAGAACTTTTTCCTTAGTCATTGTAATCATATCTGAACGAACCAGAGAGTTCCACCATGTCTTAGAAATGAGATCAGAATAGGTTGATGGCAGTAAGTGGAATCCCCAGAATCTGTGAGAGATGGTGGGTTTGTCTTCACATGCATCACGTCATTCAAGTAACACCGGACTCATTTAAAAAAAAGTCCCCCATTATATGTGCAACAAATCTGAGAATCATGGACAACTAGAAGGCTTGTATGTTACTTTACATTGTTGATATAATGGCCAAGTTAAATGTATTCTCTTTCACTCACATTGAACATTAGTGTCTGTATCCATATTTTAAGACAAGATGGTGTTTCCAATAGTGTTCAGAATTAATAATGCACCAGCAGAATTCCTTGCATGTTGTGTGGAGAACTGATTTGGGTTTATCATTTGACCATGGTACAGTAGATGTCTGAAATTTACAAATAATTTTACTACACTAGTATTCCAAGTTTATCCTTTAATTAAAATCTATTTCTAGATCTTCCTTTACCAGAAATGCTCTTGTTCTCATCTACGATATTGTTAATGAAGGAAGTGCCTTTGTTGTACCAGTGTTCATAAATACATGTTGTATCTGCTGTTAAAAAGGGTTAAAACTACAGACTTCAGAAGTCATTTTGTTTAAGTTATTAGGTAGTTAATAAATAAACTGTAACTGATTACAAAATGTACGAAGGTATTAAAGCTGCATAGCTTGTTTTGAGCATAAATCACTCGATCTGGAAAGCTTTAAAGATTATGATGAGGAGCAGACTTGCCTGTAAAAAATCAAATTTAAATTTGTTTGGAGATGATATGACCTGAATCAAATTCATTAAAGCTGTAGCATATACATGAGCTTACACATTTATTGTTGATAGCTGTCTACACTGCAGCCCTGAATTTGGTCAAGGACAAAATAAAATTGACCCAAGGGCAGTGTGGTGCAATGTGGCAAACCTCCCTGCATTCAACTGAGAAGTGACTGTAACTGAATGGCACAAGTCTATGGGCATGTATGTGAGGGGAGTGGCTCTTGACATGTGAATAATGAGAGACAGACAGACAGTTGTGCATTATTTGTGGTCAGTGGAGTTTGGTTCATCATGAGGGAGAAGCCATTGGCCTGTTCTCATTATACAACCCAGCAGAGATTTCCTGTAAATCTGTCACTAGTTCCAGGTTGATACTGTAGCAATATATTCTGCTAGTCCAGCTTAATTAGAAGAAAGGTCAGTGTAGAAATTGTACTTCCAAGCTTTTCGTGAGATCCTTTTTTCTGGCAAAAAACAATCAACAGTGTTGTAATGATGACCTTTTTTTCTGGAACAGACCTTGATCATTGGTATGCTTATAATTTTCTGGAGTGTTTGAGTAAGTACCAAGACTACAAAGTTGCTGTGCTGTACTCCAACATGTTTCACCACAATGTAATGGCCACTGGCACTGCCTCTTATACCAGGGTGGAAACAGTCACAGGTGCTAACATATTAACTGGTGTTTGGCATGTGCTGTAGAAATGCACATATAACATGAGTACATATGACAACTCTAGAAATGTGTTATAGCACGAGTTTCCATCAGCATGCATGGTTCTTGGATGGTTTTCTGATTTGACCACCAGCTGTCCTTATATAAGGCACAAATATGTGAAGGCACTGCCTAGCAGTGAAAGACCAGCACCATCTTTTACTCATAACTGCCATCCCATGGTCTATCCAGGAATTTATACCGAATGATGGAAGAATTAAGTTGGGGGAAAGGTATGATGGAGGGTTGCTGCACATCACTCTTACACACATACATATGTATGCACAAGGCAGAATGAGTCATACACAAAACATGCAAAAGTCAGAATTGAACAGGGAAGAAGTGAAGTGAGCCAGAATTATTCATCTGGAGGTAGAATAGTCATTGGTATTCTGACTGTTTTACACTCTTTTCTGTTCAGTGAATCAAGTGACATCCACCTTGGGTGGAACTCCAGTGATACCTGTTACATGTATATGCCAGCAAATAACTCACGGACAAGTATGCAAGAACAATAGCCTAACTAACCATGTAATGACTGAATATACACTGTCATAGGACTTGACATATACATTGGTGAATCCACATGTGCATATACATTCCCATCAATTTCATGGCCATATAGCTTTCTGTTCCATCCTTGTGAGAATACAATGTATCAAACGACCTCCAGCATGTTTGGCCAGTTCATTGGAGTGGTGATTGAGATGACCTCTGGTATTTGGACACAAATAGTGCCCATCAATTTCATGGGCTAATAGGTAGTAACATATACTTTCTGTAGGTTACATCTATCGCTGATATACTAGTCTTGTAAATATGTATTTTCTGCAGGATACATTTTATCATTGATATACAAATCCTTATAAAATGTTTTTTTTTTTGTGAGGATACACTTGTCATCTATACACTGATCAAAATATATTTTGTGGAGGATACATTTATCATTGCCATTCATGTTGCTATAAAAAATATTTCCTGTGGAGGATATACTAGTGTACTTTTCTTGGAGGATATATTTATCATTGATATGGTTATAAAGAAGTCTTTTCTGTACAAGATACATTTGTCACTATGTAATACATATACGTATGAAAATGTTTGCATGGAAATTTAGGCTATTTCTTAACTGTCTATTTGATAAAGTATACTCTCCATTAATTCTTTAGTAATACCCATCCATTTCTGTTGTCACTGTCAAAATATACTTTTGTGTGACATATAATTTATGCATGTCTAAAGATTCCAACAGGTGTAGACACAGTTGTGTGCTGCGATCATGTGAACGTTTCCCATCAGTTGTTTGCATATTGTCAATATGATGCATGTCTGTGCATATAATTATTACAGCTGTTTCTCATTCAGGTGGAAGAAAAAGGGACTTACATGTAAAACTTGAAAGTGTATGTGAGGTCTGGACAGTAATTTGACAGAAATACATGTGACGGGTAAGCTTCCTGGTGGTTTGTTATGGTCCCAGGCCTTGGTCAGTGGTTCTGGCAGTGCCTGGCAAGTCATGCTTGTGGCAGCTGCAGCATGACTTGCCAGGCAGTACCAGAACCACTGACGTAAGACTATAGGCATGTTGGTACTTGAATGAAAGCTCTTTTCATGAAGAATTTAAATATGCAATTGTCATCTTAAATCTAGGTAAATATACGTAAATATCAGGGACTGGTATGGAATGAGTTAAGCAAGCTCCAAAGGCAGTTGTGATTATAATGACCAGAGACAACTGCCCATTGGATATCAGTTGTGCATGTAGCCAGTGACATAAGGTGTCTGTAGGGCCAACCTGGTGTTGCTCACCAACTGTTTACAATGTACACTGCTGATACAAAAGTACAAAACTGCCTCTTACACTACTTTATAAATAGAAAACAACATTTAACCCTCAAAGGGTCATTTACCTGGTCTCGGTCAAACAGCTTTTCCCAGTGCATTCTGGGTGCTTAGTGCCCAAAGTGCACCAAGGAAAACTATTGACTGGAGTCAGATTATTCTTTGTTACTTTCTTTTCACCTTTCTTGAAAATTGCTCACAAAGCACAGAATAAAACAAAACAGAATGAAGCAGACACCATTTTAACTACTGGTCATTGACAACTGGTTTGACCGGGAAAGTGGTGAGAAAGCTGGTTATAATTATACGTTTTTTCGTATAAATGTATCCTATACACAGTCTTTGCAGTCCAAGTTACCGGCAACAATTGAACAGGGAATGTCTAACAGAATGATTGTTCTACTACAAACAATAAAACTCATCAATTGCTTATCATCATACAAAGTAGTACAACTGTACAGAAAATGCTACGTACCATTTGCATCCTGAGAGGCAAAGTTAAAATACACATAATGAAACTCTGCATTTATAAGCAAAACTTTACGTATTTAGCCCATTCAACATTTGCCACATTCATATTTGTTAGTTATTATGTGGGTTGTCTTTGCTGAATATTTAGCTTGGGCAAGGAGCTGCTACTCAGAGAGACATGTATGGGTGGATCTCTGAAACAAGGAAGACCCTTTAATTTATTTGGGCTAATGCAGCCTATGTCAAAATTCTGCAGAAGAACGTGTAAAATATGGACAATAGTACTTCCGTATGCATATAGGTTAGACACTGACAGGTTAGCTCACGGAGAGTAAAGAGTTCAGACTCCGGAATAGGGTAATGACTACTGGAAAGTGGTTCCAGACAAAACGACACAAATACAATACATATATAAGTATAATTCCTTATAAAATTACAATAATGAAAAACAATATAAATCACATGCAGTATATAGATTTTTGGGGAATAAACATCAGACTAATTCCTTGTGAAATTACATCTCAAATTACAATATTGAAAAACAATATAAATCACATGCAGCATATAGTTTTTTCTGGGGAGTAAACTTCAGACTTACAGCTTTATCGAGAAACATGAATAAATGTATATTTCATTCATTTTTACACATGTGTTTTCCCAATAAATCATGCTAAGAAAACAGAAAGATTAAACTTTGGAGTTTTCTTTGCTATAGCTCACCAGATCTCTGCATGGCATCATTGATGATCATGATCTGTGGCAGGTACATGTAATCTGTTAGGAGGTAATGGCAAGGTTAATGTTATATCATCTGCAACAGCCACATTTAATCACATGCATGCATGTATTTTGCTTTGGACTCCCCATTTTAAGTGCACGAGAACTTGAATGCTGTCACGACTCTGCCTGTCCATGACCATGTTTGCTTGCTTGCAGTGACACTGCACTGTAGCCTCTGGGGTTTTTTTTATATGTATCACCTGCAATATCTACATGTGTATGTACCAGAATGGTATTCAGGAGTGCCCACACAGGGTCTTGCTGTGTCTGACATCACAGTCAGTATGTGGCAGCTTTAAAAAGCTGTTAATTTCATATATTTTTTATCTTTATATTTTGTAGAGCACCCATCAGTCACTGTACATCAGCACAGTATCTCTTCACAAGTAACTGCTGTACTGCTCGAAGGAGAAGTTTGGAGTCTTTCTTTATATAGTTGCTGCCCATGAGAGTATCTGGTGCCAATTCCACGAACAGCAGTGGTTTTCCTCGATAATACCTGTCAGGTGACACGTATGTTTTGATCCTGCTCAACAAACCTTGGATATTTCATCTTTTTAATATCTTGCAAGAGAAGCAGTGATTGGCTGAGTTGTCATTGTGTTACAATGGCCACAGATACAGCCAAAGCTGAATAGAGATCATCAGGAGATTTACCTACCTGTCATGGAGTAGCCAATCAGATGAGAGCTCTCTGTGGACTTCAGGTCATCTGTGCCTCAACTGTTAAATGGAAGTTAATCTTTTCTATGTTTAGAAGACTTCATAACGGGATTAAAGTTGGGAATAGTGAGAATTACATATCACATCAATTAAGAAAGCCTGTTAACCAAATTGTGAATCATACTGTAAGGACCTGATTGATTACCTGGGAACAGATAAACAGGGGCAAATGTGCAGTCATAGACCCTGGTTTTGAGTGCTTCAGTGCTATATTTGTGTTTTGTTTCACTCAGGCAATGATACATTAGCTCTTTTGATGACGAAAGTTTGTATAAAATCACTGCAGTGGGAAATTGCAGCCACATAATACAACCTCTGCGGTGGCCATACAAACAGCTGGTAGGTGAAGCTGGTGTGTATACAGACACATAGAGGAGTCTGAAGCAGAGTAGCCCTACACTATGGCTCTCTCCGATACCACTGAGTTGACAAACAGTGCCCTGAACAGCAGCACAGACCAGTCCTCAAAGGACAGTGAACTCATCCTGGGATTCTTAGACAGGGATAACTATGACACAGCTATGTTCCTGGATGATTTGAGCCTGGTGAAAGAAACGTGGACAGAGGACGTGGCTTTCTACCCCACTGCTATTGTATATGGTCTCGCCTTTGTAGTTGGTGTAGTTGGAAACATACTTGTTGTTTTTGCCATTCTTGGGGACAAGAAGTCTCGGAATGTGACAATGTCATTCCTCGTCAGTTTAGCCTTTGCAGACTTGTTGTTCCTCCTCGTGTGTATCCCAAATGAAGTGGCAGCCAAGTTCATGGGGCACTGGTCTGGGGGCCTGGCACTGTGCAAGGTGTCAGGCTTTGTGGAGATGTTGTCAGCTAGTGCATCTGTGGTCAATCTGACAGCAGTCACTGTGGAAAGGTACGTACACTTTGTATCTTAATGTGATGTTCTAAATGTACAGGTGTCAAGTAACATTGAAAGACAATTTTACATGTATAGCCATTTTGACATGTAGTCCTATTTGGCGATATCACAAAATTGTTAAGTGATAACATTGAAAGGCCATTTTATATGGCAAGCCATTTTGACATTAAGTGCTATTTGGCAATACCACTAAATCAATCATTTAGCGATATTGCTAAATCATTTAGTGATATTACCAAATAGGACTAACGATATTGCTAAATATTTAGTGATATCTTTGAGTATAGTGATACCCCTAAATGAATATTGGTAATTGTGTTTCTGCTTCCTGTTCTTTCTAGCTCAGCTGACTTGTCAGTAGCTGAGCTTATTCTTATGGTCCTCTGTACGGCGTCCAGTGTCTCACATCAACAATTGACTTCTTCTCCAAAAACGTCAGCCAGATTCACCTCACACTAAGTGGCAATGTGCCTTGGCTAGTTCTCTAGCAGATTTGTTTAAATGGTCACACTCCATTGATTTTTTAAAATTTTGTATGATGGGGGGGGGGGGGGTGCCAAATCTGAAACCACTCGCCCAACTGCTTTGATATCACACAGAAAAACTCCTAGGAACTCCTAATTCTGAAGTTGTTCACCAGGTGGTGCTGTGATTTTTTTTTCTAATTTCTATGATTTCTTATGTGTTATTGCTATTTTCAACTTCTTCTCCAGAACTGTCACTCAGATTAAGCTGAATCTTGGTGGATATGTTGCTTGTGGAAGGGCCAAACAAATTTGTTCACTAAAAGGCAATGCGGCAGATTTCTGATCTTTAACAATTTTTTCAATTCGGTATACGTACTTACTGGTGAATGCACCTTTCATTTTGATTACTATGGAAGTCAATGGGCATTCTGATGCTAATTCACAGTTTCGACTTCTCAAAAATCATCAGTCAGACTGACTTTAAACTTGGTGGCAGTGTACCTTGGGTGGGTCTCTAGCAGGTTTGTTCTGGTGGAGACACTCCATTGATTTTTGGATTTTGTAGGAATTTCTTTGTTCTTTTTTGGAGCAAATCTTTAAAAAATCACAATGTACATGTACATGTCAGCTCAGCACAGGACTGTCACAGTCCTCTTGTTTTGTCAAATATCATGGCTGCCAATTTGGAGCAAAATGGGATGGCTTCATCCTGCCAAAGTTTTATGTCAAGAATTGATGATCTCTGGCATTGTCACTGGGTTTATTATTGTGTTGCGAACACACAGTGTATACTAACTATTAATTTTGTCGTCAAACTTAACAGTAAGGCCTACAGGTGCAAATGCTCAAGCCTTCACGCCAATCATTATACAAGCAGATGCAATTACCCAGCATGCACCGATACAACAATATTTAGTGGTATTGCTAAATCATTTGGCAATATCTGTTAGGGCTATATATATCGCTAAATACATCTTATTTGGCAGTATTTCTAAATCATTGAGCAATATCGCTTAAATATATCTTCTTTGGTGATATTGTTTTGTGATATTAGTAAATGAGACTATTAAGTGATTTTGTCTAGTAGGAATAAATGTCAAAACAACTTTGTATAATTTTAGGAATACTATGTGCTGCTTAATCTGATTGCTGTGAAAAGTTATTTATGTTGGAGGAAACATATTGCATTTGTAGAAGACAACTGGACTAAATGTAGAAAATGTGAAAAAAAAATGAATCAACAATCATCTGTTGCCAGGGATAAACTGCCCATGCATACAATGAAGAGTAACAGGTGGCATTGTTCTCTTTCCTTTATACTCCATATAGTGTGCTCCTTACTCATTCATTGGAGTGCATTTGACTTTGTCCAAATTCAAAATACTCTTATTTTTCAAAGGTTCTTAAAAACAGCACATTACAAATGTTAGAGATGTTGATTTCCAAAAGGATAATCAACACTTGTTTTCAAGCTGAATTGAACATTAAGGGGTTAATTTAAATACATGTATATATGTACATGTATCTCTATTTCTCCTACTGAAGGTACACATTCACAAAAAGATACATAATATGTTGGATTTGTTTAGAAGGCTACAAAGATACAAGTTCACAGTTTATAATGACAAATAGTAAAAAAAGTATCCAGTGTCAGGAATCATGATAATATTCATTCTGTACAGAGAAATGTGATGATGTCAGTTACTTCATCGATATCTGGTATTGAACTGTATTTCTTATGAATTCTAGTATCAAATTAGCTCTGACTATTGTTGGTTCATCATTGCCACTGTTTAAAATTATTGTTTGAGTCATGATATCATGCTATTTTTTTAAAGAAAAAATGTCCACATGAATTTTACTTAAAACAAATAATATTTTTGTTGGTACATTTGTGTATCTCTACTGATAAGAAACAGTCATTACATTCTGGAATTGTCCATCCCTCTGTCTCAATGTTTACCATGGGGCCTTTGTTATGCTAGAGACAGTCATTACAATCTGGAATGGTCCATCCCTCTGTCTCAATGTTTACCATGTGGCCTTTGTTATGCTAGAGACAGTCATTAGATTCTGGAATGGTCCATCCCTCAGTCTCAAATGTTTACCAAGTGGCCTTTGTTATGCTAGAGACAGTCATTACAATCTGGAATGGTCCATCCCTCTGTCTCAATGTTCACCAAGTGGCCTTTGTTATGCTAGAGACAGTCATTTCATTCTGGAATGGTCTATTCCTCTGTCTCAATGTTTACCAAGTGGCCTTTGTTATGCTAGAGACAGTCATTACATTCTGGAATGGTCTATCCCTCTGTCTCAATGTTTACCAAGTGGCCTTTGTTATGCTAGAGACAGTCATTACATTCTGGAATGGTCCAGCCCTCTGTCTCAATGTTTACCAAGTGGCCTTTGTTATTCTAGAGACAGTTATTACATTCTGGAATGGTCCATCCATCTGTCTCAATGTTTACCAAGTGGCCTTAGGTAAATGCTATGCATGCCCTTGAAATGGGCACAGGGGATGTAATGATGGGTTGTGGTCCTCTGTCTTATGTATGTTGTCAGGGTCTTTGTTTTGACTGTCCTTGCGAGCATTACGTTACATTGCTAGTGTATCCCCCCTTGCTTTTCAATGTCTGGTACCTTGGATAAGGGTGACATGTGGTAGGGGGCTCATTTGAGTAATACCTTTTGATGGACATTTCTGCTCTTCCTTGTGATTAGTAAAATCTTCTTGATTCAGTCTGAGGACTTGACACAGCAGCATTTACAGGCCATGCACTCAAGATCGTACCAATCACATTGAGACAGATGATCTGTGGTTTTAGTTTATTGAAGACAGCATAGCGTTTAACTGTCTAGCACTTTGTGACTGACATATGATAGATATGCATGCAGTGCTATTGTTATCATATTGTATGGGGATAAACATCCTACTTCAATAAGTAGCAAATTGTCTGAAGGACTGCTTCTCTTTGAACACTAGCTGTCTGAAGTTTTGATACCAACTCTACCTTATATAAAAGGTGTGGGATAATATTTTTGTGCCAAGTGATCCTCCGTCATCAGTTACTTTCCAAAGTTTTTTGGGCCAGGTTGCAGAAACTGAAAAAGGTGGGTCTTCTATACCATATACCCATTAAATATTGTTGTATTTGACTGATTGCATGTCCTTCATTTCACGAGCAAATGTCATTATTTAAAGACCTTAGCTTCAGGAAAGGTTCCCCATTTGACACTTGTGGAGGGGTATTGGCAGCATTAGCAGCCTCTTGTTAGCCTCATGTCTTCAGAATGCCAGGATTGACTTTGCTTCTGGATCACAGAGACCCCACTGAGAACTATAAAGAAGGATTAGCCAGCATGTAGCAAACTGGCGCTAATTGTATGGGTTGGTGCTTTTGATGGAACAATATCATTTTTCCCTCACATCTCAAAGAGTGAATGCATTTTAAGGACAGGAGACATCTCCAAACTATTGCAAGATACAAACGAAGACTTAAAGATAGATTTAATCAAATCCCTTTTTTGGAAGGGGGGTCAAAATGAAAATAACTTTTACAGGTTTCATCATATTGTAAATCTTTTGTACAAAAATCTTGTGTACCCATGGGAGTTAAAAAGTTGACATGGATTTTCTTTTTCTTCATTTGAATTAGAACCATGAAAATTACTCTTAGCTAGATTTTTAAACATTTTCGGCTTCCTTTAAGTTTGAAAGGTCATACAAAATTTGAAAAACAGAGTTACACATAAAAAGTTCCTGAGTGTTTGAGGCATACATCCTTCTTGTTAAAAGGTTAATAATTTGATGGTAACTGCTATGAGTTATTACCACATTTAAAGAGGCATTACCCCTTTGCGCATGGGAAATGTAATGTTTATTTAACACTAGGCTCATAAACATAATCGTGAGTCAAATTTGGAATCTTATGATCAAGCAGCTTTAAAAACTATGCTTTTTAAGTGTTCACACTATTTTTTTCAATACATAAACCTTTGGATGTGCTTAATTGCTACCTAAAATGGTGGTTTAAACCAAATTGCAAGTCAGTAAAATGTCAACATCATGTAAGTATGGTATTGACTGAGCTCTCTGGGATTTGTCTTGTTCTTAAGAGAAAATGATGTAGCAACTGGAGAGTGTAAATGTTTTGATACAGTAATGTTAAAATGTAATGATTGAAATATGGAGGAAACAGGGTTAAAAATGATTTGTGATAGAGTTGCTCTGATGACTAGATTGGCCGAAAATCTGTCAATTATTTTGTAAGGAAGATTACATTTTATTTATTCCATGTGGAAATTGTTTATAGCTTTGGTCAGTGTGTGGTTTTGTGTACATGGGAAGTCATTTTGCAGGTGTCCTTGTAGCAGCTGCAACCTGAACATGACTTGCCCTAAATTATTTGCAACTGTTTTCCTGCTAAGGGCATGTTGCTATATTATTAATTGCTTCCAGCCATGTCTGCACTAAGAAAAGTTTGTAACCGCTATATGAGTTTATCTATGAAAGTTTCCATGGGGGGAAACAAAAAACAAAAAAAAAACAAAAAAAAAAAAAAGTCAGATGACATGTAGATGTGGTTTGATACTGATGAGAAATGGATTAAAAAACAGATGGATGCAATTCCTAACTATGGGAGTAAATGTATATATAATAGAGGAAGACAAGATCGGTTAAGACAAGTCGTGACAGGCACACATGGTACCAATGTATGGACACAACCTACCATATAAAGTAATCGACACTGTGGTTTTGATGAGGCTGATTGCAGACAATGCGGTTGGTGTCATTAAGTAACATCTATAATTCCCTAATGGCTTTTTGGTATTAATGTGATTGTGTATTGTATAAAGAAACAAGCAGGAATTATTGACTGTATAGTTGACCAGGGCTGGCGCAGACAGGATCCAGCTCTATACAGTAAGCAGACAGTATCATCAGTCAAAATGAGACAGCCAAGTAACTCTCCTGTTGTTGTCAGTGTACGAGCTTAACACTGTGTGTCCACACAATCTTACCTGTAGCAGTCTCTCAGTCAATTTGTCTGGAAGCTGCAAACACATTTATAAGGTAAACAGACCCAGTTGATGGTAAAAGCAAGGAGGTGTATCATACACCTCCCTGGTGAAAGGTTTTCATAAAGACAGCATTAAAGACAAATGAAAAAGAGACACTTGTTTAATGTCTTAATATCCCATTCATGATTAGACATTCAATGATAGTGCATTAAAGAAATTGAAGTGTGACAGATATGTATCACCACTGTATCTTAACAGTTTCAGAACAGAAAAACCTTTGAAAGTCCAAGCTCCAAGTTTAGATAGTTCTAAAATGTAACTTTTTATTTTTTTTATTTTTTTTTTATTTTTTAAAATTTAACTTGTTGACTAATGTTAACTCAACAGACCTTAATCAGCTGAGCATATCAGATGTGCAATATTATTTTTAATTCCTCAGTAAGCAAGTGCTTGCAAAGCCCCTGGCTTCAGAGTCTGAGGTTACTCACCAATTGATGCTGCAATCATTTAAATTCTTTGCATCTTTAATTAAGTGACATTCTTCAAGTGACACAGTTTGCATTTGATTTTGCATTATGCTGTCTTTGACACATGAATGCATCACTGCAGGTACATATAGGCAAGCACCATACTCAGTCCTTCATACATGTACATGTGCATGTAAATGCATCATTGCAGGCAGGCAAGCACCATGCTCTCCTCCATACATAAATAAATGCATCACTGCAGGTAGGCAAGCACCATGCTGTCCTTCATGCATGTATATAAATGCATCACTGCAGATAGGCAAGCACCATGTTGTCCTTCATACATATGTAAATGCATCATTGCAGGTAGGCAAGGATCATGCTGTCCTTCATACATATATAAGTACATCACTGCAGGTAGGCAAGGACAATGCTGTCCTGCATACGTATATAAATGCATCACTGCAGGTAGGCAAGGACAATGCTGTCCTTCATACGTATATAAATGCATTACTGCAGTAAACAAGCACCATATGCATGCTGTCTTTCATACAATTAAAATGCATCACTGTTGGTAGGCAAGATCAACAATATCTGTTTCATTCACATTTTAAGGAGCACATGACATATAGTGACACTATTTTGATTGAAACACTTTAAAAATATGAGTAAAGATGTAGATGAGAGCCTGTGATATTTAGCAATGCTCACTTGGTAGGCCAAACAATTGTGCTATTTTAATCTTGTGATTAAAAGTTGCTATAAGTGGGTCTATACACTTTGAGTAAATGTATGACCGCATTGAAGAAGATAAGGCTTAACAGTGAAAGTCTTAATTGACCTCCTGTGTTCATGCATATCAGTGTTCAAACATGAATCGTTTCATTCATGGGGAAGAGGTATATGGTTGATACCAGGTGGCAGACGTAAATAATTATTTTAATTATGTAAACAATCATTACATGTAGGACACGAAAATGGAGTAAACTGGGCATGATCAGAATGGTACCAATGACCAAAATAAAATTTTGTAGTATCTCAAGCATATGCTTCTGTTCCAGTAACTTCGTACATATAGTGCAACTTCAGTACATGAGAAATGCTGAGGAATAGAAGTGATATGCTTGAAAATACTGTAATGGTGTAAGATTTTATGTTGAATTGTTACGGTGCATGGTTTCATATGGAATGAAGAAACAGTTTGTATGTAGGAGCCACATTTATAAACATTTGAAAAGGTTAAAAAGCATAACTCGAAGTAGACATGGCTCCTCTGTAAATATGCCTCAAAGTACTTGTATAGTAGTGATTAATGAACAAGATCTACTTACCAGTATATGTAATCATGCATTGATACTTGTCATTGTAAAGATGTATAATTTAAGTAAGGTAAGAATATATGTATGATTAAATCCCTTCAAACAGTGTTGGTCAGGGTACATGTGCATGTACATTGGCAAGAGCATCAATGTAAGCTTTGAAGTAGGACAAAGGAAGAAAATGCTGTGATGCCAGTGTCAGTAATATTTTATTTGCAGAACATTTAACAAGAGCAAATCCTGATAAAAGGAGATTTGATTTAAGTACCCACATGTACAATGCATATTCATTACATATGTAGTTGACGGACCTTGGTTTTGGTATCAGGTTGGACATTATGGTCCCGTGCAGGAACAGATGAGACAACACTTCCAGGCAATACAAAAATGCACCAACCGTACATGGACTTAAGGCCCATATCAACTAAAGCTTAGGCTAGGCCCTGCTTGGTACATGCAATTAACATGGTGTTCACAGTCTGTAAAAGAGGCATTGGGAGATGTGAAATGGCACCTATAAAGAGGATAAATGCAGGATGTCCTGAGCAGGAAGTAGAGACTGTCATGTGTATGAACTGACAGGAACCCCCCATTTGCCACTTGGAGAAAAAAAGAAGGAACTCCCCATTTCGTGCTTACAGAAAGGAAGAGATATGAGCGCGTATCAAGCCTAACACAATCATGTGCTACCAAGAGCAGTATCGATTTTTTTTAGAGCCAATCAGTACTTTGTCTCACTGTCAACTAGCAAAGTTAGAACCCAGTTATCAGTCATGCAGTCAATAGTGCCTACTGTTTGAAGCTAAGACATTTCCAGACTTGGTAATTGTCAATAGGGAGATGTTCTACTGAGTTAAATCAACCATTCAGTTTTGTGTTTCAAAGTGAAGCCATAGGATGCGAACAGTTAGTGTAGATATGTTAGACAATGAGTGTCCAATCAACGGATAAGAAGAGGATGAATTGCTAGTCGGAAGCCTCAAAGGTACAGATGGGTTATATTTAACGTGTGAAATGGAGCAGATGTATTGTTACATCCTGTCATCTTCATCAAAGAAACACCTACAATAACAACACCTTTCCTGTCTAATTTTAAGTAGTTATGTATGGATACTTGTGTGCGAGATCATGTGAATGCTCAGGAGCTGTAGGTTAGTGCCTGTTGTCAGTGACATGTTGAAATGTTACCTTTGGTTAAGGCACCTGTGAGAGTAAACTTAGATCAAACATTTTCACAGATTATGTTGTTTTAGCTCTGCTGACCTAAGGTCGCAGAGCTTATGCCACAGCTCATGTCTGTCCCTCCGTCCGTAAACTTTTGTTCATTAGCCCAGTACCATTCACAGTTTTCAAGTTGGCTCAATATAACTTTCAGGACTATACAGTGTGTGAAAATCTAGGTCACTTTCAATATTGGTGGCACCACCTACATGTATAATATTATGCAATATAGGGGTCAAAGTGTGAAAATCTTGTGAACACTCTAGCATCTTTAATTTTTGGTGTATCTTCACGGAAATTTGGTGGCATTGTGGGGGAGATCAAAGTCTAAATTGCTAAGGATACTAGTGGGGCCAGCTATAATTTGACAGAAATTGTGAGCCAAAATGGGTTTTAAGATATGAAATTCCATATTTGGAAAATAATTGTATGAGACTTGCCAAATTTTAGGATATATAGACCATGTCCAATGCTAGAAGTTAATATAATATCAGTGACCTTTGCCCAATTTTTGTGAGGTCACCATACCTGTAAATTTGAAAGAAGTGATTTTGTAATATGGCACGTTGTAGCTTGGACATCAATGGCAAAGAGAATTGAGCCTCCTGATCAAAATTGCACTTGATTACATTGTACATTAAACTGTACTTGGGGACCTACTTTTTTCGGTCATTGTGACCCAGTAATTATGGAGTTCGGCACATGTCTAAATTTATTATCTTTCTTTTCAATAACTCAAAAAGTTATTACCTGATTTGAAAACAAACAGACCATGTATGGAAAGCTGAAAGTGGGACGCATATTTTTTAATCCAAGTTGAAAGTCAAGATCAAATGACAAATTTGAATATAGGAGTCATCTTGTGAATGCTCTGCACCTCACAATTTTGAGTTAGACCCATATAAAGTTTAGAAGTTGTAAAGTGTATGAAAATCTTTTTGGACATCAATGTTGGTGGCGCCACATATAGTATTATTTGATAGGCAGGTCAAAATGTGAAAATCTTATGACCAGTCCAGCACATTCTTAATTATGTCTCCCCGTGCAATGGAGGGACACATTGTTTTTTTTTTATTGGATCTTCATAAAAATTTAGTGGGATGGTAAAAGATTTCAAAATCTTGGTTATTTATGATGCTAGTGGTGCCACCTATAATTTGATGGAAATTATGAGTGAAAATGTCTTGAAAGATATTAAATTTTATATCTTTAAAAATCATTCAATCTGATTATCCAAAGTTATAGAATATGTAGATAATGTCCAATGCTAATCTATTATGTAAGATCAGTGACCTTTACCTATTTTTTAAGCTCACCAGACCCAGTAAGTTGGAAAAGGTAATTTGTAGTGGTAGGGTGTAGTTTTCGACATCAGTGGCAAGGAGAATTGAGCCTCAAGATCAAAATTGCAATTCGGTACATTGTGTATAAAACTAACTCGCTGACCCATGTTATTGGTCACCATGACTCAATCAATGATTGTGTGACCTTGACCTATTTTTAAGGTCATTAGGCACTTAAGAAAAGGACATTTAATTCAATGTCTTTATAAAGAATAAGGCAAGTGATGCCAAGTGTTCCACAAATGTGTATCATGTGGAAGTTTGATATTGCATAATATGACCAACTTTGATTAATTGTTCAAGTTCGTGGGTTGAATACTTTTCAGAAAATTGGTTATGGCAGTCAGCAAAGCATTAGGCCCACGGGCCTCTTGTTTTTCTAATTTTTCCCCTCTTCTTGTTTGTATGTGTGTGTATGGGTGTTTTTTAAGGTCAGCTGACTTGTCAATCAGCTGAGCTTTCAGGATGGTCTGTCTGATGACATCATCAATTCTAGTAAGTCGATGGGCATTCTAATGCTAATTCACAGGACAACTGACACGAAATTTACTGTTTACATGATAACTTGAGATCTGTTTTGAGTTAGCTACACGTTAATTATTCTGTATGAAGGTTATGCTGAGACAGTACATGAATGACCTTGACCTCGTTTGTGGGGTCACAGTGCAACATACATGAATTTTACTCTTCATTATAACTTGAGAACTACTTGAACGTTGATGTTGCACATGTAAGTGTTCTTCTATAAAGGTCAGACTTACTCAGAACATGGTGCCCTTGATCCTTTCCCAAGTTCATAGAGCTGCAAGTGTGATAAATGTCAAGATCAGCTGAGGCACGGGCTGTCCACACAGCCCTCTTGTTTCTGTGTATTGTGGTAGGGGACATAGATCCTTTGGATCACTGTGCACTTGTTTTTTATAGAGTGATCTGTCGTCCTTTTACAGTTCACATTTTCTACTTCTTCTCCAAAATACTCAGCCAGATCGACTTTAAACTTGGTGGGGATGTTACCTTGCATGGGTCTCTAGCAGAATGGTACAAATGATCATCCTCCAGTGATTTTTTAATTTATTAATTTTTTGTTCATTTTTGGGCTTAATCTTAAAAGATTTTCCTCTCAAAACCACTTGGCCAATTGCTTCAAAATTGCATGGGGACACTTCTGGGTACCGTTAGACCTTAATGTGTTCACCAGGTTGCACTACTATTTTTTAGCTCAGCTGATTTTTCAGTCACCTGAGCTTATGTGGTTGTTAGGCATCTGTCATCCGTCTGTCCATCCATCTGTCATCCGTCAGCGTCCACAATTTGGACGCAGTATATGGATAGATTTGATCCTAAGCCATTGTCATACTATATATATATATATATATCATCCTTGTCACCTGATGGACAATCATGGTCTTCTTGTTTTTAATTTTTGGTTAAAGAAAACCTCATGACATGGTGTATGAGGAATGTCAAACTATAAGTTTAATAAAGAATTATAGAAATTTTGTTGCAGGAATAGTTGATATACTGTAATGAAAGACTGAAGAGCCTTGATTATGTTCATATGACCAAACACTGTACATATTTCTTTAGACCACAACATGAAAAAGGGCTTCAGCTGAATATGCAACAGAAGACAAGTTAAACAGGGGTCCAGCTGAACATGCAGGTGTCAAATGTCAAGAACAGCTACATACAGCATTCCTTGTTGTCTGGGAAATCCATTTGAACCCCCAGGTGAAGGATACATGGCTAAAACTACCATTATACATTCATTTGTGTTGCTCTCTGGCACACTTTACCCTCTTGGAAACATCCTATCTTTGTTACTGTAACCCCATTACAGGACAAGACCAATCTACTCAGATGTACTTTGGATTTGTCTGATATGTTATTGGGTGGAGTTAATTAAATATGTTGTCGCTTTTGGTAAGTAATTAAAACAGCTTGAATCCAGTACGTAATCCCACCGTACATGAAATGTCAATCCTGTGAACTCTTTTTCATTATTGGTGATGAAGAAGCCTACAGGAGATATTCTTGTGACTGAAATCTCCTACTTGACAGTGTTTAGTGGTGATTGCCATGCCAGTCTGACATGTCGTTGATCCAGAACACTTTTTCTTTTGGGCATCTTTTGATACCTTGAAACGTATGCAGGACAGGCACATAAGTTCTGTGAGCCCTGTTACCTTTGATAAGTATTCAGGTGTCAGCAACGATATTCCGCTTATCTCGGCCCATTCACGTGATGAATATTTTACATTTTGTAACCACCTTAATACCCTTTGTATGAATTAACCTGTATTATTCTCATTTCTTGTTATAAGTACGTATCATACACCCACAGAGTGCTCTGGAAATTTTCCACATGTGAGACTTAATTTCAAAACTCAGTTTTGAAAATTATAAGACTAATATTGCACAATTATCATAAAAATGTACATGTGTAATTATCACATTATGTTACAAAAAGAGGGTGTACTTACGGAAGCAAGGACACCAAAAAGGGAAAAAACAACACTTTTATGCCAATTAAACAGTCACCATTTATGAATAAAAAATGATACTTTTTACCAGTTGCCTTGACCACGGCCACATTAATATTTTTTCAAACTATCATTTTAGTAGTAACGTGTCTTATGAACTAAATAATAATAGTCATTTTATTGCGTAAATATATTTATTTGCATCCTGAATATGGATAAACCAGTTTTGAAAGTGGATTATATACATTATCCATGGGTTATCCCATAATACATGTATTCTAGCGTATAACACTTACAACAGGTGAGCATTACTGTAATAACCCAGGGTAAAGTAGAGCAAATGTTGGGAAGATAATGAATCATTAGTTTATGTCGAATGTCTGTATACATGTATATAAGCTACCTTGCTATAGAATGAAGTGCTGGTTGTCATTAAGTATCTGCATTAATGAGGAAACCCTCTCTGATGCAAATTCATGCAGATATGGCAGCGACATTACAAAGCAATGCCCATTGGTGTGCAGACTTAAAATACTGTAGAGACAACACACAAGATGAACACCATATAGGATGACCATGTGATGTGGCTTCACACAAAAATGTGGATGCTATGCTCGATTCAGTGATGACGACAGAAGTGTGACTGCTAGCCAAGTAGCCATAAGACTCGTGACATGAGTAAATCAACAGTGGAAAGAATCTTACATGACAAGTGAAATTTAAATTAAGTGTAAGCGACATGGGGGCCAAGAATGTTGACTGAAGAGCAAATGCAGAGGTGTGTCCAGGACCAAGTGTGTGAGGACTTTCAGACGGACATTGTGCTGATAAAGATAGATTTTTTTGGTATGTTGTTGCACAGGACGAAACGTACATGTAGGTACACCGTTTTGATCCAGAAAGCACGCAACAGAGTATGCAGTAGAAACAACCTTGCCCACCACCACCAAAGGGGTTCAAGGTTATATGTCATCCAGTCATGTGTGTCTTGGGACTCTGAAGGGGTGATTATGGTAGACTAACCTCCAGGAGGTTTGTAATACAAATGGGGATCGCTACACCAATGAACTGTGGCTGTTACAGGAAAAAATCTAGATTTAGGGATCAAGGTGATACCAAGATATTAATACACATGTACATGCATGGTAGGGCAATACCAGGGTTAACTGACTTCCAAGTCTTAAAGCATTATTCATATTTCAAAGGAATGCAAACCTGATTCTTAATTGGACTTGATGGGCACTTATTGTCCGTCTCGTTTCACATTAATTCTACTGTTGCATGATTTACTCACACACACACACACACACACACACACGTGTGTGTGTGTATTATTTATATTATCTTTTGAAACCATTTGAAAAACTGAAGAAGATGTTGTATATGATCTCTAAATAAATGTGACATGATCACCACTAAAAGCAAAACATGTTGGATGCCTATGATGTAATGGAATATTAAGAGTATGTTATATGGCTTCCCTGTAGTCACATCAATACAGTTTATGGGAACAAGGTCTACCCAATATATTTAATGCCCTCTTTTTTCATTAAGTTGACTTCGGTTTTTTTAATTCTTCTATTTATTATGGTGAACACTGGCAGCAGCTGGACCTGGACATAGTTGGTGGTGCAGCAGGAGTGTTCTTTTCATCATCATCGTGCCAACTTCTAGATTAGCTAGTTCTGGGCAGTCCATAGCTCATCAGTTTAACCCTCTCTGCCTCAAATGGGGCTCAAGTGGCAGCACATAGAAATGTTGTGTGTGTGTTTCCATATGCTTATAAAAACATTTGGATGATATTAGTACAAGAGATGTACTAGAACAGCATGCTGGAGGTTAACAATTGACAGCTACAGAACCTGACCTGTATAAAGTGTAACTTTGATTGAGTCTTAATTCCAGGCTAAAGGGTTAAACCCTTCAGCATATAGAGTATTACATCATAGCAAACTTTCCTGTCTCCTACCAAATTTAGTGTCGCACCTTTCTGCAGACAGCATAGAATTAGGATAATGTATATCTGTTTAATCATGTCATATGCCCAGAAACTTAAATAAACAGGCAAGTATGCCTGACTCCAAAGAACTGAAGTACATATATGCTGCAGCTGAATTTAAAGTGATTCTCTAGTAGTGTGACATCAGGTGTCATCATGGAGTTTGTTTTACATTTCTGGTGCAGGATGTCCATTGTTGCAGCACTTGTCAGGATTTCCCTTGGTTTGTACAGGTACTCTAGCTGCAACCATTTATTTTACAATCACTGGGACTGAATATAATGCCCCAGTTTGTTTCTGCTTCAGTTATACACTGGCAGGTAGTTTAACTAGGATAAGCTATCCAGCTAGAAAGGGTACATACAGCTTCAGGGGTAAGTCAAATTGTTCTTATCTGAACCTGACAGTGTACTATACAAATTTAGTAATTATGTTTTGTTTGACAGATATTCTTCTTTCATAATGAAGCTCTGCATTTATAAGGAAAACTTCACGTATTTAGCTAATTCATCATTTGCCACGTTCATATTTGTTCATTATTATGTGGGTTAATTGTCTTTGCTGAATATTTAGCTTAGACAAGGAGCCGCTACTCAGAGAGAGAAACATGTACAGATATAGGCTCTAAAACATGTTCTGAGTGGTTACCCGCTGAAGACCCTTGAGCTTATTTGGGCTAATACAGCCTATGTCAAAATTCTACAGAAGAATGTGTGCAATATGGACAATAGTACTTCTATATGTATATAGGTGAGACATTGACAGGTTAGCTTATGGAGAGTAAAGAGTTCGGACTGCAGAATAGGGTAATGACTACTACGAAGTGGTTCTGGCCAAAAGACACAAATACAATTGCCAAGCTTCATGTACATATAGGTCAAGCAGCCCTGAGCTACATTGCATAGATTGACGTGTGGCAAGCTACATGTATCTATGTGTATGCAAAGTACATGTTGTAACTCCCAAAATCTTTGGATATTTTCCAGCTACATGCATTTTCATGTACACATATATCAGGAGAGTGGCAAGTGGAACTTGATCCGTACAATTGTACATGGGCATGACCTGTGGGTGCTGCTAAGATAGAGTGGCTAGTTTCAAGTACATGTACATGTATATTTTGGTGTCCTATACCCATTCACTATCTATGTCTGCATGATGAGACCCTTGTTTGCCATCAGATCTTTACTTCTTATGGTACTGTGAAGTACCATTGTGTGATCCTGGCAGTCAGTGTCAGCATCTGAATTTTGAAAGGTCTTCATTAGCTATACATCATGGTTGATAGAAACACCTCAATAACTTAGAGACAAGTCAACATACATTCCAAATGTATAGCTGTTTGATAATACTTGATATAAGCACTTTAAACAAGTGAAGTGAAATTAATTGGCTTATTAACTTAAAGGTATCTGCTTCCAAACCCTTGAGTCATGTAAATTGAAATCAAGGCAAGATAGCTGTTATAAGGAAATCAGACTCAATCTTTCATGTGCTGTAAGTCTGTAGAGCTGTGTTTGGTGCAGAGATGTTTCAAAATATTGTTGACAAAAAGAGGGTTTTGTTAGTTTTGAACATTTAGAAACTAGTTAGAATTTATTTATTGCCTCAAATTTCATATCATTATTATTTTTAGATGTTTAGTGTATTCATTGTATTCTGAAAAACTTCAGATTCATAACATGTTCTGAAGTTTCAGGAGAAATTCAAGATTACATACAAATATTTTCAGATCAGATTCGGCATGCATATTCGTCTTTTTTTGTGTGAAATGCCAGTTTTGACTGATTTTTATTCAAAATTTGAGAAGATTTTTTTTTTCAGCTTATTTTTTTTTCATCCAAATGCCTAAATTGTTACCTGATGACACTTGACCAATATTGCTTTTGTTATATGTAAGCTGAACATTCTGGTGAGCTTGTGATAGTCCTTAACTTAACGTGGGGTTGAAGAAATAAATGTTCATGCTCACAGTCTTTATTCTGCAGTGAGAATATCACATATTTTTTAAATGGCTGCTACACTACCAGAAGCCGCAACAAGTAGAGGTTATATGTCTCACTGTATACTTTATGTTCAGCTACATTTTGACATTTTTACCCTCGGCACATAAAGTGCCTGTGTCTTGTCGACTTTACCATAGTATCTGAAAAGATATTCACTGTAGCTGTATCAAAATTTTGTCACAGAAGGACCTTATGATGGACCAGGCTCCTATTGAAAATTAGCTTCCTCTGATTATTTTAAAACTGTTTATGAAACTTTTAATGTATGTCATCAACCCTGACGATGTTAACGCAATATCTCAAAAAATATTCACTCCAGCTTTACCAAATTTTTGTCAGAGACGTATCTTATGATGGACCAGGTTCCTATGTAAAACCAACTTCCTTTGATAATTTTTAAAGTTTTTAAATAACTTTTAATATACTTATTTGAAGGCTGTCTGAGTGGCATCAACCTTTATGACACTACCGCGATATCTCAAAAAAATATTGACCACAGCTTCCCCAAATTTTTGTCAGATGGATCTTATGATGGACCAGGTTCCTATTTAAAACTAGCTTCCTCTTTGTATTTATAAGTTTTTTATGAAACTTTGAAGTAGTTATCTTTTAGGCCGTCTGTGTGGTGCACAAGGGGACAACGTTACCATAGCTCAAGAAGGATCCAACGTAGCTTACTCAATTTTTTTTTTCAGAGATGTGCATCATAGTAGACCGTATTTCTATGGAAAACCAGCTTCTTCTCATTATTTTTAAACTTGTTATGAAACTTTTAAGTGTTTATTTGATGGCCAACTGAGTGACGCACAATACAGTGGTCTCTGTCACCAGAACTTGCCCCAAGAACAGATCCAAAAGTGTTCCTTCATTTCATAGACAACAATATAGAAATTGTACATGTATGTAAAGTATTCGACTGCGAAGTCTTAAAAAAAGTACAATTGAGGAAAAAAAGATTGTAGGCACTAAGGGTAGTCCGTTCTCTGAATGCTGTTTTTAGTGTATGGTACTTGGGTGTCTTTGAGAAATTTTGTTATGCTTTATATGATACTAGTATTTATAAATTCTGAAATGTAAGCTACAGTTCGTTTGTAAGAAAGGCATAATCAAGTAGAGGATCTAACTGATGGGTCTTCATAATCTTAGGTTTAGACCAAAAGCTTCTGTCTTCATGGTCTTTATGATATATTCCGCCAATTGCTCTGGCCCATCACCTCAAACTGTGTCCATTTTTCTTTGTAAACTGCTGCGTATGAGTAGAGTAGCAAGTGTATTTGTCTGATCTTAAAGTGGTTCCATGAAGCTGTCAGTGACTGCCGCCAGCTGCATACGGTGCCACTGCCAGTATCTGCCGAAAAACAGCGGGCACGTCGTGTGTAAATCAATTCAGTTCGTGTTTGTTTGTGCACTTCTAGAACTGGGAAAGACGGTGGCTGTGTGGTAATTGTTCCCATTGATCAAAACTGTATGTATATTTCTTCCTTTGTCTGCATTATTCGTGCAGACACTGTGACAGTCTTAATCATAGTGCAAGAGATGGCAAAATAATAGCCATGGGTGGGCCATTTATATAGCAAATGATTAACAATGGCATACTACGATGCGGGTCACTGTACGCTTACATGTGATGGGAAAAGCTGTGATGTAGAACTCTTCCTGGCACATATCGGACATATGAAAATCTGGCCATGTCAGCCATTGAAATAAAGGACCCTTGTCTGTGCAGTGGGGCATCTTAGAAGGGGATGGAGGATGGGGTGATTTGTTTGTTTTACTTGGGCTACTTGCCTGTGAAATTAAAAACACAAATTTCATCTGTGTTTTTTAATACAGGTCTGCTTAGAATTCTTTCAACCGTTTTTGTCTTGGGTTCCCACAAGGTCAACAGTTCTGTTTGCACTGCACAGATTGGATTTTTTTTCAGCACCAGGCTAATGCAAACCACACTGTGGACTGTGATCATTGACTTGGAGCCTGTTGTCCTGTGGAGTCCTATATCTACACTTCTTGTACTGGACATGTTCAGATAAAACAGTTAAACCTCAACCATACAAAGTGAAGCAGATTTTAGTGTAGCTTGTTCCAAAATGCAGTGACGTTTAGTTATCGGTTACACCTTTTTTTAGCATTTTTACCCAAAGTTGTGAAGCCAACAGTGACCATGCCACTGCTAGGTTGATCTGTAGAATTCAATTCCAAAATAATTCTCACGAGCTTAATCAGTTATGACCTTGTTTTGACCCTGAAGTAAAAATTGAAATAGAGTTATTTTACCTGGCATCACCGTGGTTTGTGTTACATGTATATACAAAACATGTAACATGCTAGCTACACCTGTCTGGTGCCCAATATCTATTAACTGCTTGTGCTGTTTAGTGGTCATGAAAACGCACATAATATTTTTATTTACTGTTAATTATTGAGCATCTTATATAATCTTATAATTTCATGGGCTTCATATCAGTATGCAGGACCCTGGGATTCAATGGTAATGATTGGTGACCTTCAATTGGTGCCCTCTCCGGGAATTGACTGAGGACTCTATTTTTAGCACTTCAATCTGTTTTTTTATGTAATCAGCAAACTGGATCATCTATCATTGTACAGTTCCACTTGATCATACAATGTGTTAATAGACTTTCTGATAGATATCCTACGTTTGATAGATGTACATGTATCACGTTCGAGCATAGCTTTGCAAAATGAAAGTTGAATGATTGTTTGCATATATCTATCTCAGCAGATAGGATTTTTGTTGCTGAAAGAAAAACAAGAAGAAAAAAAAAAACAAAAACAGATCACTACTACACCAATCTTATGCCAGTGTATGTGAGACCTCAATCATATATGTAACTCTAGACCTTTCTGAGTTTTTTGCCAGTTGTAAAATTGCCATATTGTGGAATACTTTAGAAAGTGCTCTTTGCAACATTATATTGGGTAAAATGCTCAGCAAAAAATACTTTTTGATGTGAAAGCTTCAGTTCCTCTAAGTGAATTATAAGTCCTATAATTTGCCCTTATATTATGTAAAATACTTGCATATATATATATATATATATATATATATATATATATATATATATATATATATATATATATATATATATATATATATATATATATATATATATATATATATATAACTCGTGGTTCCTGCTCTGACCAATAGATGGCACATAGTATAATCACGGTGAAAGGAAACACAATCCATTTGGCCAATGTTGCATCAAGATTGGATGACATTTGTAGGCAAAAGGAAGCTGGACAATTATGAGAAGTGAAATACAACTCCCTTGGTGTGGAGCATTAGGAGACATGACGTAAACTGTCTGGTGGTGATGACTGGACAATATGGAACAGAGGTGCGAGACCGGTGGACAAGTTAAACATCCTACACCCAACTGGCTTGATGCATACGTCACAGGAGAGAGGCCCATTAGACTTTTGCTACAGCAGGGAGGCTCTGATGAGCCAGATCTGTGTTAATTGGAAACGCTAAACCCCCAAGAAAAAGGCTGGGCTGGTCCAGCAGCTCATTTCTCACAGGCTGGGTCACTCGGCAGGGGACAGGTGTACCAAATATTAGGTTAACTTAATCCTTGCTTCATTTGCATTGACATTGCATTTGCCTCAAAAAGTCCATGCAGTGAAAGGTTTTTAGGATTCTTGGTGTGGTCTTTTTCCTTGAAGTGGATACCTTGGTGCTCCCCATCCAATTTATCATGCCACATGATCCTAATGTACATTAATGGACATACAGTTTCCTCTTTTTATTAAATTAACTTGAGGTCAGACATATTTGACCTTCAGCATTACACATCTTGCAAGGTTACTGAGGCAGCTCTTAACTAATACCTCTTAATCTATCCAACTTTTCCTTGGTAAGTAAAACTCTTTCAGTGTGTGGGTGAATTTCTTCACTATTTTCCATTTTTCCTGAGAAGTAGCACCTTAATGCATGAGCATTAACCCTTTCCTTCTCAAAGTGCCCAAAAGCAGCAGGATGTAAAATGTCATCTGGTAACCTATATATTTTTGCTTAAGGTAGCGAGATATAAATGTGGTGCAAATCAGCATGGACAACTTTACGGCCCTGTAACTTTTAAGCTGTTCACATGAACACAGTAAAACAATACATTTTTGTCTTTACCTAGCTCTGAACTATATATGTGGGGGAAAAAAATCGGGACAATACTGATTGTAATTATTGAAGAAACAAACCATGAAGAAGAGCATGTCGTTTATCTCAGACCTCAGTGCTCCTGGCTAATAACTTTTTTGATATACATGTATACAACAAACTTGTGACAAGTATGCCATTTTATTGGCAATATATCAAAATTTAAAAGTGTCCTTTTATTTGGCTGTATGTATTTTATTTCCATACGTGCAGGCATTCAAACATGGGGGCATCACTTAATCAGCTGAATGCATTGAGCATTAACATTCTATACAAGATTAAAAAGCAACTAGTAGGCGCAAAGAAAAATAAAGGGCCTCTTTTAAACTCCGGGCAATACCTTTCCAACCTCGTTTATTTGAAGGAAATTGGCTGGTAAGTTTTTGGGAAATAAAATTATTTCGAGTAGACGGCATTTCATCTTTGTTCAGGAACGGCTATCAAAGGTTTACTCATCATCTTTGAACCAGGTCTGAGAACAATAACTTGTGCAATTTTACTCAAACACTCATGGATTTTTGCATAGTAAGAGTTCAGAGTATGTTTGAATAAACATGATAACTGTTACTCATGTTGTTTACTTCTGAAGAGGTTATTTGCGTTGTTTATTTGCTATTTGTGATTGGATCACAGAGCATGGTTTCCCTGTCAAGCATGCCGCTTTGCTACACTTCATTTTGATTGGCCAATCGTGGTGACGCGAGATGCCAATCATCGTCGGGTGGCCTCTGCTTGACGACGGCGCACTACATTTCATAGCATTGATATCACAGCTTGCATACCGCAGTTTTGAAGGCTTTGTAAAAATAAAAACACAACTTATCTTCAAAGCATGGCAAGTGTTTTATATGATTGTACATTCTGTGAGCATATGATAGTTGAGTATTGGATGCAAAGGAGAGTACATGTACAAGACAAATTGGCAGTCACAGTGGGGGAACAAAATTTAAAAATGTCCGATGGACCCAGCAAAAAGGCAAAGGCTAAACTCAGAGTACAACCAAGGGCGTTGGGGCAGTAACAAGGGACCAACAGAGTTATTCAGTAATTGAAAGTAATTTCTAGACAACTGGACTGTAGGCTTCTATGCTTAGACTCTAGGTATGTATACTGTTCAACAAGGTAACATTTCATTAGGTAGGCGCCTACCACCTATATATGGTACTTTCAAAGGATCAAATAAAACGGGTTAGTTTGTCGCAAGAAGTAAGATGTACCTTTACTTACCCACAGCAAATACAATATCGAATTACAATGTATATATGATTAAATTGCCACCTGATTAGTCAGATTTATTGATGATTTTGGGACCGGGTTAGTGGGTCGGACACCACAATAATATCTGAATTGTACATACCCAAGCTCAGTCATTCTGTTCACCAGAATCTTCTCTTGTGTTGGTCGTAGCATCTGTTGCTGGCTGCATTGCTGATTTTTCCTTCCAAACTTTAGGCATTTTGAGACTGATTGTGCTAGTTTAGCTATACAACTCCTGACTTAAGATAAGACCATCAATGCAATGACCAAGTCGCAAGTGTGGGTTCTGAGCTCGCAAGAACTCTTAGACAAAGGCTTTAATTTTTCTGTTGAATTTAAGTGTAAACAGAACTTGTGAGTGAATTATTCAATCTTATTAGAACTTTTGGTTTCTTTGGGTGAGAACACAATTGCTGCCACATTGGTTATGAAACACGGCGTTGAAACAGCAATGACTTTGAAGTAGGATTAGGACGTGCAGTCATGTCATGATCTCGGCTGACTGTACAGCCTGTCTTCAACACTTTTCTTCGGATTAAATGTGAAAAACTCAAGATAGCAAGTACATGTATGGCCATATGCTTAGGGAACCAGGGTGCTAATGCATCAACATCATCACTAGAGCAGACACAGCGGTGGCCATTTTTAAATGAGCTGTTGCCACTGCCGGTCATGCGACCACTTTCTCAAGCCCATCTACTTCACAATAACAATAAACATGGTGGGCATGACTGTCAACACTCAACAAGAAGCTCTACTAAATACCCCATTTTTCTCTGTTTTGCAAAGCTAATTTGACTGTGTGTATACTGAGCCTTAAACTGTCTCAGTAATTTAAGTCACAAATGTAACAGTCTTTGAGTAGTTTACTGGTGATCTGCACTACATATAAATGCCATTACATGTATCATCATCATTGTTACTATAACTATTATTATAATTATTAGTGTTACCTGTTGTATCATCACTATGACTGTCACTGTTACTGTTCCTATTATTATGCCCCCTTCCTACCAGAGGAGGGGCATATAGTAATCGCTTTTTCCGTGCTTCCATGCATCCACTTCTCGTGTCTGCACTATAATTCACTTGTCCTTCAACTTACATTAATAAAATTTTACTCACCGGTGCACCTGCACATGAGGGTGTGCCATACTGAAAGTAGGTCACAAGGTCTAGTATCTGGGTCACAGTGACATATTCTTGTAAAATTGTGTCCAGGCTATAATTCCTTAACTATGTAATTAGATCAATAAAACTTTACACACAGATGCATCTGCACATAAAAGTGTGTCATGTACCAGAACTGGGTCACTAGGTCAAGTATCTGGGTCACAGTGACATATCCTTGTCAAATTATTTTTGGTTTATTGTTCCTTTTCTGTTTAACTTAGTTTTGTGAAACTTCACACACACAACCACATGTATCTTGACCTTAAGGTGTGTCATAAAACAAAAGTAGGTCACTAGGTCAAGTATCTGGTCTAAAAATATTTGTGTCCAGGCTATAACTTGCTTGTCCTTCCATTTAGATTAATGAAACTTTAGACACAGGTGTATCTGCACATAAGGCTGTGTCATGTACCAAAAGTAGGTCACTAGATCAAGTATCTGTGTCACAGAGACATATTCTTGTAAAATCGTGTCTGGGCTATAATTCCTTTACTATTTAACCTAGTTTCATGAAACTTCACACACACAAATATGTCGACTTAAAGGTGTGTCATGAAACAAAAATAGGTCACTAGGTGAAGTCTCTGGATCACAGTGATACATATGTGAAACTGCATTACACTTCATGTCAGGGCTGTAATTCTGTTGTCCTTTGACTTAGAATCATGAATCTTTACACACCTGTGTATCTAGACACAACTAAGAGTGTGTCATGCATAAAAGTATGTCAGTAGGTCATGTATCTGGGTCATGGTGATAGCCTTTTTTTTATTGACGACAATTATTCCAAAATGAAACATGTAATTAGCAAGGTTATAAATGAGGCGAGTGGGGGATGGATCCAGCAATCTCTGATTGCCTTTTTATTACCATGATGATGATATTGATGTTAAATGTTAACCTGTATGTAATAAATACCCTCTTTGAAGCCCATAGGATCAGTATCACTATTTGTAACATATACATGTACAGGTACACCCTTACTCGTAGAGAATCTTTTACCATGACGCAATGGTTTTTTTTTTTTTTTTTTTCTTTTTTTTTTTTTTTTACATTAGAATATTAGAGACTTGTGTTAATTATGCAGTTTAGTATTGTAAGTTGTCAGGTTAGTTCCTATATTGACACTGATATCTGAGCTAGTCATTAAAAGGTGAGATGTAGTTTCCCTTTGTACCCACACTTTCTTTACTAATGTCTTAACTTCACAAACTGTGCAGAGTTTTGCCAACTTTAACAGCTCTTTTAATATCTTTTTACCTAAATACCTGCAGTGCTTAGGAGATTTAATTGGAGTAAGCTCCAACTGTGCCCTTTAACTGGAAACATTTTAGCTGTAACAACATGTAAATTATTTTAAAAATATATTCTAAAAGTTCCAATATTTCTGATCTTTTGTACCTGAAAAATGTAGGTGGATTTTGGTTAAGAGGGCAGATGCACTTAAAAGGGGTAATATGGTGGAGTGTACATGGCAGTTCATGGCTAAGAACTCTGCTTTATCCCCTACTTTATACCATATGACATTAAAAACCCATGGGATATGGCCTATGAAATATATTGTTGACCATATCCCATGGGTGGAACTACTTTTTACCATATTTGTAAAAACAAAAATATGCATGGTTTTACAAATATGGCAGGAATCAATTCCATATTTGGGATGACTATGGCTCAAAGGTCAACAAATTTTAATCATCGGCACTGAAGACTCCAAGGGAGTCCCGCCAACCGTCATTCAACAGCTGAGTGAGCACAACAATGTGCAGTCCGTGAACAGTTATGCAACAGCCATCAAAAATCGACAGCACGCCATGTGCAGCATTATCCAGGGAAATTCGTCCTCTTTTCAGAGACCTTTAACATCTGTTCAAAACACTCCCCAGACTCTGTCTTCATGGTTTGTCCCAGTTGACGTAGCAGGTGGCCCTCGACCCGTGCCTTCGGGCAATGCTCGCAATGCTGCCATCAGTGAGGGGGCCAATCTGATGGCCCTCAGTCAGTTGAGCTCCACAGGTCCATACTTTGGAATGTTTGCTGGTACACATTCCAAGGCAACATTACCGTCAAATTCCCCTCTACACCAAATGAATTTCATATAGAAATAATGAAAAGTGACTTTGCATTGAGAATTTGGGCTGAAGCGACGGCCATTCAAAAAAGTCTGCCATTAGGCCTATGGTCGACCGCTTTTCTTTGTTGTTTAAACTTTATATTCATACATGCGGCATGACTGTGGCAAAGTCTGATGCAGTGTAATGAAATAAAATGGTACAAGTGATATTTCTTAATGGACTTTTGGGGATAAATACAAAATAACCTTTGTTTTAATCTGTCAAAAGCAAATCCCCCTCATTGTTTGTCTGCCTGTATGCTTGATGGCCCACTTGAGTAATCAGGTGCGCAGGCAGGCAAACAACGCAGGGGTTGGGTTTACAGATTAACAACGGGTAATTTTGTCTATGAACTATATAGACAGTGAAGGACTATGCATATTTTTTTTCACAAATTACTTTGTCTCGAAGAATACTTATGACAGATGGAATCTCATAAAGAAGGGTGGATATTAAAGGTACATGTAACTTTGACCAACACTATTGCTTACTATTGAACATATTAAATATATGATGGAGATGATGATATCAGAGTGTTTTTGTTTCTTGCTATGCTGATGTCATTATTATACAGCTGTATGTACAATGTACCTCAACCTTTAGTGTTCGGTAGAGAACTAGTCTATACATGTAGATGTCCACAGTGCACTTGGGAGGTATACAGGGAAGTCCAACTTTTCTGAAACAGCAGACATACTGATATGAATGGCCTACTTACAAGGAATATGAATGTGGAATGAACGATAACTGAAATGAGCAGGACTTGTGTTGTTGTTAGCATTGAAACAGCTAGTTCATTGTACTGGTCATGCTGCATTGAGGCTCCAACTGATAGCAGCAAGGGCACAGTATATGGTAAGAAATACACATTCATCCTCTGTTCTCAAGCGTGATAGATCACCTCACTCACTATATACATGTGCATAGACATACATGGTACAGGCCTGTGGTTTCGTGCCATACAAAAATGTGTAGTTCACAGCCAACTAGCTGATAGTTAGCAGCAAGACTAAAAATAACTAAGCTGCTAGCTGCTAAGCTGTCGCTACCTAACAACTGCTTAGCAGCAGGATTTTGTTGCTGCCCACCCTAGCAGTGGCTTAATGGCAAGGACTTAGTTTCTGACCAACTTAGCGGCAGCTAAGCAAGAGGAACCTTGTTCCTGACCGACCTAGTGGCAGCTTAGCAAGAAGAACTTTGTTTCTGACCAACCAAGCCACAGCTTAGCAAGAAGGACTTTGTCACTGGAAAACCTAGTGTCAGCTTGACAAGAGCTTTGTTTCTGACTGACCTAGCAGCAACTTAACAATATCGACTTTGTTGTTCTCCAACTTTCAACAAACATTAACTCTTTAAATGTTAAGATTAAAAAAAACATTTACAATGCAATCTATATTCCCAAAACAAATATAAGAAATTTTGAATTTTCATTTAGAATTCACCAGAAAGTATCAATTTAGATATGACAGTTATTAGTTTTTTTATATTTTAGCCCAAGATAATAACAAATAATTGTGAAAAATCTTAAAAGGGGATTAGAAGAGTGCAAAGTTTTAAGCCAAAATTTGAATTAAATGAGAATTTGAAATGAAATCATTACCTTCCATCTGACTCACTCATTTTGTGGGAAGTATGTAAAATCAGGTAACCATAACAATGAAAGATCATGAACATTCAAATAGCTCTAGCCTGTTAGTGAGTACAGAGTACCATCAAATGGAATATTACTTAGCAGGAGCTTATCTGCAAACTAGTGGCTACTTAGCAGCAGACCAGCCAATTGGATTTCTTTAATTGCCTGGCAGAAAATCTGCCAATAGGAGCATCTAGTGGCAGCTTATCCACAAACTAGCTGAAACTGAACATAAATCAGTGGCCTCTGATTGTGACCTGACTGTCCACCAATCAGATCTCTTTTCCCTGCACTGCTACTCAGCTGCAAACTAGTGTATAAGTATCCGCTAGTTAACAGGAACACTGAGTAGCAAGGTTTTTTTTTTTAGTAAGGGTTAAAGCATCATATTATCCTTTTTATGTTATGGTAGCATATTATCCTTTTTAAGGATATGTTAGGTTAGCACTTTTCATAAATTGTTACATATAACCCTTGACTCATATAAAGGTTAGATGAAGTATACATTTTCTGAAAGCTAACAAACAGAAGATTTTGTTAAATATAGTTAAGCCTGCATTGAACTTAACAGTCACCAAATGCATCAACTGTTTGCAACCTTTTTCCAACCATTTGAGTGAAAGGTAAACCTTTTTCAAACACTTTCCAAACCTTTTCAATCCATTTCCTCTTATTGCATTAAAACCCTTTTAAACACTTTTAAACGTTTCTCTAATGGTTGACAATCATTTCACACACTTTCTCAACCTTATTGATGAAAATGTTGAAATGGTTTGCAACCGTTTCATCTATTTGAAACCCTTTGTCAACCTTTTACAAACCCTTTGTCAACCTTTTGCAAACCCTTTGTCAAACTTTTGCAAACCTTTTACAACCTACACACAAAAATGCATTTGGCTGTTAAGTTTTAGATGCATGGGCTTAACTGTATGATTTTATGATAGTCTGCGGCAGTGTTTACATACATGCACATGTAACAATTACACAAAAGAGCATTATAATTTACCACAGTATTAATTCAGATCATTCAAATTTGAAGATAGGGACCTCAAATCTGCAGTTAACTAAACATTATGCAGTGAAAAAAGTGGGCATCAGCGTTTAAAAAAATTGGTGCCATGTTTTCATCACAGTTAGTTAAAAGTAATCTTCTTTCCATGTGTCATCATTCTAACTTCAGACATACATGTATGTATCTCATAAATTTAAATCAAAGAATGATGAACACTTATCTACACTTGTATACAGCTGTGCAAACACTGCTTCTAAGAAGCACTACCAAAGTTCCACAGCATGAATCTTTAGTTGGTATGCTTTCTAAAAAAGTATACTGTATTATGGAGGAGGAGGAGGAGGAGGAGGAGGCATATAGCAGTTACTTTGTCCGTGTGTGTGTGTGTTTCTGGACTGACAGTTTTTATGCCATAACTCTCAAAGTTTTTTAGCTTGGGGATTTCAGATTGCACATGCTTATGGTCCTGAATAAGGCCTCAGACAAGTGTGAAAATGGGTGACTTTGACCCAATTCTGAAGATCACAGAGCCATTTTAGTGAACTTGGTTTTCATGCCATAACTTGAAAAGTTTTTGACATTAAATGACAGTAATAGATGTCAATTGAAGATGGCAAAATCTTGGTTTGTTTATGTCCTAAAGGAAAGCAAAGATTCATCATCAGATGCTTATGAGCCAGGGTTGTCTGAGGGCAATTTCATATGTTTTTAAGTGAATGACAAATCAGGCTGCTTGCTTGCATGAGGAAAGTTAAGGTGAGGCAGAATTGGTCTGTACATGCAATAGACTCACAGAGTCAACATGTTGTTTTCCTATCATTATGCACTAATGAAGACAGATCATGTTAAAATGTTTCTTTAAATAATCCTGAACTTTGTAGAGGTATGGAGTGTGTGAATGCCTGGAGTTATGTGTATGTGCCTGCATAGATATATACCAGGTGGCACTGCTTGGCAGTCAAAAAGTGACTGCCACCAGGTCCTGTTTTGTTATTGAAATCACTGTGAGTGAACATGCTCCTGTCCCTGTATTTGATGAACCTGGCATTTAAAATCAGTGTGCAGCTGTCCCAGATGATAATTTTCTTATTGATGGGCCCTACATTTAAGGCAAAAGGTCATGAACATTTTATATAGTTACAGATTTTTTTCCACCCGAAGCATGTCCTACCTAAAGGCAGACCAGCTGGGTGGTATACATGTACAGACAGACACCTTCAGGTTTTAGGATGAATTAGCTAAAAGTATAAATACATGTACTTCACCGGAGTTTGACGGCAAAGAGCCTAGTGCCTACAAAAAAATATCTTTGGGGCAGAAGTTTTGTGTAGCTGGATGGATTTCTCCCAAGACAGCTAGGGCTCATCACAGACTGAAGTACAACAGATGCTATTGGGCTTTTACACTGCACAGTAACATTGGCTATAGTAACATACAAGGAATTGTGGATCTAATACTGAACCTTGGGTTCCGGCCTTTTAACATTAACAGCTTGTCTGGTGTGTTAACATGTCCTCAGTCAAAGGAATTCTCTGATATGTTCAAAGAGCAAACCAGTTGTAACTAAAGGGGGGTATTTTTTGGAACTCCACTGCTGTGGGCACCCATGAGCCGTATTGTTCTCAGTGTACCAGAAAGTCCAGACCTTTGTGCATGCATGGCAAGAGTGACCCCTGTGGATTATGAATGTGAATCATTCAATGTAGAAGCTGCAGATGTCTATTGCTTACAGTGGCTCAGTTGGGCACTTCACTGGATAAGTTCAAAACTGTAATCATGGCGGATATATAAACTTCACAGGTCGAGAAAAATGGACCACCAAAAAAGGTTGAAGCCATTTCAAGATAAAAGAAAATTGTACTCCAATACAGTGAAAAATCATTATTACGACACTCAGATATCTGACATATTCATTATAATGACACAAGTTTTGAATGGCAAAAGTTTGTTTTCTTTGTTGTTTGATTCATTTATCTGACACATTCTAAAGGAACAGATGGTGTCATTATAATGAGTTTCCACTGTATTAGAATTTCTTACTGTAGGAAATAAAATAAACATTGATATCCTACTATGAAGGTTTGTTTAGTGTTCATTGATTAGACATAGGGTTGTTTTATGCTGTGGATTGTAACCATGTAGGCCTAATGGTTCACCCAGTACTTTTTGTTGCTTTTTTTTTTTTTTTTTTGAGATTATGCTTTTACATTGAGAGGTCTTGGTGCCCAACAGACATGATATATACCCCATGCTTGCAGAACTGCTTCAAACTACCAGCCAAATGTTGAACATTCCTTCACACAATCATGGAATACATGATGAACTGAAGCAAATAAGGAAGCACATAGTGGTACATGCTGTTCATTGCATTTACATTAAACATTCCATCAGCATTTTGCCAAAGTGCCATTCTGTGCTCAATTATGGCTCATCATTTCATCACAATCTCAAACACAGACCACTCGCTATATTCACTTTACTTTCTCTGTGTTGGCAAAACACTTTGAAGAAGGGCTAAGTTCTACTACATGTGCAGTGCCTAGAGTTCACCCAGCTATATGTACTCTAGCAATGCTGCACTTTAATATGTGCCATCAAATCAAATGCAGTCGCTTTGTATTCTAAACCGGTCTACAGCTAAAACATTTTTATTGAATCAAGAACAGTTTATATGACGTTCCTTGTCACTGCTGAGAGGTGCTAAATTAATTTAGAGTGTTGTACTCACATGTGGGCTTAAGGAATGTGAAGCCAGACTGTATATACTTACCAGTTAAGCTGGCTGTGTGCCCTGAGGTTGTGACTAAGTAATGGTATAGATATAGGCAACCAAATGTGCCAATCAAGTCGCTAATCACCAGGAAGAATTATCAATTAATTACCAGGATTGATAGCAATACAAAAACGGTTGTATACACTTTATGAGCTATCTTCAGCTCAGGACTGACTGTGCTGAGAGAACTGACATGGATATGTAGCAAAATAAATAAGAATTTAATGAAAAATCTAAAATGCCAAGTTTAGATGTTAAAAATGGAGGCACATGTACACCAGCTGAATTCAAGTTCTTTTCAAAATGAGATGGCCATTTATTCGGCAAACTTGGTGGGGATGTTTTTTTTGTTTTGTTTAAATGTCCATCAAGTTTGCTCTTCAGGTCAAGCTTCAGTTATTTAAACAAATCAGTTTCTCAGGCACTATGTGGCCAAGTGTTTCAACATGACATTGAAGCACTTCGGGTAGCTCTAGACCTGTATTTTTATAACCGGGGAGATGAGATGCCAGAGGAGTATGTATTTTGTTTAAAAGTGATTTTAAGTTTGAAATCCACAATATTATGAAAGATAGCCAAGGTACATGTAGATATATCATTAAAGGCATGACAGCTTATCCAAAACATTTTCAATAGCAAACATATCCAGTCCCAATGAGAATAAATCAAAATTATTTGAAAAATTTACACAGCAAATTGAATCTTTACTAAATGATCATGGAGTAATAGTTGGTACTGTAATTTAAGTTTGGACACTTCTAAAAGATAAAACATGAGATATCCCCACAAACAAGTTGAAAAAACAACAAATTGTATTTACGTGGATGGACTGGAAACAAATTCAGTAAATATTTGGAGGAAAACCATATCCTGTTTACTCACAACTCAAGTATTTTTACTAATTTCATTTGGATTCACAGGATATGTTCAAAACTCTGATATTATTCTGGGTTTTAAGTCTGATCATTCTGTAGTTACACTTGAATTAAATTATAACAACGAACTGAGGTGACCTGGCCATGAGGCTACTGGAAACTAAACTGTTCACTTTTAATGGAAATAGATTCTGTCAATCTGATAAAAAAAAAACTATAAAAGAAGAATCAGAAAACAGCCTGGAAGAGTCTGAAATGGGAGATGGTTAAAATGGAAGTACTTTATACATGTATGAAAACACTACAATATTCAGCACAACGTAGAAGAGATAAAAAAAAAAACAATTTCAGAAGATCAGCTACAAAACCTACAGCAAGAATTTTCGCAAACTAAAAATCAAGAGCATGATTTAAGATTAAAGATACAACACTAAATTTGGCAAGGAAAATACAAGATACAAGCGGGGCAATGAGTCAAAGTAATAATAGGTGGTGTGATGAAGGAGAGAAACCAACAACATATTTCTTTAACCTTGAAAAGAGATATTATAACAGTGAAGTTATTATAAAACTGAAAGGTAGAAATGGACCAATAACAGAACCAAAAGAAAATACTGCAGGAGGAAAACAGATTTAAAAGTGACCTGTACACCTCAATATTTTCAACTTCTAGTGAAAATGAAATAAAGATATACCAGAATCATTTATTGAATTTTTACCTCACAATGAAGAGAGTATTCCCAAATTATCTGAAGACCGGAAAGAAAATGGTGAAGGACAAATTACAGATATAAGAATTATTAGAAACCTTATGCAGTGTCCCTAACAAGAAATACCAAGTTGTTGAAACAATCAAGCATTTTTGGGGGACCGTGATGTTAGAGTATTTTGGCAGCAAGTTTTTTTTCACATTGCAAAGTATATAAAGTTACAATATCTAATTTTAATAAGGATTAGGTGCTTGGTGCCCATAACATAAAACCAATCGTCCATTTGATTTTTATCCTTGGGAAAAATATAGTTATGCTTGCAAACGTGGAAATGTTATTCCAAATAATTTTAGGTTCATGAGTATTGTGAAAAAAATAAAACAAATAAAAAGTATAATGCACAGTTGAAACAGAAAATTGAAAAAACATGATAAAAATGGAACGATTTTGTGTTGATAGAGTTTGAATGTTGAGAGTTTTATTATTAATATCAAATGGTGTTGAGTGCTCTCATAATCTTACTCAGGAGCAGACTGTAATATACTAAGTACTGTGTTCCTGGATGCTATTTGTTCTTCTGCAATGTATGCTCTATAATGCCATATGATGTTACTACCTTGCTAATGCACTGATACCACTGTAAACCACATCAGTAGGTCACACTTTAGTGATTTTTTTATTTGGAACATTTTTTGTGCATGTTTCAATTTCTTTGAAAACACATGAGGTCACATCTTGAGCCCCTTGTTCTTAATTTGTTTATATGGATGACCAAGATCTAAATCCAAAGGTCATAGTTTTATAATGAAAGCTCAGGACCAATGAGGTAGAGCTTTGAAATTCTGCATGGCTGCAGTGTAAAGAACTAGGTCCAAGTTACATTTCGGTGACCTTGGCAAGAGCCCAAGGTCACTGTAAAACTTGACTGAAAATCATTTAAGAATGATAAGTCAAGAATTATTTGAGGTAGGACTTCGATGTAGCAGGTGGTGATACTCTTATGTAAGGGCTAGATGGAGAGTGCACATGGGTGACCTTGGCTGAATTTCCAAGGTCAGAAGATCTCTTAAATAAACTTGATGTGAATACATGTATAGGGGTTTTCTTGACAGAAATTGGAATAAGTCAAGAACTACTTCAGCTATGATTTAAAAGTGGCTGATATGATGATGGTATGGTTAAGACATCTTTGAAATTGCATATGGATGACTGTGATAGAAGTATCAAGGTCACAGGGATTCTTCAGTGAATTTTGTGGTTGGATGATATCTCAAGAACTGTTTAAAGTAGGACTTTGACATTGCCTGTACATGGTCTCCTTGGGAAGGGCTGAATTAGTCTTGTACATGGTTGACCCTTCCCCAAATAACATGGTGTCATGGGCAGTAGTTTGAATAATATTGTTCACTTCAAGATTTATTAGAGCAAAGATTTTGATATTGCACACAATGAAGGTTCTCTGTAAAAGCTTGATGGTTTCCATGGATGACCATCACCCCATGTCCAAGGTCACGCGTCCATTTTATGGCTCATTATAACTTTAGAACTCAGTTTAGTTAGGACTTTTATATTGCTCACTCTGATGGTTTTGTATGTGATGATGGTTCAAGTGTGCAAGAGCAAAATTTAAACTGCACATGGGTGACCTTAATTGTCAAGATTTACATGCTCAGTAGGCTGAGCACAGGCTGTCACAGTCCTGTTGTTCATGTGATAATTGCCTGGGAAGATGAATACAATGCATGCTTATGCAGAAAATTGTAAAACTTGCATATTTGTAGACAGACATTTTATTATAGAAACACTATCATATCAGACACTTCAAGTTCTGATTTATTGAAAAGAGCAATTAATAAAATGTACATGTATCAAGGGAAGCCCTTTCTTTGCAAAGTTGAGGTTTGATTGCTATAAAGCTCTTGAGTTGCTGCTTTGAATTTCTAATGTTAAGGCTCCCAGGACACTATGAAGGCAGCTAAAGGCAAAGTGGAGGTGTTCCTTTCTGCTTGCAGTAAGCTTAATGATTGATTTTAGGTCAGTGGTGTCGGTTAAAATGAATGTATGTACACGTGTAATCAGCTCCTCTGAGTGACAAGCCTAAAGACCACCTGTCTTGGTGGCAAGGTGTACTCAAATTATGTAACTGTTTCAATATGTGATCAAGCTTTAAGTGCATCAAGACTACTAATTTTGACACGGGTACCACTTAAGAACATGCCATATGTTTGTTTCTCAAAATGAATCCTCTCTGAATCCATATACACTGTAGCATTTCATTTGCATCATAATTATATTACATGTACCTACATGTATCTGCTACATTTATCATGATCTTGATGAGGTGGTATCTGCTCCAAAATTTATATCCCATGAGAAAACATCTCTCCACATGTGTTTCAGTGGACTGGAGGCCTATGGAATGCCCTGTGGTGGGCCATCTCCTTGCCCCATACTTGAAATCCTGTATTGAGCAATTGCATCGGTTTTCTCTGTTTTGGCAGCTTCTGCATCCATGTCCTTTTCTGCTGTCACATAATATGACAAGAGATATGGTGCACTAAAACCATGCATGGTAAATTAAGAAAGTAGCGATAGTTTGACAACTGCAAATTTTTGGAGCTGACATGCAGTCTGAGTTACAGGGAATGGCAAAAGAATCACAGTAATAAATTTCGTTTCAGGATAAACTAAGAACTACATGTACATGTTCATATGACAATTGACAGATTTGGATTGCACATGATTGATTGACCTGGACATCATTGTCAGATCACAGGGCCACATTTGTAAATTTTACCTTGAACTTAATAAGTTGAGAATTATTGAAAACAGGACTTGGATTTTATGTCATGCAATGGTCGTCTATAAGGGCTAGCTTGAGACTGCACATAGGTGGCCTTGATGTAAATCTGAAGGTTACAGGGATTGACTCTCACATGAAGTTTACTGTCCACACAAGTCATTCACAGTGTGACCTGAGGGTTTGATATTGCACATAATGGTTTGTCCTATATTTATGCCTGACACTTATCCTGAATGGATTATCCTGCATGGGTTAAAGGCTAAGGTTTTAATTCTAATCTTTCATTTGGTTTGTCAGTCATTGGTTTTAAGTTGTATACAAACCAATGAGAGGCCATGGGGAATTTAGTGAAATACCGACTCCTGCCAGTTTCAAAATGGCATTTTGAAACTTATGTCTCCATAGAACTTTGATTTGGTGCATATTGTTTTTTTTTTTTTTTTGTTTGTTTTTTTTTTTTTTTGTTTTTGTTTTTTTTTTTTGTTTTTTAAGAAATAGGAGAAAGAAAATCTGGTATGGATGGCCCATTGGGGATAACGTTGGGATCACTCGTTGTTGGATTTGCATGTCTTCACTCTGCACAGCATCGCAAAAACATGATAATCCAACAACTTAGTGCTCCCAACATTATTTTCAATGGTCCATGCACTGATACCGGATTCTCTGTGTCCACCATGGGGAGGAGGATGAATCTGTAGACAGGTGACCTTGACCTAAATCCCAAGGCCACTTTAATGAATTCACTATCCACTTTACACCTCAAGAACTATTTAAACTTGGACTCTGATATTGCACTTTTATTTTATACTCCTAATGACCATTTATATTAGGTCCATGCATTGAACCTCACTTGAGCACAGGACTGTCATACCTCTTATTTTATCCAAAATGAACAAAAAAATCTCTATTAAGTCTGATGTGCTTGTATTCTTGCTGAGTTAAGGTTTTGGTTTGAGTCTAGCTAGATTTTTATTGTATTTGTGTCTTTTTGTCCAAAACCACTTCCTAGTAGTCATTACCCTATTCCGCAGTCCGAACTCTTTACTCTCCCTAAGCTAACCTGTCCCTGTGTAACTTATATACATAGAAGTACTATTGTCCATATTGCACATGTTCCTCTGTAAAATTTTGACATAGGCTGTATTAGTCCAAATAAATTAAAGGGTCATCAGTGGGTATAACTACTCAACATGTTTCGGAGCCTTTTACCCGTACATGTCTCTGAGTAGCGGCTCCTTGTCTAAGCTAAATATTCAGCAAAGACAACCCACATAATAATGAATAAATATGAACGTGGCATTGATGAATAAGCTAAATACGTGAAGTTTTGCTTATAAATGCAGAGCTTCATATCAAAGAAGAATACCTGTCAAACAAACCATAATTACCAAATTTGCATAGTAGGCCTACAGGTTCAGATAAGAACAATTTGACTTACCCCTGAACCAATATGTACCCTTTCTAGCTGGACAGCTTATCCTAGTTAAACCATCCGCCAATGTTTAACTGAAGTGGAAACAAGCTGGGGCATTATATTCAGTCCCAGTGATTGTAAAATAAACAGTTGCAGCTAGACCACCTGTATAAACCAAGGGAAATCCTAACAAGGACTGCAACAATTAATGTACATCCTGCACCAGAGATGTAAAACAAACTCCATGATGACACCTACTCCTCAAACAATTAAGCTCTATTTAACTGCCAACCCTGTCAATGTGTCAAGTTTGTGACATTTGAGAAAATACTGTCAATTTTGGGTAATTTTTTAATATTGAGTAAATGTGCATTTTGGCATATCAGAAAAGAATGAAAGTCATTAGCATTTATGCCAAAAACATGCTATCAAAACAAGTTTTCTTAACAGGATTTTAAGTACAATTGGGCAAACATGTAACTGTCGTAGGCCGCTTCTTGCTACCTGTAGCCCCTGGGGGTTTACCTAACAGAAAACATGTAAGCCTAAAATGTCTGATAGTGAATATTAAAACAGAAAGATGCCAAAAGATAAAGTTAAGTAGCAAAACAGATAAGTCTAAAAACTGTAAATTATTGTGGCCAAACTTTCTAATAATCTTTGGATATTAAGAGTAGAATTATAGGGAAAGTCAGAAAAGAATGAAAGTCTTTTGTATTTATGTCAAGAGAATGCAATGAAAATATTAACCAGATATCAAGTACAATTAGGCAAGCTTGTCTCATGAATGAACATTTTGAAAATACACTTAATGACTTCACAACTCTTTGAATGTTTTTCAGGTACATTGTGATAGTGCACCCAATGAAATCACGGACCTGGTGCACCCTGGGTAACACATGTAAGATCATTATTGGGGTATGGTTTATTGCTATTGCCCTGTCAGCGCCTGTACTTCATATCATGGTGAGTAACACCCCATCCATCAACCTCCCACCAAATGCCTGGCCACTTACAATGTATATATTTAGCCTTATAGTATGCATACAGTCATCTCTTAATATGAAGCACACTTATATTTTGTCACTACCTGGTACACATGTTAATGATGGAGTTATCTGATTGAGTAAAATCACTGAGAAATAATATTACATTCTTCAGGTTTGCTACGCTACCTGGTACACATGTTAATGATGGTGTTATCTGATTCAGTAAAATCACTGAGAAATAACATTACATTCTTCAGCTTTGCTATCTGCAGACTGCAGGCTGTTACATACTTTTTTGTATTTTGATCCACTTTACGGTGTAAATTAGAGGTACTTCAGAATATTGGTCTGAACCCACCCACATATTCTCTTTTCGCATCAAACATTGATTTTGTCTATTCCTCCGTTTGATATGCCTTCTCGCCCACACTGAGATCAAAACCACATGTGCACTTTTCCTCCAGAAAACCTCTTGTCATCTACATGTACCAAACATGTCATTTTTACACTCTTGTAAGCCCCCCCCCCCCCCTCCAATAAGAAAGACACTTCTCTATGCATCAACTATGGTATTTTCATTTTATTTTTCCCTCAATTGGCCACCCTGGTCATAAGGCCACATTTCTGATGCAGTAGTGGTGGCCTTATAAGAGGGGACCACTATATACAAACATGGCATACTAGGTCAGTATTAAAAGTAGGTCTAGGGCTTATTTTTTTGCACTGAATACCCAATTAAACATAGAATAGATACAATCTTAACATGGTGGGAGAGTGAGTTACCATTTTTCTGACTAAATTGTTATCTTCACCCTATGACCGTTGATCACTCATGATTTCCCCACCAGCAGCAATCCCTTGTGAAAGGAAAATGGTAACTCACTGTTAGGCAGGTAAGATTCTCTATGTATTCACTTATGACAAGGAAGTTGCATGTAGCCTACATATACTGCAGTGTTCCACAGACCATAAGGAGTGCTCATGGGTTTTTTTTGTTTAACCCTTTCCCCTAGAATTAAGACTGAGTCAACAGCTTTCCTTGGCACGAGTTGGGCACTAAGTGCCCAACCCATGCCAAGGAAAGCTGTTGACCTCGGATACATGATCTTGATAGGTCTCATCTACAATTCTCAGTCTAATTCCTTTTCATTACTGTTAAAATTAGTTGAAAAGACTGAACTAGACGACATTTGACCACCAGCCAGTTTTGCCGCTTTAATTGCTTTTCATTATACTGTTAAAATTAGTTAAAAAGACTGAAGCAGACGACATTTGACCACTAGCCAGTTTTGCCACTTTAATCGCTTTTCATTACTGTTAAAATTAGTTGAAAAGACTGAAGCAGATGACATTTGACCACCAGCCAGTTTTGCCGCTTTAATTGCTTTTCATTACTGTGAAAATTAGTTAAAAAGACTGAAGCAGACGACATTTGACCACTAGCCAGTTTTTGCCGCTTTAAGGGAGAAAGAGTTCAGAGAGTAGACAGAAGTATAGGAAAATTATCTGTACTGTACACTCATTTGGAAAATATTAATGACATTAAATACCCCTACAGTAGTAAAAGTATTTGGATGACAGATGCATGCATAGACAGATAGACACAAACGCACAGATAGATTATCTTTATCTATATAATTATAAATGAAACAAACAAATAAAACAAAACATATGTCTCATTTAAAACAGCATAATTATAAATAAAGCAAAAAATAAAACAAGAGATATTTCTCCTTTTAAACAGAATAGTCATACATAAAACAGACAAAAAATAAACAAAACAGAGATATTGTCATTTAAAATAGAACAGTTTTAAATAAAACAGGCAAAAAAAGAAACAAAACAAAACTAAACAGATACATTTCCCATTTTAAAATAATTGTAAATAAAACAAACGAAAAGATAACACAAAACATATTTTTCATTTAAAACCGAATAATTATAAATAAAACAGACAAGAAAAACAAAACCAAAAAAACCCCAAACAGGTAGAAATGATAAACAAATCAAGCCAATTTTGAATAAAACAGACAGCAAAAAGAGAACAGGTGTTGCTGCTAAATGAACCTGGCGATCATGTGAAAAAACCCAGACTATTTTGAACAAATCTATAGTTAGGCAAAATCAGATTCAGTCAGCACATGTACAGGCAGGGGAGGGGTCTAAAAGCTGAAAAAGAACAGAACAGATTAAAACATAACCGAACATAATTTGTGCCCTTTTTTAGTTTATAAACAATCTAAAATCCAATTTATGAATATTTTAAACCTACAGGAAAGAACACTTTCCCTGATGCAATTGAGGATAAGCATACTTGCAGTCTAAATTCAAATTTGCCTTTTCTACCCCATGATTATTATCATCCTGTCTACCATTCTACACTAGTTGTAAACACTGTCAAGTCCTGAAAGAAAAGGCTAGTATTGGATTCCAATTTTATGATGATATATGAATAATTTCACACTGCATTAGCTGCAGATCCTTATCTCAGTCATTGTGATCAAAGAAGCTGGGGTGATGCTAAGCTACCGAGCTCACATCTCTCAACTGTGAAGGGTATGTGAGATCCATTATGATGTGACAGAACCAAAAAATCATATCACTAAATAACATGTCTTTCTGACAGTTTGGCTGGCAGATCGAAAGACATCATTTTTAATGTTCTGTTGTCAAACGTCCCTTAATTGGCAATGTTAGCTCTCACTGTATGAAGACATTGCCTTTTGATAGTGTTTTAGTTACTCCCCGAAGAGCTCAGATATGAGCAAAACTGGTCAGAGTTCTTAACATGTAATTCACTCTTCCAAGTTGTGTATCCCACTGGCTGTGCCTGTGTTTTGTGATCATTTCATATGTTACTAAGTCTGCATTGCCATGGCATATTGTATAGAAAGGCTTTTTGCACACACACAAATATACATGTACATGTAATACCGGTAGTTCTTTTTATTTCTTTGATTCAGTATTTTCCGAAGTGATGGACAATGTAAATGGAGAGGAACTGTATGTGCCTTTTCACAATTGATACTGAACTAAATAGAAATTGCAGTGTCATCAATCAGTTTAATTGTGTAAAAGCATTTCCATTTCCAGTGCAACTTGCTCCAACTGCTGCCTTTGTTGACTTCTGGTAACATGCTTTTTTTTTATCGTACATCCACCTTTGTGTGGGTGGTATCACTTCTCTCTGATTAAAAACAATATCTAACCTTTAGCCAAATCTTATTGGGCGACCCTTGCACTTTGCTCTCATGCGAATGATGCCACTTGTTGCCATTTTGCCCCCAATGCGAGATATGTGACAAACAGTAACAACACCCCAGAGCAGGATGTGCATGTGCTGACTAATTTGATTTACCAGTCATTGCCCATCGCTTTTGTGATAAAATGGATCAGTGCATCAGATCTACACTTATGGTGATGTATAGAAAGTTCTTTCCCAGACAAGACTGTGTTGACTCTAACAACCTCGAGCTCGGACTCCTTCATTCTGCTTCAACAACCATCCACATCATTGTCAGAATCTGCCAGCTTGTAAGATTTCGTCTTGCAATATACACTTTTCAGCTCTATTGTAAACCTGTATGTTTGAATGGAAATTTTTGCAAGTTTTTTTCTTCTCACCAATATATGCTTTCAAGCACTAAATATAGGTGCAATGCAATAAAATTTAACAAATTCTCTGATTATAGTGAAATGCTTACCAATCATACAGTACTGTGACACTTATAGAAATTCAGATCATCACTGTCATAAAGCATAAAATGAATATTGTACACTTTTCGGAGTCACATTTTACACTTTTGGTTTACAAGATTGGCAGGTCTGCATCGTTATAAAAAAATCACACACACCTGAACTGAATATTTTTGTATTGACCAAGGTCTTGAAAAATGAAACATTGATGTAAACACGTGTTAATAATACTCGTAATACCCATTTTGAACAAAATATGTTATATATAGATTGTGGAAGAACTTGAAATAAATGGATGTAGGCACCATGGGCAAAAACAAACTGCAAAACAAAAAAAAATTAAAGTTTCCTAGACTTTCTGTAGGCAATTTCATGCTTTTTTTTGGTCTTTTTTGATTTCACAATTTCAGCTGTTGTAAAGATTGAAATTTTCATGATAGGCTTCAAATTGGAAAGCAAGAAGTACTTGGTTTAGGAATCAAGTAAAAAAAAGGCTCCAAAAATTCCAATAAATCAATGAATACTGATTTCCCTCTCCCCATTCTACAATCACCGAAAACTTGGATGTGCATTTTGAACATATAACCAAGTAAGGGGCACCAATACAGCTATTGGGAAGCATTGAGCAACTAGAAGTAGCACATGCAGGTGTGCTGATTTTCTTAACATTGGTTTATAACAGTCAACTTGATGCTGCAACACACACATGTATGTAGCCCAAATTAAACCTGACGAATCTATTGTCATAAAAGGCATTCAGACCATCTGCATATTTGAAAGACACTTAAACCTATAACATAGAAAAAATTGATTTAAAGAAAAATCCAAATTTTGTTTTTGCCTCTATCTGATTTCCAAAACTTCTTGGAATGTTTTTTAGATTAAATTGTACCCCTTGGCCCTTAACTCATTCCTTACCATGGGACAGGCCTTGGTCAGTGGTTCTGGCACTGCCTGGCAAGTCATGCTGCAGCTGCCCTTGTGGCAGCTGCAGCATGACTTGCCAGGCAGTGCCAGAACCACTGACTTAAGACTATAGGCATGTTGGTACTTGAATGAAAGCTCTTTTCATGAAGAATTAAAATATGCAGTTGTCGTCTTAAATCTAGGTAAATATACGGAAATATCAGGAACTGGTATGGAATGAGTTAAAGGCCCAGTCTGTGCATCTGTCCATCCATGTTAATTTATTGTGGTGGATGTGCAATACATGTATCTCAAAAACTGGGTGGACAAAGATCATAAAATTTTACAGTCGATCACCCTGGTTAGCCAAAGATGGAGCTTAGTGGAGAAGGTTGCCCCAATAGTGGATACAGGTCCGAAAGTACCAGTGGGTTGTTGTATAATTGGTAATAAGAAGCACATGAAGACATTGCCTGCATAGCTGACTTAACAGACTGTTGAAGTTTGTTAACCCTTTGAGTCTGCACAGATTAAGTAAAACCAAGCTTTCAAGGGGTCCATAACTAAATCTCCAGGATCAAGTCAAACACTAAAATACCTGCCTACCACATACAGTGGCCATTGAGAAAAAAAATGCCAGCTATAATGCTGAGTGCACAACTTAATTTTGATCCCTTTTTTTTTGATCCATGAAAAGGGGTGTAGATTGGACCATGGCTAAGACTTAATGCTGTGTCACTAGACCATTGCCTGCTATTAAAGCCAGACTTTCCAGTGCCTCCCTTTTCTTTGGAAGAAAAATTGGAATGGAGGATGAAGAGTCAGGATGATAAATAAACTAGACCAGCACAGCTTGCATTGCAATGTCATCTGCTTGATCACAGAAACACAGAGCTGAATTGAATTATGGCTCTCTGAGATGGAAGGAATGATTAGCCTGAGGCGGACCTGCAGTTTAATGCAGCCCTTCTTTAATTGTCATCTGAGGAAATAGCAAACACCTGAAGGTCTGGCTAAGCAGGCAAAGAGAGACATGATTTTGTATTGACAGCATGCACTGATATATGCACACCCAAAATACTTGAATTTTCCTTTAGACTGAGAAACTACATAACTGTAACAGATAGTTCCAGCAATAGCTGCTTTATGAAGCCTACAGCCACTGTCAAAAATACCTCAGTCAGATCTGCAATCTCTCTACAGGCTAGCTTAGGTGGCAACAGCTAGGCTGCCTATACATGAGCCTAGGTGCACTGGCCTTGGATGCTGGACAGTGAACTTGTACCATATTTACTGACTGCTGCATATTAAAGCACTTCAGCTGTATATGTACACTACACCACAAGTTCAACCTTTCTAAATGTGCCCCTTTCAGTGGTGGACCTTTTGAGAATGCCTTTGTTTAAGGTCTCATATTGGCTTCAAACATTATCTGTCGCTTCTCTGAGTTACATGCCACAAGGAACTCATGCTAACCTTGAATAAGACAGAGTAAATGCTAATGTATGGCCTCAGTGCACAGACACTTAGGTCTCTTGTGCCACTTTGAAGCATAGGGCATTAATCCCACCATTAAGGAACTTGATGTGGGTGAGAATTTATCACCCTTTCTTGTCAGATGTTTCTGAGCTACAGTAGCCTTGGGGCTCTTTGTCCCTATAATATGTTTAATGTTGTTGTAAGAGTCACATACAATAAGTTTATTTCACCCTCTTTAAGGGTGTAATTAGGGCTAAATACTTCTGGGGATTCAAATTGACTTTCAATGCAGCAGGCACAATGAGGGATTGGCAATAAGAGTCCATGCATGACAAAGGGAGAAGATAATGATCATCAGGTGTACAATATACAGACGTAGTTGTCTTTCAATAGAGAAACAGCTGAGTTGTCAGCATCAGACACTGGCCAGAGGCAGGCACTTGTACATGTATTTTCAGTTGTATCCTGACATGCTACTGTGGAAAATGTTAATATGATACACATACATGTATAAAGCGACCCAGACTTTCAACTTCATGCTGTAATATGGACGCAGTGTGGATGCAGGGTACAACAGAGATCTGCGTGCATGCCCTTCAAATTTACTGCTGTCTCATCATACATTGGATGTTACATGTTTTTTTCCAATGAGGGTCTCCATGTCAGAATGTACAGTAGTCCCTCCTTTGAGAGACCACTCCAACAAGGGACTACATGCCTCTTTAGCTCACATTTACCAGGTCCCTATAGTGGTATCTTTTACATGTACACGCTATTTGACTCTATTGAGATGCACGTTACCACCCTCTGTATTTTTGAGACTGCTATATGTACATGTAGATGCCGGTGTCAATGAATATTTGGGTCCCTGGTCCCATCCGTTCACCGAACAGATGGACCCCTGGCCCAAGTATTCCGGCCCCCTGGGGCCTAAACATTCTGGAATATTTGGGCCCCCCTTTCGTATTTGATTTTTGTTATAGTTCATGAGACATTTTAACTACAGTTGTAACATTGTTGATGTTAATGGTGCAAAACAGCAAAATTGGTCATGTTACAGTAGACTAAAGGTAAAAGGTGCTGGTCACAGTGTTTTGTCAGGTCAGCATGAGAATAGATTCAGCACAAAATGTAAAAACATAGTCCTGAATCATGTGAATGGCATTATAATTGATGTAGAATTATGACCAGATGACTCTTTCCTAAGTTTACTTAAATCTCACAGAAAATGGGTAATTTAACTTTGATGCAAGTATGTTCGGGATCTCAGTGTAAAAGTTATAATTGGACCAGTAATTTTCATTAATAGCTGAGCTAACCCAAACTACATGTACATGTACTTCTGTGAAATAACTATAAATGACTTTTAATTTCCAGTTATGTAGATAGGGGCGGGGGGGGGGGGGAGGCTTTTGATTCCCGAATGTTTGCGCCACTTAACCCCTGAACAGTATCTAAGTGCCTGGAGGTACATATAAATGGGAAAGGGCCCTTTGATTTCGGACTATTGGGCCCCCTTTTGGTATATAAATGCATACTGAAGTGGGTCTTGAATATTTGGGCCCCTATTTGTATGTAAGTGCCTTGCAGTGGATATATATGGGGAGGAGGCCCTTTGGTTCCAGAGTATTTGGGCCCCTAATATGTACATGTATTACATGTGTATAAGGAGGAGCACTTTTTGATCTGGAATATTTTGGGCCCTTCTATAATAAATATATTTCACATATAAATGGAGGGGGTATGTTATTTGAGTACCTGTAATTTTTATTTACATATATAAGGTTGTGCTTTGGAATCTTTTGGCACCTTAATAACATTACATGCATAAATGGAGGAGGACCTGTCTGGCCCCTTATATATATATCTTAACATTTACAAGCTAAGGGTGACTTTGCCCCCATCCCAATGTCACACCTGGGCCACCTGCATTGACATCATCAATTATAGAACTTGAAAACTATATATATGAAGAGGACTACTTGGGCTTAGCACAGGACTGTCCTAGTCCTCTTGCTGTTGTGTACCTCTAGCAAGGGACCACCTTTTTTCCTGCCCTTGAGGTGAGCTGCCCAGACAGGAGACAAACTGGCATAAACTAGAGGGGCGAGCTGTTCTGTATTGGAATATCTACATTGTAGTTCTTAAAATTTAACTTTCACTTAATTACAGTAAAAGCTTTTCTGTCACAAATCATTACAAGACACATACAAATATTCAAATGCCAAGGGCCCCTTTCTCATTTATATCCACTTCAATGCATTTAGATACAAATGGGGGGGGGGGGGAATAGTCTGGAATCAAACGGCTCCCTCCCCATTTATATCCACTTTAAGACACAAACAAATAGAGGGGGGCCCCTCCCCATTTATATCCACTTCAAGACACCTACAAATAGGGTGCCCAAATATTCTGGAACCAAAGGGGCCCCTCCCCATTTATATCTGCTGCAAGGCATTTACTTACAAATAGAGGGCCCAAATATTCTGAAACCAAAGGGCCCCTTCCCCATTTATATCCTCTTTAAGACACAAACAAATAGGGGGCCCAAATATTCTGGAACCAAAGGACCCCCTTATATCCACTTCAAGACACATAAAAAAAGAGGAAATCAGCTGAAAACCCACATCCATTTTTCCATTCCATAATATTTAGGCCCTCCCAATATGAAGGAGCTTTCTTTTTTTAAAAATCTGGTGTTTTATTGTGTTTCTTCATTCATATCAAGAGCCAGATATGCCGCGTATGTATCTCCAGAAATGCAGATAACAAGGAATCAGGGGGAAATGGAGACACCTGAATGTATACATGCGGGGTCCATGTGTTCGAAAATATGTGCTGCACAAATAAAAAAAACCCAACTTGATATATACTTGGAGGGATTGTAAGATAATTCCTACAAAGCATATGCACCCACATTACATGTAAAATACACCAATATCTACATGTATATGTAGTGGCAAACATTACGCCTCGCACATTTATTCAATTGTGTGATTTACATTTATTTTACAAAATGATAGCAAATTCTTTTTAAAATATTTCTTTTGGAGTTTTCAAAATATCATACAGGATGTATATATAGAGTGTATTGGACCAAAACTAAGTTATTCCAATTTCTATTGGGGGGGGGGGGGGGGCAAATGTTCGGTGAATGAATGGGCCCCTGGGGGCCTATACGTTCGGGGGGGTGGGCCCAAGTATCCTCTCACACCGGGTCACACATAAAAGAAATTGTCCGAGAAGAGTGAAATCTGATCCAAAGAACTGAAACCTGTGTGTGCCCATAGCTGGCTGGACTAGCTGGGAGTCAACCTGGGAATCTCGTATATGGATCCAGGCCTGCCATATGGAGGACTCTAAAGGCCAGGATCAATGCATGTGCACACCATTTACAGACCGCCTGAGGGCTGGGTAGACCAACCCGCACAGCCACATGCACAGGACAATCCTTTTTATTGTATGTTTTATAAGGTATCTTAACCCAAAGTCGTCACTAACATCACTTGTACCATACTGCACAATGTCTGTTCAGTCATACAGTGTAAGTTTGCTTACAAGGTTATGAGACTGGTTGATAGCGAGGTTAATACCACAAAGGACCACTTGCATCTAATGTGAACTATAACAAACCTTTTGATGGATAACATTATAGGCTTATTGAAGTCCCAATAAGACTATAGCTATACAGAAACAAGGGGAGACTACAATGCATACTGTACATGTACATGTAGATGTATAAACCTGCAATGTGGAAAAGAGGGAGTATATTTATAGAGAGAAACACAGGTCCAAAGCCTGTCTCAAGAATTCATCCCAGCCTTTTGGATCCAGACTAGTTAACAATAATCAAAATGTATAATGTCTGATAGAATTATGCTTAGATTTGAAATCTTAGTTGCTTATACAGGAGAGCCAGACTGTGCGCACTAAAATGTACATGTACATCTGACTGGCTTTGAAGTCAAAATTTACACATGTACACGACTGTACGATTGGTGCAGAAGGTTGCTGGTTCGAGACCCAACCGTTCCATGGTCACAAAACATAATATACATGTACAATGTACATGTTCATACCACGTTGCTGGATCTGAGCTATGTTTTACAGCTGTCAGGCATACATGTAACCTTTTTTTGGGGGATGCATTGAAGCAAATTAAATTTATCATTTACCCTAATCCTACTAGTTATGCAAAATATCTTGATGATAAATCTAAGTTTGTTTGTTTTCAGGATACATCAGATGACCTGTACTTCAATAATGAGACTTACATCATAACATCCACCTGTGGAGATCGTAACTTTCGACACAACAGTGAGCAGGTGATATTTGCCTGGTATCAGCTGATTGTGCTCTTCCTGGCTCCCATGATCATCATGATGGTGTGCTATGCCGTGGTCATACAAGTCTTGTGGCTCAGCACCAAGGAGCTGGCCAAGATGACCAGCTACGTTCAGCACAGGTAGTCCATGCAGCTGTGTGTGTGTGCTGGATTTATCCTCTAACTCATTCCATACAATGGTGACAGGCCTTGGTCAGTGGCTCTGGCACTGCCTGGCAAGTCATGCTGCAGCTGCCCTTGTGGCAGCTGCTGCATGACCTGCCAGGCAGTGCCAGAACCACTGACTTAAGACTATAGGCATGTTGGTACTTGAATGAAAGCTCTTTTCATGAAGAATTTAAATATACAATTGTCATTTTAAATCTAGGTAAATATACGCAAAAATCAGGGACTGGTATGGAATGAGTTAATTGGCTTTTTTTAATCTGTATCAAGCAATCAAAACATTCACTCATCCCAAAGTTAACCTTATATAGTACTGCATCCTTACTTTTCACTGGTAACATTTTGACCAAGTATGTTATATGCATGTTTGTACATGTGTACATGTATGTATGTGTGTGTATGATGTATGTTATATGCATGTTTGTATATGTGTACATGTATGTATGTTTGTGTATGATGTATGTAAATGATACTGTTTGTCAGCATACATACAGCTGTTTTTGCCACAGTACAGGGGTGCACGGTTGGCTGAGCGGTAAGACGCTCGCCTTTCACCTCTGCGACCCAGGTTCGATTCCTGTCCTGGGAAGCATGTGGAGAAAGTTCCTACCACTTTAACGGTGCACGGTGGTTTTCTCCGAGTTCTTCGGTTTCCTCCACCACAGACAAGGTGGGAAGTATACGCCAACATCTGTGCCATGGAGAGTGACTTGATAAGTCAATACTTGACTTCTTTCACAATCCATGTAAAACAAATGTGTCTATACTTTTTTTTTGTATACATGTAAACTATAAAGATGTCATGCTTTGTCTAACTTGCCTCAAAAGTATTTTTCAAGAAGGGCACTTACAAAGGTTGCCCATTATAGGTATTCGTACACATGTACAATGTATAGCACCAATGTGAAGTCGTGCACCCATATTCTCAGGTGGTCCCATGATGCTGGCCACACAATATGGTCTGTAGAAGGTACATGTACCTTTACCCAAGGGACCCATCGGGTATAGACACGCAGGGAAATTTTATTTTAACCCTTTCGCCCTTAAACCGGCCAAAACCGGATGGTGGTCAAATGTTGTCTGCTTCAGTGTATTCAACTAATTTCAACAGTTATGAAAAACAATTTGACTTAGAAATGTACATGAGACTTATCAAGATCACATGCTCCAGGTCAACAACTTTCCTCGGCATGGGTTGGGCAGTTAGTGCCCAGCCCATGCCGAGGAAAGCTGTTGACTCAGTCTTAATTCAAGGGGGAAAGGGTTAATTGTGTTGTTGGGTACTGGTACCAGCCTGTGGCCACCACTTGCATGGGTATGGTGCAAGAATTTAATTTTATTTTGATTTAAATTACAATGTATACAGTGGTACTGGCATGTAACCCCACCAGTAGCCCCCTTATAGGATATGGTCCAAGACTGTCTGGCAGTATACTGTATGTGCTTGTAGCTTTTGAGGTTGGCTGAAAAATGTGACACATGCATTCCATCTGGACTACATTTTTATCTTGCAATATGCCTATCAAGTAAATTTTTCACATTTAGAAAGTATATGTATTGTGAAGACTAAATGCATGCATATTTGTACTCTAATTTGCTGACTTGTCAGTCCATAGGGGCTGTGGGAGTGTTTGTCATGCATGGTCTCCACCCTTTGTCGTTTATTGTCCATTTACATTTACATTTTTGTCATCTCCAAAACTGTTTGGGTGTATTCTCATCAAACTTGGTGGGAACATAGCTAATGGGTGGGTCTCTACCACGTTTTTTCAATAGACCATGGCTTTAGTCTATTAAACTATTTGCTCGGCACAGTGGTCCATTTCCGTGAAGAGATGGCTCATATGCGCTAAGCCATCAGTGGTCACACAAGAGATACAGGTGGGGTACAACACAGCTGATACTGCTCAGAACAGACCCAAGTATAATTAAACTGCCAAATTTCAGTCATTCTACATCAGCTTGGCTGGCCAGACGCAAAAGCCAGTTGGCTATAAACCAATGAAAGTATGATTATGAGCACACAAGTATGCTGTCACTAGGACTATTTGTTTTGCTGTAAATCCATTATGGCCTGCTTACATAGTAATTTTCCGAACTTCGTCCTTCAAATCACCACAGAGACATGTTTATCTGAAGCAGAAGTAGGTATCGGATGAACATGTCCACTCGGATCAGCCATCAAATGAATAAGTGTTTCTTCCAGTCAGTTTTCACCCTTGAGAATACTTAATTTTGCTGTTAGTTTCTTAAATTGGTTCATTAGGGTACAGGATACTGATGAGGAAGTAGCTGACTGAATTACACCTCAGCTGTCTGCACCTTTGGTTTGGACACAAGGGCCCTGGACATGCTGAGAGCGTACAAAAGGACAAAAAGGAATGGCAAATGGAATAAAACGAAAAAGGAAGGCACTCAAACGAAATAAAAAAACAAAAACAAAAAAAAAACACACAAAAAGAAAAAAAAGCCCACACACATACACCAAAAAAGGGGGAAAGAATATGTGAACAGCCCATCCTCAGCTGACTTAAATGCTTCCAACCCAAAATAGCTTCCAGCAACCTGAGCTGATGAGCCAATGTGCCGAACTGACGTTTTCCATGTCTGACGTACATAAATGTATTGGGAACGGTCACTATGCTTCTGGATGCTTTGTCAGAAAGTTCCTGTTTTGCAACTCAGCTTTTCTTATGATCTGGCAGCCATCATCCCAGCATTGTCTGTTCCTGCACCATCTGTCTTTGCTCCTGCTTGCAAATGAAGAGCTCTAGCTAATATACTTTAATTGGCTGCCAAATCAAAATTAGGCAACTGGCTCCTACCACAGAAAAGAGCCTCACTGCACACTTCAACAAAGTTTTTAAAAAGAGTCCTGGAATGGGTGTCTATTATAAATTAATTATGCATGTGTACATATACATATATACATACATACAAATGTATATGTACATATGTACGTACATACAAACATACATGTACATACATACATTCATACATTGATTTAAACGTAAACATCTCTTGGCCTATTCCATCATTCAGCAGCCCAATTTTGTTAAGGGATTATTTAAATTTAGCTATTTTAAATACAGGTTCCATTTCAGCTTCAATTTATATGTTGTGAAATTAGGCATCTAAGGAAAAAGTGAATGAAAACTGTAGAATTTTAATCTGCATGCGGAAAACAGGCTGCTTGGAATCAAGTCCAAGAACTCCCTGCACTTGAGTGTCCCCTCTATGAGATGCTAGTTTTATTGAAACAGCAGTAATACACAAGCTTTACTCCCACTGGGGGCCTAACAAACAATGACATGTCTGCAGAGTGTGCTTTAGACTTTTTTTACATATATTGTATGTTAGGAACGAGCAGGACTCGAACCTGCAACCTTTGGCACTACTCGGCCAGCTGAAATTGGAAACGCACATATCCACTTGATCAAATCCCCATTCTTAAAAAAGATGTATGTGCAAAGTAATTAGCACCTACCCATGGTGTTAATTAATTCATCTTATCTGATCAATTAGCCTATACAAACACCAAGGACTACATCAAACACTGATCATCAACCCGGGGTTTGCCTTAAAATCCCAGGTTAGAACCCAATGCTGGCCACGTACAAGCAAAGTGAAGAACTTTTGTGTGCTTACTTGAACCAATACATAAAACTGAAAAGTTGAATGATAATTAATATCTCAAAAACATGTTGATAGATATACTTCAGAGGTGCCATTCCCACTTCCACTTTTTATGCACCCAATGAACAGTTATAGTTCATTTTGCTAATTAAGCTGATACAAAAGATTTTAATGTCAAGGATTTGCAAAATAGGTTTCATTGCAAAAACAACTTAAAAGTTTATATGTTTGAGCTTCAGATTAGGCATGCTATCGAAATGGGATGAATTTTCTCATTTACGTACACACTTGTTTTCTAGTTGTACTTACTTTACATGGAAAGTCCTGCCTTAGCTGGCGTTTGATTTGTCAGCCAACATTAATATTCTGGACCTACATGAACCTGATCGATGCTTGATTTTGATGAGTGAAACTTTCATATTGAAAGGAATTTTAATATGCAAGTTTTGTGTCACATGTACCCATATGTGCAGTATTTTACAAAGGTACATGTATGTATCATTTGCATGTATATGTACATGTATTGTCTCATGTGTGTGTATTATGTTACATATGTGTATTATCGTCTTGGTCTAAATGGTAAGAGTCAGACAGATATGCAAGGGCTGCTCACAATGTGTTTTACATGTATTGTATTCAATTCTACATCCAGAACTAACAGCCTGTATATGCGTGGCTATTTATAAACAGTAAGAAATTTACTTTGACCAGTGCCCTTGTCTGATCACACCAAAATGAATATAGACAAACAGACGACAAAGCCTGGGTGAGCAATCTGAAGAAACAACAATTGTTGCAAATGTAAACCTTAATTACATGGATGTCATCTTGACAAACTAGAGTAAAGATAAATGGAAATTTGATGTCTCTCTTGACCTAATTTTTACAGAGACCCAGATGAGGAATGTAAGCAGCAATTGACATCCTCTGGTAGCAGTCAACCACTAGGCAGACCCAAGAGCCTCATTAGTAAGGCAGTTAAGAACCACAGTGCAGAGATCAGAGAGGCCAGGAAACAGGTATGTGCATACATATGTATATAGTGTCTATCTTTGTTCGTTATATGTGAATCTCTACCAAGTGTGTTGTTACAATCAAATATCAAGTTATTGTATTTCAGAATTGAACTTATTTACAACTTCTATATTCATGTCAAGGCCATTAATGTACTTGCATACTTTGACTGGAGCCTCATTAGATACATCAAAATTAATGCAGGTTCAACAAAGTTCCACATTTTGCCTCGTGTAATTTTGATATGAACTATGTACATGTATTGCCATGTGGTACATCTTGTTTTGCAGGTCATTAAGATGCTCCTGACCATCATTGTAGTTTTTCTATTGGCATGGGGGCCCAAACTCATCCTGAATATCACAAAGAAACATGAGGTGCCTGGGCTCCACTATCCACCAGCCTTTTATGCCATGGTGAGTATCATCTGTCCACATCAGGTGGCATCACTAGAACTTAGACTGTCGTGACTGCACATAATTTCAGTGGCCATAACATATACAAAAGCAAAAAAAAAAAAGCCAGGAATGACAGCTGGTATGACTCAGCCAGGGCATACATGTACAGGTACAACGTTTTATTGTAGAAAAAAAAAGGTCTAAAACTGTCCAATGGAAAAATCATTTGTTGTAAAACATCCATGTACTTTGCATATATCATCTTTTTTTTGTTTGAAGGTCTGTCTGAGGACACCACACAACAGAACAAATTGCTATTAATTTGAACTCTTTCAGTGCCAATCACAACTAAAATTGATCAACTTAACTCATTCCATACCAGTCCCTGATTTTTTCCGTATATTTACCTAGATTCTTGCCAGGCAGTGCCAGAACCACTCACTAAGGCCTGGGACCATAGTATGGAATGAGTGAAGTCAAACTAGCCTGAATTATCATTAGAATCCAAAATTTGTATCCGTCATAAAAAGACCTTTCATTCAAGTACCAGTATGCCTATAGTTCCAGAGAGACTATCTCAGGTCAACAGCTTTTCTTGGGACTCATTGCACGCAATGCACCCAATGCGTGCCGAGAAAAGCTGTTGACTTAGTCCTATAATTTGCACTGAAAGCTGCTGACTAAGTCCAAAATGTGGCACTGAAAAAGTTAATGAACATGTGAATATCCTGTTTCATCAAATTTGACAAATACATGTACATGTACATATAATGAAACTGTAAGGCAACTTTTTTGTTCAGTTACATGTAGATTCATGTAAATTTATGATTTACATACTATTATTGCAATATGTTTTGCAATTATTGTATGAATATATAGGTGTAGGGCCTGCAATGTACCATAAAAAAAAGTTTAAGAAGATTTTACAGCACTGTCGCTTTTTTGTTTTAATGTCAAAATCTGTTGTTTGTTTGTTTGTTTTTTTTCCATTATTGACATCTTTGTAACCCCCCAAACTGCACAAAGAAAGAAATTTGGCATATACGAAAGTATGCTATGACCAGGTCAGAGGGCAGGCTTGTCTGTGTAATGCAAACCTAACTTTTTTTTTTTTTTTTTTGATAAATTAGCTCTCTTTACAATGTGTTTTGGACCATGACACAAAATACACCTGAAAAACAAGCACACATTATAATGTATAAATCCATATTTTGTCTCTTCATAGCACACCCATAACATATATAGTAATAATGCAAATGATTTAATATTTATGAAAATTAAGGGCTTTATAGTACAGTTTTGGAACAGGACATATTTTCCTTACCCTCTTCACCAAACAGATGTTTTTACAAGTATTGCACATTATTTATTTGTGCTGTCCATACAGTGCATAGTACATGTACCTGCTGTTCTTGGCAACCAGCATAGCCATCTGCCAGGTCGGCTGACCATATTTATATATATATATAAGTCAATTCATGATTAGAAATTGACTCTTTGGTGCCTCTTCTAAACGTATAGCTGCAGAATGCAATTGGTCTTGGCATCACATCGGAGTTGAAAGATTCAAACACTGCTCTTTCTATTGGAGCAGTATTTGGTTCTGCATTATAAGTACAGCAGGTCTGTTTGATGACTGGTATACGTGGTACTTGTTCTTACATGATCTCACAGCAACTTGCAACCACTAATATTTTCTGCTTCCTATCTTTTTAAGGGTCCACCCCACAAGGGGGGGACCCTTTCTGTTTTCGGGATGTCCGTCCATCCGTCCATCTGTCTGTGAGGATGTGCACATTCTCGTTACCACGATCGCTACAGAATGCCTCCATGTATTTTGCTCAAATTTAGGAATATGCTTACCTTACCTGGCAAGATAAACTGATTAGATTTTGGTGTCTCCGTGACCTAATTTGAGCAAATGGCAGCCTAATTACATGCTCATTAGGGCTCGTTACTGCAATATCTCCAGAATGCTCCAATGTACATCTATTTTGCTCAAATTTGGCAGTATGCTTATCTAGCATGCCAAGGTGAACTGATTAGATTTTGGTTTCACCATGACGTAATTTGAGCAAATGGCGGACCCTTCAGTCAACGCTTGCACTGAGGGTATGTCTAGTTTAATAGTTGTATTACTGAAAAGAATTATGAACTAGCATGGTTTATCTTTTGATACATGTAAAGTGAAGTGGGTTAGCTTGCTGTACAGTCAGCCTTTACATGTGTGCCCCATATTGATATACGTATACTACACAATGTACATGTAGCTGCCAGGACTGGCAGACAGAGGGGTATAACGTAAAACCAACTGTTTTTTGGATGTTTTTGGCCCAGTAAAGTAATTACAGATGCCACATTTTCTGCCAAATATGTAACTGTGAAAAGGCGTGAATTATGGGTACCTACCACATTTTTCTCTGATATTCATGCATTATAACAATATGTTTAAGTCTGCCATGGAGATGCATTTTGATTGCATTCAATTGGAGGAATGTTGTATAGAAGTGCTGATGCTGAAGCAAAACACGGCCCACTGTAAAAGATATTCAACTTGTCCACCTCTGACAAGCTGTAACCACATTTATTCTCAACAATCACCCAAGAAATAAAACCACCACTCAATTGGAGGAAAATAGCACTAAAATTCCAGATATTCCAACAAAACAGGGCTCACACAATCCAAATACCTCCACTTCGACAAGCTGAAGTTACATTTATTCGCAACACCCACTCAAGACAAAACCATCAGTGTTGCATTCTCATGAAACATCGCCTCATCAGTAAATGGATTGGAAAATCAGATGTATGTAGCATTAAAGCGAGACGATTTAAGAGAGTCCCGAGTGGCCCACATTAAACAGAAAAGGAACAGCTCGCATCTACTGGGATTAGAAAGCCTGGGCAGCCAGTGGTTTCTGTGAGCAAGGCAATGGAGACTTCAGACACAACTGTGCTCTTCACAACTCATCTTCTTTAATTAGTCAGATTTGTGGGTTGACCTTGTCAACAATGTCAAGTTCACACATGTACTCTCATCACTGGGATACATGGAGGTCCAAAGGCTTCTTGCTAACCAACAGTGTACTTCAGTCAGGTCATATCAGGGTCTACAAGTTAAATGATTGCTGTGAATCACAATAAATATTTCCAGTGATAGTTAACTTCTAAGTCTTCTGAAGTTCTACTGTAGTTTGGAAGGACTTAATTGGTTTAAAGGGGGCCTTGCTGAGAGGATTAAACCTCAAATCCCTTAGAGGGTTAACAGATTTGAAGTACGTGGTGTTGTCAGAATCATAATAGTGAACACATAATGATGTACTTTAATAATATATGAAATGTGCTATGCCCGACAAAATCTGGAGATTCTTTGCTCCATGAAGGATATTTTATATCTAACAAAGAATGAAGAAGAGGTAAGTGGATTTCATGGAGATGATTGCACAAAATAAATTTACATGTAGGCAAAATAGTTGTTGAGAAGCCAGAAAATTAAGGCTGAAAAGGAAAAGACTCCCACCTATGGGGGAGACTCAACAGAAATGAATCTTGCTGATAAATTCACACAACACTTTGCTTTACAAAACACAAAATTACAAAGAAAGAAAGGAAGAAGGAAGGAAAGAAAGGAAGTTAAAACTGGTAATTAAAAATCATTTGCTCACCAGCAAATCTGCCTACTGATAAAGAAGAACTACATGTACATGTTTGTTCAACTTAGAATGGAATCATTTACAACCTCTTTACATTTAGATATATTTAAAAATTGGTTTGTCTGATTAAAATATAACAACTTTTGCTTAGTATTCATTGGATGTTAGCAAAGAACACAACAAAAGGATTAGAATGACATTTCTGTATATCATACTTTCAAATTTTTTAAAGGAATAAAATGCAAAATCCCTCTCATCAATAAAGTTCGGAAATACCTTTCTGTCAAATTTTGTAGTGCCATACATATTTTTTATTAGTAGCCCAACATACCCATGTAATTAAGTCAGCAAATCAGCCATGCATACAGGTTGATGTCCTGGGGGCTTAGAGCTCAGCTGACACTGGCTTGCCTGATAAACCAAACTTCCACATGAAAGTATAGTTACCATGGATATATACAGACCAGAGAAAACCTACTGAACCTGACCGGGACCTCTGTTGGTTTTTGGTGAAGTGCCGTCTAACAGTAATTGGGTTTCCGAAGGGGAAATAGTTGGGTAATACAGGTAAAGGGGGGCTGATAGAGATATCCTGGCACAAATTTATCAGGTGGCGCCAAGCTGGCACATGACTTTTTGGATCAACATGTTATTAAGGTGACACTGTGAATTACAAGACATAACAACAATTGTCACATCTTTAGAAGTACGGCACTGCAGCCATCATATATCCAATTCGTGAACATCGCCATTTGTGCAAGACTGGTCAAACTTTTCACTTCTGCACTTCATGTAGTCTAACCTTCATTTGTGTTTTTTATCACAAATTTATCAGGTAGGACATTCTGGTACTCGCTGACCTCATAAATAATGACCAAAAATTATATAATCTTGAAAGTGAATTGTAATGAGATGCATGCATTGTTGAGTATACTGTGTTAAACCAATAAGCTTTTGTTTTAGCACAAAACAGTAAAAAAGAAAACCTTCAAGAAGTAATGGAGAGATCAAATTAAAGTTATATGCTTCTGCTTTGCATGCAGCAAAATACTTTTCACAGGCATAATTTTTAAATTCTCTTATATTGTTCACCAAATCTTTTGAACTTTCACATACAGTGATCAAATTTTATGAACCCCAATTACAAAAAGTGTTCTTGGATGAGTTTTGTTCCTAGTTGTTCAATGTTTTGGTGTGCTTTTGCTGTTTGAGGCTTCATTTCTCACTGTACTATTTTATCACAATGCTTTGAAGTAATATTCGACTCAACATTTAATTTTGCTCGTAGAAACATTTGGTTTGCGGCAAATTAATCCTTATGATATGAACTCAAAAAGCAGGCCTCAAATTTTCCAAGCAAGACCTGTTTCACTTCAAACAATAAGCCCTTTGATGCTAAAGTGAGAGTTCAACCTGTCAACAATCAAACAGTCCTGGAAACCAAACAAAGCAAAATTTGCAAAGAAGTGAGACCCACTTTTTGTTTTCACTTCTTGTAGTTAATTTTGCAACCAGAATTTTCAAGTTTTTGAATGAAAATTACAAAAGTTGAATCCATTTTAGACTGAAAATGAGGAAAATGTACATTCACTTTGCACAATTGCTGTATAAACATAAGAAAAGTGACACAAATGACAAGGACAAAACATAATTTTCCACTTTATACACTTTTCAAAAATATATACTTTGTTGGCTTTATATTTTAGTTTATTTTGTTTTATGGCCAAGTTTGTGGACACTTCTGCTAAACAGAAATATATCTTTTATGTAATAGCACCTTGGAATGTGAAGTGATATATCTCTTAGCAGACAGGGCTGACACTGAAAGGTGGTCATGTTGTCATCCTCAAGTATATCTTCATTATTCAAAGTGAAACTGCAAGCAGCACCAGAATTGTATTGAGAAACCACACATTGAACTGCTGCTTGTGATAGACACCCAGCTTTTTCTCACAGCAAGGATTCCCTGTAACTATTGAAATTTTAAATGACAAAGTGTTAAAAAAGTATTTGCACTAAAAACCATAAAAATTCTTTGATGAAACGATCAGGCTCTGCATAAAACTAGAACTTGCTATTCACCTGGACATGACTCATTCCTGATAAATTAGGCTCTGCATAAAACTAGACCTTGCTATTCACCTGGGCATGACCCCAGAGATGTGCTGGTGGACCAATAAAAAAATCCCAACTTTTTTAAAATCATTAAGCCATTTCTCTCATCTGAGTGCAATGTTAGCAGAACATACCTTGATGATCATTGACAACTCAGATATCCTCACTGACCTGAAAGAGATTGCCAACACAATGAATGGTTTTAATTCCAGCTGAGTGGATCCAATTGGGATTGATCAGCAGCTGCCTAATGCAACTCACTTTTCTTCCACAAAGGATTTTGCAAATGCCTCATACAATTATCAAAAAAACCATGCCAGTCTTCTTATTGAACGAGAGGAACAAATTGGATAAATTTAGTTTTGAGCTTGTAAATCCAGAAATCTTGCAAGGGACCATCCAAGATTTAAACCCTAAAGGGCAACAAGAGAAGATCAGATACATGTACCAGCAAAGGCTTTAAAATGTGCAAGTGACTTGCTGGTTCCTCAGTTTTGCTGTTTGCACAATAAATGTGTGGATACTGGCATTTTTCCCGAGGGAACAAAATTTACTCAAGTTACCCAAAATTACAACCAAAAAAAAAAAAAAAAAAAAAAATGCTCATAACAGGAAAATCACTGCCTTGTCTGTTTTCTGACAAGCTCTTCAAAGATTTTGGAGAGACCAATAGAGTCTGAGATGAAGTGGTCTTCTCCAAATTTATAATGATTACCTTTCAGGCAGGCTACAGGTGCCAACTTTTTCTTTTACACATATATGTGATACCTAACCTGGAGGGATGGTCTTGAGAGTCACAGCATGGCTGGTGGCCTATTAGGTGATCTGTCAAAAGCTTTTGACTGCTTACTACACTCATTAATCTCAGCTTAAAGTCTGTGCGTATGGGGTCTCCTCAGGGCCTTTACATCTTTCAATTGACTGTTTGCTAACCATAAACTACAAGTAAACATACAGGTGTCACAGTAGGAGAGGCCACCAGCTCATGGAGTCCATTCCTCAAGGGGGTCCTATAGGGCTCTGTACTTGTACCCATACATTTTATGTTTTGTTGAAAATTGTTTTTTTTTTTACAGCTATTCTGAAGATAGTATGTTAACTCAGGGCACAAACCAAAACTGAAAACAAATTCGTGAGAAAATTCTCCCAAAATGGGGAGAATATTATCCCATGGTGCTCTTGTAATCAGATGGAGGCAAATCCTATCAAGTGTCAGGTTATGATGTGTAAGCAAGTAACATCTTCTGTAGTTGTTTTTGATGGGAGCGGTGTACATAATGAAGAAAGTGTCAAAGTGCAGGGAGTTCAATTAGACAACAAACTTAGTTTAACAGAGCATGTATGCAATATCACCAAATCTGCCACTTGACAACTAAACTGTTTAAAATGCTTTGGAAATTTCCTGAATTACAAGAGCTAGACTGCTATTTTATAAATCATAAATTTGTCTGATTTCAATTACTGGCCAGCAGTCTGGCACTTTTGTGGTGCAAAAAACTGCCACAAAAACTGGAAAAGGGCAGCTAATGTTGTATTGTTTGCACAAGCTGAGTATCAAGAAAGGTTTTGCATATGTATGTATGTATGTATGTATGTATGTATGTATGTATGTATGCATGCATGCATGCATGCATGCATGTATGTATGTATGTATGTATGTATGTATGTATGTATGTATGTATGTATGTATGTATGTATGTATGTATGTATGTATGTAACCATGACATGTCTCACAGTTCCATTTGGAAGACATTGTTTCAGTGTCCATTTTTTTCCACTTCTTTCTTTGCTTTTTCGTTTTTCACCTTTTGGTTTCTGTTTGATCAGTCTTGAACAACTCAACAAAAGTTCACAAAACTTGGGAGGCATATGTACCTAGGTAAGATTAGGTTGGGATTGTATCTGAATAAGCTTCGCCTAGCTCTCAAGGTCACAGGGTCACTTATGAAAATTTTGTCACATATGTGAAATCAAGACATATTGTTTTAGTGGCAGCTTCTTCTACCTCAACTGCTTGTTTTTTCTTTTTCAACACTTAATTTTCATGCAATAAGTCTTGAAGAACACAATGGAGCTTCATAACACTTGTAGGAGTATAGATCTAGGTGAGACTAATAATTAAGATTATATTTGGGTCACCTTGGTGGGACCTATAATTAAGATGCATGCAGTTTTTAGGTCACATTGACCTAATTTTGAAGGAATGCAAGGAACTTGAAGAAACTTAGTAGGAAAGATGCATGCAGTATTTAGGTCACATTGACCTAATTTGGAAGGAATGCAAGGAACTTGAAGACACTTAGTAGGATTATGTATGTGGGTGAGGCAATGGTTGTAATTGAATCAGGGTGATCTTGACCTAATTTTGAAGCTCACGGGGTGATGCGAAATCCATTTCTGTGGACTAACAGCTGAAAAACTAAACGAAACCTAATGAAACTTTGTCTAGTTATGTATCTGGGTGATACCTTGGTTGCAATTGTATGTGGGTTGACCTGACCTAATTTTGAAGGTCATGGGGTCACTTATGTGAATTTGGTCTCCATGCAATGATGTTATCAGTTATCTCTTTCAGAGACAATATGTTCGGCTAAGAGACATTTGATTCTGTTTTCAAAAATCAGTAATTGCCTGATTGTGATGACATTCAGAGAGTATGAGTTAAGAAACATGAAGTTTGTTGAGATAGTTCTAGTAATGAACTTTGAAATTGGATGCTGTGTGGACATTTTGAAATAATTGAAATAATAGAAAAGAAATGAAACAACTTCACAATCGTAAAACCCATTATTAATTCCTGTTGGTGGTTGTTTACTGAAACACAGGCTTTTGAGAATGCAACACCTTAGCATATAACAAAGAGTTTTGCAGATAAAAGAAAAATTGACCATAGGTTTACTAGTGTAGATGTGGTGCTCGTTCCTTTGTTAAACAGACAGAACTTGTACCTGGGGGATGGACTGTCAACCCTCAGCTGTACTTTAGATTTACAGTTAAGTCAGGAGTCAGAAGATGTGCAGTTCTACCTGCCTCACAAAGGAAGGGGCACCATTATCTAAGCTATATATGAGAGCTTAGGGAAAATAAAATTGAGACACGGTGTACTCGGATGTTGTAGGCAGTATCCAGCCTTTTGGTAATGATAATTCTAGTATTCTCAAAAAACATTCACCAGATCCTCTTCAGCTTGGGTGCAGATGATCTGATGGTGAGGTAAGCTGAACACGGGCTGTTCTCACAGGCTTTTTGTATTTGTTGTCGTTGTCAGTTTGTGGAACCAGCCAGTCATAGCTTATCACAAAAATAACTGTGAAGCAATTTTTTCATAGAAAGATCAATGATTACAACAAACCAAGGAACAGTGTCAGGATATAAACATGCACATGTATAGGTGTGCAGCGATTATCTTTAAAACATTCACCTACAGTCAGTTTGTTTGTGTGTTTCAGCTGGTGATTAACCTGTTGCCGTATGTGCAGAGCGCTGTCAACCCCATCATCTATGGCTTCATGTCCAACAACTTCCGCCGCAGCCTGCGAACTGCATGTAGGTTCCACTGTTGTTGTGATCCAGCCCGCTGTCTGTACCTGCGTCCAGGCCGCCTGGTGGAGTACGAGGAATCCAAGAGTATCAATGGTACCACCAATACCGTTGTTAACTCTCGCTTCTCGCCCAGCTCCACCAGGATGTCCAGAACCTGTGAGACAATGGTTGATACTGAGATCTGATCCCAGATCTCACTTGAACCTGGCAGTACATGTACTATACCCACAACTTCCCATGAAGGTCTTGCACCCTCCCCATGCCATTTGCTACATGTATTAACTGTTTGACATCAGGCAGAAGGCCAAGATGATGTTGATGCATCTTGGGGTGGCAAGATTTTTAGTTTGATTGACCTGGCTTATGGAGATGTGCCATGCTTAAATACATTCTCGCATATACAATGTATATGTATTAACATTAACTCTGGTATTGCCATATACAAAACTGTCGCCATGAGTCATCCTTTGAGAGACCACTACATTGAAAAACCACCTGCCTTTAATTTTAAGACCACATTTGTCAGGTCTTCACAATCTTTTCCATGTTTATTGACCTTCATTGAAGACCACCCATTTTTTGTGACCACTCCCCCCCCCCCCCCCCCAAATTGGGCTGGGCTCCCAATGGTGGGGTTACTGCAGTTAACTTTATGTTAAGTATCACCTGGCCCCTCTCAGGGTTGTTTTGAGGTATGGATGTACAAGACATCAGTACACACTGTATATATACATGGTGTTATATGTGGAGAAAGAATATTGTGGCACATCCAGAGTTAACAAAAGTGGCAAAAGAGCTGGTTTGCGCTGCTAGACACAATACATTAATCATGTGTCTGCATGTATATTAAACAGAAAAGCATGTGTGTCAGTCAATGATTATTACAGTTTGACCAGAGCTAAGAGTGGGGGGGTGGGGGGGGGGGGGGGGGAGATCCTGCACATGTGGGCACAGAATGAACTTCAGTCTGTATTCACTTGTAAATGTGTTCCTGTACCAGTGGTGTTTTTTTTTTTCAGACATTAATGTTACACACGTGTTTCTGATATCAGATCAAAATGGATGTCAGAGTCCTTTACTATTGTTCACTTTGACGGTCAAGAATTGTGTTGGGAAGTGTAACTTAAATCTTGTGTAAATATAACTTTGCTGCATTGTTTTAACCTTGACCACATATATTTTCTTGCTGTGCACATGTAACTATTAACAGTGGCCTCCTTATGCCAGTCTTAATGAGTATATAATACATGGTGTATCACATACTTTTCTTAAATGACAGTCAGTGGCAGTGAGGTATGCAAAATTTGCAACATATTCCACCATTTGAAACTGGGACTTTGAATTATTAGGGTAGAATTAAATGATCAGTAAGTCTGCTCAGCATTGGGCTGAGTTCATTTACGTATGTGTTTCTGATATCAGATCAAAATGGTGTGCACATATAAGTGTGAACCATGGCCTCCTCATGCCAGTCTTAATTGGGTAATGATGCCTTCTTAGAGCAGCCTACAAAAGAGAAGAATCTTCTTCTAGTGCATGGATCGTGGCGTCTCAGCTCTCTACGCTTATGTCCCAACAGTCCTTTGACTTTTTCCCCCTTATACCAGCCAAAACTGGCCAGTGATCAAATGTTGTCTGCTTCATTGTTTTGGACTAATTTCAACAGAAAAAAAAAGGAAATTTTGAATGAAACATGTGGCTAAGGTAAGGCCTATCAGAATAACATCTGTGGTCAGCACCTTTCGTTGGTGTGTCTGGGTGCTTAGTGTCCAACACTTGCCAAGGAAAGCTATTGACTCGGTTGTAATTAAATGGGGGACACAGATAATCTGGGCAGTATGCATGGTAGACTAGACAAGACATCAAAAGCCATTTCCACAAGTGCAAACTGATATATACATGAACTGTTCCAAATGCACTATTTTTCTAGCATTAAAAGCAGCAAAATGCATGTAGACATTTGGCTACATATTCAGTAATATTGAATGGGAACCTAACTGGGACATGTTGGATGGTACTAATTTTTTGACAAAATTATCATGTAATATATGATGTGATTGGCTCTGTCTGATGTGAAATGAAAACATCAACAAGTGACTGTGTCACTTATTGCTGTTTTTGGGGGGGGGGGGGGTTTGTTTTTGTTTTTTTGTTTGTTTTTTTTTTTGGGGGGGGGGAGGGGGTTATAGTTGTATGACTTAAAAGGACACAAAGTATGGGTAATATCCTTCCCCAATTCCTGGATTCTATGTGATCAGCCTGTCAAAACATACCTCTTGCATGCTGAACTGGATGGGGATGGTTTTCTTCTTTTTTTTCCCCTGCACAAGGTTTGGTGATCAAAGCACTATTTTTGCATGCCCATCTGGAAGTTGTGGCAAAAATACAATGTGGGACAGTTGCAGGTTGGCAGTGACATGATGTATAAATTTTAGGCATCACCATATGGTCAGCAGGTGTAAGAGGTCCATGGCTCATTGTCCACTGAGTGGATGTTACTTTGCTCCTTGTTCCTGGTTCATCGATAATAATTTCCTTCTCAAATCACCCGAAAGTGGCCAGATGCAGAATGTCGTCTGCTTCAGTGTTCACTCACTTTTCTCATTTATAGCAAACACATTACAATTGGGTTATGTAGATGAGACCTAGTTGGATACCATACCAGGTCAACAGTTTTCCATGCTGTAGATTGGATGCATTGAGTTAAACCACACCAAAGAAAGCTGTTGATTCAGTCTTATTGTAATCAGGAAAAGGTTGAACCTGAGAGTACTGGGTGCAGTAAATGTATATAAGACCCTCAGAAGAAAGAGTCTGTGTAGGCTGTGACCAGTAGGACTGCATATACAGGCTTGTTACCTCCCAACTTGCATTGTCTTCAATTCCAGGGAGTTGAACCTACAAGAAACATCTTGATAGTCTGAGTACAGAATATCTGTTTTTTGTGTGGATATTAAGTGTATTAATACTGCTAGTAGACTCAAATATAATTACTTTGGAATTATAGTCCCATTATTTCACATCATATTTCTGAGGTGCAGCTGGAGCCAATAGAGTCAAATACACTATGTGTTCATAAGATGACGTTTTTCCTCAAGATTTGTTACTAGTGTTGTTGATTTGTTACTAGTATTATTGGTAGGTTAATGGTGCTACATGCATTTATATCTGGGCACAGGTTCCACACAATATGCAGCTTCCACGGTTGAAATACATAAAGGTGCATCAAATGTACCACATGCATGAGAAACAAAAAGTTCTGATAACTTTTCAAATGAAAGACAAAGAGTTGTGGCCCTAAAGAACTGTACAAGTAGGTAATCTCTTAACAGGTACACATGCACAGCATGAGTAGCACAGTGTTGATCAGCTGCACAAACATGCATGATGAATTTTGAAGATGAGATTGAGTTGCTGCTTTGATGGCTTTTCGGCAATTCCCAAATTTCAATATATTTTGCTGCAACTTTAGTTTCCACGTTAATGCATGCTTCCAAACCTAAAAAATCCCGTGCAGTGTGAATGGCAGATTATGAAAATAGTACATTGTGAAAAAGTTTCAGTATTCACTTTTACGGTGATTGCAAAGCCGGGAAAGCAACTGTGAAAATTGCTGTGGTGTTTATTTATAAAGTATCCAAACACAAAATTTTGTTTCAGTCTCTCATTTTAAATTCCTGCTTTGTAGTTTCCTCAAGCTTAAAAATGGTGTGCATTTGTTTTAGTTCTTATGATAAAAGAAGTACATGTAGGTGGTAGCAAAATATAAGTAGAAAAAGACTGCACTTGAAGAATGCTGGTATTTCATATTTATCTGCAAGATAATATATTTTTGTATAAAAGTGGATCTACATTTAGTGCATACATGTATAGAATGAACCAAGTGAATTTTCAGTCAAAAATAAAGTTTTTCCAAGATTGCACCTGACTTGGCAAGTAGTGGTAATTTCATGTTGAGGAACTTGACAGTTCTTTGTGCATTGACACTGCACACTAAAAGATTATATCACAAGGTCCCCTGGTTAACAATTTTGAGTGCATGTACATAGAACAATATGTCAATCATGTACATGTGTAACAACAATTAGTATATGTAGGTTACAGTATAGTTATATGAACCAAGGATTTTAACTTCCAATCGAGTGGTCACAAAAAAATGCCACAAAGTTAAAGAGAGACATTTCATGAAAAGTGCCCTCATATGACAACTAGTATTTTCTTGATGGGATTTGTTTTGTGATGTCAATATATAGACAGGTAGTTTCAGGTACACTAGAAATCATGGATTATTTTTAGAAAGCATTATTTTGTATAATTGTGGTATCATTTTTCAAGTTTACAATGAAGGCACTAAGACAGGCACTGGCCTTTAACAAAGTTTTCTAATTGTAAGTGTAAATATACAGTATACATGGTGGCAGTGGTGGGATATGGATGATTGTAAAGTGGCTGCTGCTCCTGAGTGAAGTTTGTATGTATTCTGCATCTAAATTAATGTAGAGATATATTTATTAGTGTTAAGTTATTTATTCAGTGGGTTCTTTGTTATTATAGACATATACTTGTAAATACTGCTGGATTTTATGTCAAATGTGGATGATGTCATCAGGATCATGCCGGGCAGAGTGTCAGCAGGCCAGACTGCATGGAAAAATTGAGTAAGCTCTAGATCTGTGCCCTTAAAGTCTGTCTGTACGTTGTCCAGTGATTGTGATCTGGGTACATTGGTGGCTGAAAATAGGAAGAGCCATATGTGATCTGCTAGCAGAGGCTGGAGCCTACTCTTGTCATTGCATTATAAGTATTCTTATATAGTGAAAATGGTACATTTTGAATTAGGTCATTGGAAATGTTGGCTGAACATAAACTGCAGACTGGCAAACTGAGGACTTAAAAATAAAAATGCATGTTTCTGTGTTCTAGTCACTTTGTATTGAATGATTTTATATATAAAGCTGTATATATAAATATATTATTGTCTTGGCTGTAAAATAATGAGACTATGAATTCTGATAGCAGTATATGAATCTATCACAAACTGTGTGTCAAATCTGAAACACAAGGATGTGGCAATATACATACAACAGAACTTATGGGTAGAGACCTTGTGGAATGCTTTGATGTTTTTGAAATCATCCTCTGGTTACCACACTTAAATATATGGGATGGTTTTCTGATTTTGGGTTTTCCCATCCATTTTGTTTTTTCATACATGCAGTTTACCCATGGATCACAAAAATGGAATTGGAATACCATTAAGTCTGCTACTAACGTGAATTATAAGCTACAGGCACTGATGCAGAACGACATGTTTTATAAAATATATTGCGTGCATATGTACGGTAATGTGTATTATGGCATCATGGTGTACAGAAATAAATGATCCAGTAGAATTAACAACTGTGTTCTGCCTCCAGAAGTGTCACACCTTATTATAGACATACAAATCAAGACAAATGGACAAATTCTAAACTATTCCAAAACAGTGAACATACGACTGTTATGGAAAATATGAGAGCAGTTCTGGACAAATCAATGCACATGCAGTAAAATCTCACTATGCTAGCCACAATGGGGGGAAGTGAAGTGCCTGTCAGAAAGGTGTCCACATTAGACTGGGGATAGACGTACCAAATCCCTGGGCACATTAAAAACATGCTTGGCAGAATGGCTGAACAACAATAAACAACCTTAACAAAGAATTGGTTTAATTTTTTTATCTAAAAAAACCCTTTCTGGCTCAAATTGACCAAAATGACTGGGATGTACATTGTCGTCCCCCGTTACATATTTACTTGCATTTTTGGTTACCAGAAAGCATTTTTGCGGAGATTGGTAAAACCATTAATGATGACACGCCCAAGGTCAATAATTTTCCTGGGTGCAATGCGTTCAGCCCATGCCAAGGAAAACTACTGACTCAGTGATACTCTTTCCAGGAATGGGTTAACAACTTTACTAAACCAAGAATTTGTTTCATTTTGTTCTCGTGTAACACTTTCCCTGTCAAATCAGTCTTCAGTGATTTCGTAGGTTGTCTGCTTCATTTTATTGAATATTGTCTGTTCACAAAGGCAGCCTCATTCCGCGGCACACTCTACTGACCAAGTGCTACCCAGAGTGTGGTCAAGAAAGCTGTTGGCGGGCTCCATAATACATGCATGACCTTTTAAGGCCTTGGCCACGTTTTTTATGCATTACACTTAATGCTTGGCTGATTAACTATTACTGTGAGCTGAAATAACAAAAATATGTTTCTTCAATTGTTGAGTAATTCTTCTAGGGGTACCAGAAAATTTTTGGCCTGACTCACTTTAATAGAGAATTGTGACAAAGGCAGAAGTTTGTCACCAGTTAAATATACTCCTTGGATGATCACATGCAGAAGAATCTGTGTATAGATTACAGCCCATGTGATATTAAGACCTTTTTTCTGAAACAACTCCATGCACTGTCCAGAAGCAATGGCTTCCTCAGTTTTCATGCCCATATATTGCACAACACAACAATATGTAATCGATCATATTTCTTGATAATAAACGAAGGTTAATTAGAGTCCTTGTGTAATGATTGATGATCCATTAAAGGAGTCCTCATAATCTATGGTGGTAAACCAATGAAGTCCCCATAATGATGGTAAACCAACTGAGTTCTCATAATGCTGATAAACCAAGGGAGTCATAATCCATTATTTTAAGCCAAGGGAGCTCTAGCATAGTCAAGGGTGGTATATGAATGGAGTCCTCATTGTCAATGGTGTTAAACCAAGGGAGTCCTCACAGCCAATGATGGTAAACTACATGTAATACTCATCATAACCGATGGTCTTAACCAATGGAGTCCTATAACGTACGATTAATGATGGTAAATCAATCGAGTTGTATCGTAATTGATGATGGTGAGCCAATGGAGTACTACCATAATGATCGTAAACAGGTGGGCTAGTATTATAATGATGGTAAACCAATGAAGTAGTACACTGTGTCATGATGGTAACAAATGGACTAGTATCATAATGATGGTAAACCAATGGAGTAATATCATAACACCAGGAACATCATTTGACAGCGTTTAGACATTTTGGCAGCAATGGCTGAGACATGGCGGCCGTGGAGTGCGGCCCTATGAGGTGGTATGTGGCCAGCAGCTGTGCTCACTGGTGATTGCCGCCTACACTTTCACTTGTAATGCGGCCGTTGCAGAAATGGGCAGTGGCCTGGTGACCCGCAAATCACAGAAGGCCGCTCTCCTTTTCCCACACTCCCATTCTCTTCCGCCACTCCGCCATTAGAATGAATGCAGTGGGCATGTCACAAATCGGTTACAGGCTCTGAAACATGTTCTGAGTAGTTACCCGCTGAAGACCCTTTAATTTATTTGGGCTAATACAGCCTATGTTAAAATTCTACAGAAGAACATGTGATGTGGACAATTGTACTTTCATAGGTATACAGGTTAGACAGTGACAGGTTAGCTTTTGGAGAGTAAAGAGTTTGGACTGCGGAGTAGGGTAATGACTACCAGGAATTGGTTGTGGACAAAAATACACAAATACAAATCATTGATCAAAACAATCTTATTAGAATAAATTCTTTTATTTTGTCCTCAATTCCAAACAATCCTGTAAGCTTTAAGCTTTTCTGTAATACAGTGCTGTGTTCAAGTGTAAGGGGCTAGTGCATTTTGTGACTGTCATGCAGAAATATGTAATTATTTCATTCGTTTCTCATGCAAGATTATTAAAAGTATATATATATATATATATATATATATATATATATATATATATATATATATATATATATATATATATATATATATATTGGACAGAAAATATTTGTCTAAACTCACATTTACGATTGGATTTCAGATTGTCAATTTTGGTCAAGCCCCCCCCCCCTTAATATTTATCTGGAAATACTTTTTAGCTAATTTTTTGTTTAAACTCAAAATATGGACAATTTAATGGTAATTTAAAAACTAGTAAAAATTCAGTGAATGCACAGTTACAAAAGATCTGTTTATTGTTTCACATTCATCGAGATATCTACTTTCGTAAAATATAGTTTTCATGGGTTCAGATGAAAATTGTAGAATACAATAAGATAAGTGACAAAACTTGCATTTTCTAATTTTGTTGATGTAAAGTGCACTGGCACTCTTGAGTGCTTTAACCTTTAATTACTCAACCTGCACTTGTACATAGAAGATATTATGAGCCCTGATCATTAAAAGTTGGGACTCCTAGTTCATGAGCATGTCATGGAACGTTGGACAATAAGCATGCACCATCACTAGTAGATTTTAACGGCGGCGTTTGGACATTTCGGCGGCGGTGGGCGGTGGATGGCGGCGACCAGCGGTGGATGGCGGCAACCAGCGGCGGTCTGCGGTGACAAGCGGCGGTCGGCGGCGATCACCGCTGGTGGCCGCAGACCGCCGCACTCATTCTCACCTGCTGTGGAGTATCAACAGGAATGGGCGGCGGTGGGCGGCGATACTGCCTATCGCTGCCAACCGCCGCCCTGGGCCGCAGAACGCCGCTCATCGCCGCCTTCTGCCGCAGACAAACTCAAATCAGTCCAGGGAGCATCTGTTTTTTTTCCGTTGTAAGCTAAGAGAACAAATATATGCACCTTTTTAACAAATGTGTGCACTTATGGACCCAGGCTGGGTGACAATAAAAGTCAATATGTTTACACACACACACACACACACACACTGTGTATGGGTGTGTATATATGTGTATATATGTATGTATGTATATATATATATATATATATATATATATATATTTCATAATTATTAATCAAGACATCATTATCAGAATAAATATCTTTAATTATGACAGCACCATGCTGGCTGCAAACAAAAGCTTACTGTCAGCCAAAAACACACAATACAGTATTACACGTGCCAAACTACAATTGCAGAATTTGAATCTTAAACATACATATATTGACTTCTGACTGGCTTATAATACATTAAATATAAACAAATACTGTCCACAAAGGACACACATGTTGGGTGTAATTAATTTTGCATTGTTACAGCCAAACACACAATACAGTATTAAGCATGCTAAACTACAATTACAGAATTTGAAGCTTATAGTTATTCTGATAATGATGTCTTGAGTAATGATTTATGAAATATATATATATATATATATATATATATATATATATATATATATATATACACACATATATACACACCCATACACAGTGTGTGTATATATGCATATTGACTTTTATTGTCACCCAGCCGGGGTCCATAAGTGCACACATTTGTTAAAAAGGTGCATATATTTGTTCTCTTAGCTTACAACGGAAAGAAACAGATGCTCCCTGGACTGATTTGAGTTTGTCTGCGGCAGAAGGCGGCGATGAGCGGCGTTCTGCGGCCCAGGGCGGCGGTCGGCGGTGATAGGCAGTATCGCCGCCCACCGCCGCCCATTCCTGTTGAGACTCCACAGCAGGTGAGAATGAGTGCGGCGGTCTGCGGCCACCAGCGGCGATGGCCGCAGACCGCCGCTGGTCGCCGCCATCCACCGCTGGTCGCCGCCATCCACCGCCCACCGCCGCCGAAATGTCCAAACGCCGCCGTTAAAATCTACTAGTGCATGATATAAAAAGTGAGTGAGAAAATAAAAGGTACAAAAAAAAGTAGATTATAGTGAACAGAGTGAACCACATGGAGTTATTTAAATAGTTTATGCGATTGAACACCGCTGTATATTACCAAGGTCAGAACATACTTGTTCCCGCTCATTTAACAGTTGAAAGCTTACAGAATTGCTTGGCATTAAGGACAAAATAAAGAATTTATAATAAATTGAGTTATCGACGAGGAACCAGCGCAAGACTTGCTTCGGTGCCATTAATCTCAGGACAAGCAATTCTGATCACTGGCGGCTCCATGTTTGTACTTTTTATACAAACATCCCAAGCTGATGCATTAAGAAATTTAGCGAATATGGTGGTCCTTTATTAATAGGCCTACTTGTAAATGTAGGCAATATTACATAAATCCAATTAAACACAAAATACTTTTACAAAACATTAGTCAACGCTTAACATGCATGCCTAGGCCTACCAACATGAAAGATTGAATATTTCTTTAAATGCCTGACGATTCAGATGACAAATACGATGAACATATCCAGTTCGTCAATTTTGCGATTGTATGAGAAATGCCAAATTAAACACTACACAAAATTGAAAACTATGAAGTATTGCATTTAACTGATGGTAAATGCATAAAATTCAATACTCCTAATACCCACGAAAACTATAAACAACAATGAAGGATTGCATTTAACAGATGGTAAATGCATAAAATTTAATACTCCTAATAACCACGAATTTTTTTTTTCAAATTTGCAAAATTAAATATCTTTAAAGCTATCTTGACCACGGTAAGAATAATGTCCAAAAGCCGAAAATATAGATGCATGTAGCAGCATGTATTTCATTATCAATACATATTTCCCATGGTTCTTTGTTAATTGTTTACTATATATCAGTATAAAGTTGTCAAAAAATTTTCGTACTTCAGTGGTGTAGGTTCAAGTGTCACCAAAAATTAGAGTGCCGTCAAATTGGTATAAGACTGTCCTGTACAAGAGGATACCTATAAAAGCATTGGAATCCATTGTAATATACCAGGCATGATTGTAAGGATATATATATATATATATATATATATATAGCTATTGGAATCCACTGTCATACTTCAGACATGTATGTATACCAATAGAAGTATCGGAATCCACTGTCATTAAATAAGACATGTAAGGATACCAAAAGAACCATTGGAACTGATTGTCATGCACTGTTTTTAGTGCAGCACCAGCAGAGAGATAGACCTTTGCAACATTAAGATCCTTGTTACAATTTTTTCAGCAAAATTGTCATATTGCTAAAATTAACAGACGATGCATCAGTTTGCTACTACAAACGTTTGGTTGCTTTAAGATTACTCCGTGAGTATTTGTGAAAGATGCTGTATTAGCCAATGGTTTGCACATTTGTGGATGCTTTTCAAATATATATATATGTATATATATATATATATATATATATATATATATATATATATATATATATATATATATATATATATGTGTGTGTGTGTGTGTGTGTGTGTGTGTATATATATATATATATATATATATATATATATATATATATATATATATACACTATTGCTGAATACTTTTATGTTCTGTTGTAAAGGAAATGGATTTTCATTGAAAACAATTGTAAACAAGTGTTCCAGGAACCTTTCCAGTTAAGCGGTTGGAATTTGTATCAGCTAAGAACATGTTTGAAAACTTGCATGTCAACCATTTGAATATAAGGAACATTTGATTTCATTTTTATAATTACAATTGCAAAGTATTTTTGCATTTACATTTGCATTTGCATTTGCATTTGCATTTGCCAACTTAAATGTATCTTTAAGAACTGGAAAATAGCGGTATGACACGCAGTGACATTATAAATTGATTGCCATCAACTCGGACAAAATGCCTTAAAGAGGAAGGTTTTCAGACTGCCCAGTAAACAAGTGTTCCATGAACCTTTCCAGTTAAGCGGTTGGAATTTGTATCAGCTAAGAACATGTTTGAAAACTTGCTTGTCAACCATTTGAATATAAGGAACATTTGATATCATTTTTATAATTTCAGTTGCAAAGTATTTTTGCATTTGCATTTGCATTTGCATTTGCCAACTTAAATGTATCTTTAAGAACTGGAAAATAGCGGTATGACACGCAGTGACATTATAAATTGATTGCCATCAACTCGGACAAAATGCCTTAAAGAGGAAGGTTTTCAGACTGCCCAGTAAACAACGTTGTCCGTAATATGAATATGATTGTGAGGCTGAAATCAAAACTGTCGGTCTTCTGTGCGTTATTTTTAAAATATATCCTGTGTCTTATACTGCACACAGTAAGAGATGATCATGATTGATGGTTTTGTTACGACGTGATAACATTGATTTTTAATTGTCTGTGTATATTTGGATTTACAACTATGTTGGGCCATCAGTCTTATTGTATAAGGTGAAATATCTGCCTGCTGTCAACAACACGACTAAAACATAATTTCAGGCAATATTTTAAGTGGCATCTGTTTTAAGATATCCCATTATAAGCAGCACAGTATGATGTACACACCTGCAATTTCAAGTAAATCTCACAAAACCGTATTATCTTATTCAATACAAAGCAAAGCACTTCTGAGTGAACATACACGTGCATAAGTATGTTGGAATAGGGGCATGTAATCTGAACATGTAAAAACATTAAGGACTGGATATTCGGCATTAGAGTCCCATGGAACCGTGCAATTCAGTTCTGTTTAAAATAGGAATCAGTCGTATTTTTCTGGGCTGCATGCCGGTGCTATCAAATTGAAGGCTCGGTCGGAGACATTGTCTTACAGTGTAAATGTTAGGATAATTAAGGATTGCCTACAAGAAGTGTTCATTCAAACTATGTACATGTATGTCAAATATCGATCTAAAAATTCAAGCACATCTTTCTTAAGCAGCTGAATTATTATTATAAATGCGAGGCTGGTTGCAGCTACTGAGTTCAATGTTTTTTACACATTCAAATGTTAAATGGGGAAGCACGACTAATTTAAATGTATAGGCACCTGATTTCATCATGGAATTTGCATATTAGTAAACGCAAATGTGGGCGTGGTCCACTTTTATAAGACCACTGATTCTGATTTGTGGCCTCCACGCTGTGTTGAAACAGAGTGGTGTTTGAATTTCAGAGAGAGAGAGAGAGAGAGAGAGAGAGAGAGAGAGAGAGAGAGAGAGAGAGAGAGAGAGAGAGAGAGAGAGAGAGAGAGAGAGAGAGAGAGAGAGAGAGAGAGAGAGAGAGAGAGAGAGAGAGAGAGAGAGAGAGAGAGAGATGATAATGTAGGCCTGCATCTGGTTACGCCAATAGTAAAACGTGTTTTTCTAACTTGTCATACACTTAAGTATTCATAGCTGCATACGCCCAAATTGCAAAGATGTCCTCGGAAAGCAGCTTGTGCTTGTCTGTGGTCTGATCAAGCAGAACTTTATAAATGTGCCGTGCTTCTTATATAGCAAATATGATTTAGAAATGAAAGCAATAAAAAAAAAAAAAAAAAAAAAAAAAAACACTTGCTGCAAATATCTTAATTTTGTGGCTGATTTTGCTGATGACGTCGCAAGTTTACTGTTCGAGCTTAAACTAGCCAAACGCACATGATGCATGCTAACTAAAACCTTCTAACTGCCTTGTTTTTACTGACTAAGAAAAGTGTCTAAATGAAAGCTGTAAGCGTAGGGCTATGCATGAGGTCAAAAGTTTTGTTGCTGCTTGGGGGCGTCATCGAGTAAAGCTAATGCAAGTTATCTGGTTCTCTCCGTGTCTGAGATTTGTTTTACTACATTCAATACCGGAACGACCAGCATCAGTCTCGTAATTCCAATATTTTTTCCAAAAGAGATCTTTGATCTCCGATATGTCGGAATTGAATATATGGAACCGCGAAAGGCGTACTTCCCAATGTATCCAAAGTGTCAAGACCTTCATGGAGAACATTTTCAAGATGTTAACTGGCCTCGCCAATATAGCATTTAGTGAGTATCTTAATGTATAGGGCAGGCTCTGTAGTGCAAAAAATAGCAAGTCTCACAAATCTTTTCCCTGTTAAACGTGTCGGGAATGAGCAGATGCTAGATTTTGTCTGCTTCAAAATTCTCAAGTCCTCGATTTTCAAGTTACGCAGAAACATTCAAGCAAAATTTGTAGACTATATGCATAAAACAATGCTATGCCCCTGTCAACATTTTACCTTGTAGAGCCCCCAATCTATGTAAAAGAAACCTGTCAATTCAGTAGACATTCAAACCAAGCCATCCTTTTTCAATCGAGATAACGTTACCACAAGTAAATGTGAATATATATATATATATTATGCCCCCTTCGAAGAAGGTGGGGCATATAGCTTTGCACATGTCGGTCGGTCGCCCCCTTCGAAGAAGATGGGGCATATAGCTTTGCACATGTCGGTCGGTCGGTCGGTAGACTGTAGTTTCCGCACAGTAACTCAAGAAGTTTTTGAGCTACGACTTTGATACTGTACAGGTGTATCGTTCTAGTCAAAATCTAGGCAAAGCTTGAAGACGGGTGACCTTGACGTAATTTCCAAGGTCACGTTGGTACCTGAGTTAACTTTGGTTTCCACATGATAACTGAAGAGGTTTTGAAACTAGGACTTTTATATTGTACTGGGTAATTGTCCATATTCGGTGCTCGGTCAAGTTTGAAGATGGATGACCTTGACCTAATTTCAAAGGTCACAGAGCCATTTGGTTGAATACTGTTTCTGCATGATAACTTGCATTTTAGAGGTAGCACTTTTATATTGCACAGCTTTATGGTTGCCTATAAGGGCTAGTTTGAGTTTGTAGATGGGTGACCTTGACCCAGTGTTGAGGGTCACACACAGACAGTAGACTTCCTTTGGTTTTTGCACAATAACTGAAGAAGGTCAAGTGAAAATGAGTGACCTTGCCCTAATTTCTAAGGTCTTAAAGCCACTTTGCTGAATATGGTTTCTAAATGATGACTAATTTTTCAGCTATAACTTTTATATTGTCCAGGTTTTTAGTCGTTTTTTAAGGGCTAGGTTAAAGTTTAAAGATATGTGACATTGATGTATGATCAACCTTCACTAATTTTGTAAGGTCACGAGTGCCCCATCTACCACTATCAATAGGGTAGCGAGGGCAAGGGTAATGGGGGCGGGGGGCATCTATGTTTTAAAAACATATCTTGTTTATTTATAATATTTATTCACAATAGACACTGCAGAGTTCAATGTGCACGAAGTGATGATAAGTATGAAGCTTGGAAATGGATTAAAATGCCGAAACTGGTAGCGTTTTACTCCACAAAGAAAAAGGGCTAGGCTTTTTTATTTTTTGTTTATATACACATACAGACATACATACAAAATCTGCAGTCATCACTTCGGCTGTTGGTTGGTAATCCTATGGACCATTTGTTCCAAATTTCAACTCTTGGTAGGATTGTCTACCTGGCATTCTTTTGTCATTTTGTCTTCATTTACCATCTATCTATAAGAGTAACATGCTGTCATTTTGTTCTGTCGGTATTTACAGGACGTGCCGACAAAACTGGATAACCTGTCAAATAGTTGTTGGGAAACCCCTGCAAGCTTAACAGGGTCGAACATACTCTGTTGAAGAAGGCTTTGAATAGTAACTCGATCCGTTCTGTACAAATTTATGGGTCTATCGCATGAGTGGTATGTTTGAACATAATTTAACCTTGGACTCTCAACACATGTCTTCTGGATCAGATTTAGATATTCCTGAACAAGTATTGCCGGTACTATAAGTATTACATACCAGAATTATCCAAAAATACAAGACGAATATTCAAACATGTATCAAAGAGCATCGAACAATTGACCCTGGGAACACGCAGTTGTGGTACCAAAACCGATTTGCTTGAATGAGATTACCAAATTATATTCTGCGATGTCATAAATATAAGAAAATTACCAAGATATTGATAAAAGTGCACGGTGAGAGATCGTGTTGACAGCCTGTGCAATATACGATGATCACCTTTATCCCCTAACTGAGGATGAGAGTCCGCGCGTCAACCTTAGGTTAGATTTGGAGAAACCAAAAACTAAAAGACATTATTAAGAATATGATTTTATTTCTGGAAATAGAATAATTCTCCAAGAGAGCAACCCATTTTCAAACAGAACACACATGCAACTTGCCCCGTCTGGTGCCCTAAGAATAATTGCTGCAATGCGATTCTGGAGGGTTATATTGTGGCCGATGACGACCCTCATGTCTCCCTGTTCGCTGTGTGTTCCAGCTCTGTGGAGGAGAAGATCTCTTGGACGCAATCATCAGACGACGATGACCATGTACCACTGGACTTGACAGGCTTCATCCAGTCATCACATCAATTCCAGCCCAGTTTCCTTGCCACCCGATCTCTATGTAGGTCCTTTCTTGGCCAGGAGGCATTTGATGACAATACATGTTTGATGATCAACTGGAATTTAAATGAAACCGCTCAAACCGCAAAGCCATTTTGCATTGGAACACTGTCAATCCATAAAAGGGCCATATATGAGAGTTTCTTACTTTTGTCAAAAAGCAGGCTTAAATGTATAGTTATGAAAACACTTTGGCTCCACAGCGGTAAATTGGTCAATGATGAATTGTTGTAAGTCATAAAATAGTAGAGCATTGTCGGGTAAATGGGTTCATCAACCAACAGCAGGCTGCCAGAAAAATTGCTACAAGTCAACAGCGATTAACGCAATTACAACTACCATTTTAAAAGCATGTATATTATTACATATCCTTTCCAATATTTTTAAAATAATGTTTTATAATAAATACATTGAAAGTAATATCGATTCCTCATTGCTGTGCATTTTGCTTCAATTGAATTAGTCAACCTTTAGATCAAAATACCACGTAAAAATCCTGTACTATCAGATATATTCAATGTTTTTGAAATACGGTTTTATAATTGATATGATTTGTAAGAAGTATGTTGGAAGTGATTCATGTTTTGCTTTTTGTTATGTATGTATGTATGTATGTATGTATGTTGTGGTGGATCGGATAATATCGGACGGGTACCGGGTGATTGAACACCCTGACGGTCGGGTACCCGAGTCGTTGAAATCCCTGCCCGTCAATGCTCTAATATTCATGTAGTTTTGGCATTTATGATACAATGGGATCCAGCTTATTGCCAACATAGTTTGTATGGCAGTTAATCTGCTTCACCCGGGTAAGGTATTTTGACTGCAAATCACTATGTAATGAGAGAGTATTTTCGAGTTGGTGGTAGATAGTCATGCGTAGACAGTTCAGTGTTGGGAAAAGATCTACAAGAGTGATGTTAAGCCACACAAATACCAGGATAGCTCAAGGGCGCGTTCGTTATCTGGTATTAATGCAGTTACATTAATAACGATGTTCTGAGCAGGCGCATGAGGACTTGTCTTGTTGCTGGAAGCACCATGCATGAAGTTGCAAGACTTTTGACAGAGGAATTGAATGCAATTCCACGGGCCACAGTCAATAAAATTCTGTGCAGCATGCGTAAGCGTGTACATGAGGTGATTGCCACCCAGGGAGGACACACTGACTATTGCGAAAATCCATCTTGTAATGTTTCATTGGTGAATAAAGTTATACATTAAATCATCTCAATACCAATCACATGCACACTCTCGTGTGTGCTTGTTGTGCCGTTTTTGGGACACTTACTCCCTTTATTAGGGTTGCACAAAAGTAAACAATTTCTGACCCCTGCAGTAACTACTTGTTTTGGAACTCCAGAGGAGGCATGGGGCTGCCCTTCTGGCAAAAAAAAAAAAAAAAAAAAAAAAAAAGGTCGCTATCGCTATTTGTTGAGAAGAATTTTAAAGCCGCGAGAACTGTAATATAACTTACTTTTTTGACGAGTATACAATCATGAAGATCCAACCAGCTTTGACACATTGAAAACTCACAACCTGTAATCCTGAATTTTGGTATGACAAATATACATTGGTCTTCCTGGCAAAAATAGATATAGGTACACCATTATAAGCACTTTAAACTAAGCAACTAAAAGGCGCCTTTTTGTTGAGTTGATTGGCCACACAATTTCTATATCGGGACTACTCAGCAAAGAGGTTAACATAACTCGCAGAAGCAATTTACTGAACCAGGTTTCTTTTAACGCCAAAACCTCACGAAAGTTCGTGCTTGTTGAACATTTTTCATCATATTTTTCAAGGAGCATTGATCGACTACATATTAATCTTCCAGTCAAGCACAACATCCTGTGGATTTCCTGATGGCAAGTTCATCTCAATTTATTATTTAAGACCATAATGATAGGTGTTAAACCTGTGTAGATTTAACAGGAAAGCGTCGCAAAGTACTCGAGATCAAATCGTAGTTTTAACAATCACCTGCCTCTCATGCAGATAATTTGACCAGTTCAGCTGGCACCGACTTCAAACGCTTCAAAATGATTGACCGATTCGTATCACTCAATGTACAGTCTGTTCTAGTTCATTCAGTAAGATTTTGGAACTGTCGTTTCTTAATGGCATCTGTGGAAGAAATTAATGGATTTCAAACGAGGACACGATGGAGTATGCGGCAGCATTTCCCTGTAGATCATATCATATCATATCAATAAGTTTGAATTCAAAGCTCCAACGTATTACCCTCAGGCTACACAAAGGCCCTTAAAACCCTGAGGCCCACTATGGATTTTCAATACTTGAAGTAAAACGTGAGAACGAAACATCGTTGTTATGAAAGAACAAACAAACGTACAAACAGCATCTTTGTTATGAAAAAAACAAACAAACGTAGAAACAATTTTTGTTATGAAAAAATAAACAAACGAATCTGAGATATAATTTATGAAATACCGAAATCAAAGTACATGTATTTGTACCGTGAAGAATTGGTGGTGGAAAACGTATACAGCATATTTGAAATACGGTACCACACAAACTGTGTTACCAACATGTAACTCAAACTTTGACTCTCACAACTGCCTAATTTAGGCCGATCTTGACACGTGGCGACTTCAAAACAGAATATGACAAGTCAGGTAGCCTTTCAAGAGTGCGAAAAGAGCAAAAATCATCACAATACATTTCCGTTCATCCCAGTTCTTTGGTATGGGATATACCAATACGTTGCGGTCAATGATCGACTCTGGGCTTTGGGCAGCGGTAAACGTTGGCGTGCCTTGTGTGAGCGAACCATGGAGGTCTAGTTTATTCCTCCATGAGTAAACTGAGAATTTTTTACAGTGAGTGGTTGATTTCGAATCAAGATAAGCAATATGTAAACAGTTCAATGAACGAAAATGAAACAAACATGGTTAATGGTTCCTACCTGTGCGATAAGGTGGCACAAATCACTGCTACGGTGCGGTTATAACACTTGATGTATTGCGTTTTGTGGTGTACCAAAATACATTATTATCAAATGATTGGGTCGCCCTGTCACATACCTGTATCTTGTATCGCAACATCCTCCATAAACTTTAACGCATGACAATGCAGCGAAACAAACTGAAATGTCGCAAACCGCCATTCAATGGAACTGATTCCATCAGATTTTATAATCATCTAAAATAATTCACTGTTATGAAATACTTTGCAACCTATTTGCCAGCATTTTGACAATTTCTATTTTCACGATGGGGGGGGGGGGGGGGGGGAGGCTCACATGCGCACATATACCCCTGCTTTACGGCAGAGCCGTTCCAAACGTATGCCTATGGACGCAAACGCCGGATTAACGACAGGAAATGCATCAAACGGATTAATAAAACATTTTTAACCCAGCTAGCAAGCCACTTGCGGTCCACCGGTGGTCCTCTAGCGGCAACGCCAGCGGTCTTCCGGTGGCTGCCACCGGGGGACCGCCAGCATTTTGCTCATCGGTTTTCTAGCGGTCCGCCAGCGGAAAACCACTGGACAGCCACGAGCGGACCCTCGGTGGTCCCTCAGCGGCCAGCCACCATTAACCATATGGCGCCTTCGTGGTTTATTGCTAAATTTTACAAATGGAATCTTGCAGTTTAGCAGCCATCCCCGCTGACAAATCGTCATTACCTGTACAGGGGTTTAAATAATATTTTACTCAAAGGAATTGTGCTACTAATGTAAATATAGTGAATACATATGAAAAAACAAAAAACAATGCAAAGACAACATGAACAGATGAACAAATTTATTATATTTAACATATGTAGGCCTAGGCCCATTTGTGCATAGACATGCAGAGTGACTTATACATAAATATGTTAAGCAGGCACTCCATGGGTCCAAGGCGCTCCGACAGAGATGGGACAGAGTTTCCATCCCCCTCCAAAGCCCAGTCTGGCTACACAGGGTGCCCTGAACCTGACCTCTCACATTCAAAGCTACCACAATTGACCCCACGCTGGGAGCGTCTAATAATTATACATTCAGTCTGAGTCCGCAGCAGCAGTAACTTCTGCCTCTAATAAGGCATTGTTTTTTTTTTTTTTTGTTTTTTTTTTTTTGTTTGTTTTTTTTTTTTACACCATCCTCTTTCGACCACTCCCATCAGGATCGGTGGCGCCCTTTAAAAATCTATGGACTTCTGTTTGAATATCAGCGTCCGAAGCATTTCTTGTCAAGGCATTTCTTCTAACTGCTTCTGCAATACAATATGGAAATGATTAAGTACAGTTACAGGTGTAATTTTTATTGACACATCACATTACAATGCTGTTCACACCTCCCTTACCTAAGATGCAAAAATTTACCTGTAGAAGTCACATGTAACTAACAAAAATGTGCAGTTTTTCAATATCTACAATTTGAGCCCAACACGATAAAAATTGACCAAGCTATGGCTAGAAGAAAATTTCAATGTCACATGTAAATAACAAAACTGTGCAGTGGTACAAACATATTAATTCAAGTTGGATTGTTTACCTGTACTGATAATAGTTTTGGAGATATTGAAGATTTATACATTCAATTGACCCTAATTTTCATAATTTTCAAAAGTGTTGAACCTCTTTACAACCCCCCCCCCAAAAAAAAAAAAAAAAAAAAAAAAAAAAAAAAACACACGCACGCACGCACACAAAAAAACAAGACTTCATGTGTGGAAGTATAATCATGCCAAGTTTGGAGTTTCTGCAATAAAAGTTTTCAAACGAAATGTCGAACAAATTTGCCTGAAAAGACGGAAAGAAAAAAAGCAAGAAAGACAGAAAGAAAAAAAGAAAGAAAGAAAAACAATCTGTCTCTGTTAACACACTGACATAACAACACTTACTTTGCAATATGCCTCTGAGTTTGACAAATTTCGAAATCAATTTTGTCGATGCCCTGGCCTGTCCAATTTGTATGCATCATCAGAGATGTCATTAACTCGGGCAGTATCTGTGGAACACATTCCCGACTACCTCTGGTATAGCGAGAGAAGATATCTGCAACAAGAGCATGAGTCTAAGTGTATGTTTACTAACATTGGTAATGTATAAAATATTTTTTAGTGAAGAATGTACATGTAAGTAATATTTGTGTCTGTTTAGTACATGTATGTTGTATCCCGTCCCTCTTTATAGATCAAGAATATGTCAATAGTTTTCCTGGGCACATTCTGGCGCTATGTGTACCTAGAATGCATCAAGGAAAGCTTCTTGGCAACATTGCAAACAATTCTCCACACTCTCATGAATAAACAATTTTGACAAAAAGTGAAGACAGTGCAAAATCTTGTAGTCGCATCCACTGATCCATGGTTAAACCAGAATTCAGGCAGCTTAAGGAGGAAAAGGTTCAGGTTTTGACATTAATATTGTATTTGTAACGTTCACATACATGTGCACCCCACAATCCAGTTGTACGGCAAATTGCAGCACGTGAAAGTTATGAAATCCCTTTTTTTAATATAGTAAGTCTGCCGGTGTTTTTGTGCTCAATTTCATGCAATATCACATTTTGGCGGGTGGGGGAGGGGGGGGGGGAGGGTCTTCTTTCATAAATCCCCTCTACACACTCCAGCATAAATCATTGCATAGTTTTAAAGCCAACTGAATAAAAATTTGATGCAAAATTTGTTTGTATGATTTGCACGTTAAAAGGAAGTTAGTTAAAGGATTTTTAGCTAGTGTAAAAAAAAAAACAAAAACAAAAAAAAAAAAAAAACAAACAAACAAACAAAAACAGTTTGACTTTCAAGGCTAGAACGTTGTCATGTAAATGAACACGTAGGCCTACTGGTCGTGTGTAAAAGTGAATACCTAATGTGGCAGAACCCAAAATAAAAAAAATGGTACATAAATTATATTGCTATAGTCTGTTTCATTAGTCCCTGTCTCACCTGTCTTTAACTCTATTTTGCAGAGTTACCCAGTTGTTAAAATGTTTAGCAGATATTTACTCTACACATTTCCCTGGATGCCCACAGAATTTCATAGAGATTGGTTAAACAAAACTTAAGTTAGGTCTGAATACCGACATTTAATTGACAAGCTGACCAACTTCTCTGTCACAGTAATTTTAATGGCACACAGAGAAAATAAAATATTTAAGTTGGCCTCGGAGACATGTAATGGCGGGGGGGGGGGGTACTTTCCTCTAATTTTTGGTGGGGGTGTGGGGCTTAACCTTTCAAAAACCCACCCTTCACTGGGGGCACTTTGTCACAAAATTGATACCTTTGTTAGGGAATTTTGTAACCAAATAGCAGAAAATATGGTCCCAATTTGCGTGAAAAGCGCTCCGGCCAGGAAGAAAATTTTGACCCTATCTTTTTGGGGAAATTTTCCATAATTTTAGGCCATCAAAGAGAAAAATTGCCTTTTTTTTAGGGATTTTTGTGCAAAATACAGGACCTTTGTTGGGGAAACTGCGCTGAAAAAGTGGCCTTCAGAACAGCACACACCCAGTATCGTCACTTATGGGAGTACCCCGACCTACACCCCACCCCGCCGACGGGCATGTAACAGGCTAATCTACAAATTATTAATCTGATACATGAATATATTACCCCTCAGAGCACCGCTAAATTCATTCAAAGAGCACATTTTACGCGCCCCTAGCCAGCACAAGTCACAAATGAAGAAATGAGGACACTTTCCCTTTGACACTGAGATAGCCCATAAAAAATATACTTCCCATTTTTTTTATGACAATGGCAACGACACCCCTCAAATCCCTCTTGGCCTTATGTGCCGATACTTTTCACGTATTTACATATTTACAAGACACGGCCCTTATACAGGTCTTGGACCAGTAACCTAGGCCTAATGCATTTACATGTTAAAATAGCGACATTCGCTGGCTTATTTCTCCTATTTGAAACGTAAAACTGCAACTTCCTTGGCATTCTGCTTCAAGTTTATACCGGTAGCAGCAATAACAAGTTAAACCCAAGAAAATGGGGGGTCATGTGATTAGATTTTTTTTTACAGGTGCATTTGTGTACCTTACCTCCATGATTGACCGTTCCGCGCCAAATATGTCTCCAAAATACACAAAGTTATCACATGATTTAAAATATTTCTAGAGTAGCAGTGCCTTTCTAAAACTCACAGTTGATAAGTATTTTCCTATCCAAAATGATGATGGGACTTAATTTGGGATGCTCTGCTCCTGTGATATTAACATCCAATAGACACAGCAACAGTATTCAGTACTCGATCAAAAGTTGACCAGACCTTGAGAGGTCACTGGTCCAAGACCTATAGTCATTATATGCACATGGCTGGGCCAATGCATTCAGTACTCGATCAAAAGTTGGCCAGACCTTGAGAGGTCACTGGTCCAAGACCTATAGTCATCATATTATGCACATGGCTGGGCCAATGCATTGTCAAAATACCCACATTATCGCTAATACTGTAATAGCGGCCAAAGACTCTTCAATGTTTCAAGGTTTTATTTGGCAATCCATAGTAATACAATATTCTGTTTAGGCATGGAGGCCCAAAACATGTATGAATAGCAAGTATAAAAGATTATTGTATAAATACATAGAATATAAGAGTCACAGGGACATATGGCAAATGATTTAAAATTAACTATCAATATCCAGAATAAAAAGCAAATTAAACAGTAAGCATCAAGTAGAATGCTTCCAAACCTGAGGTTTAGAAGTATTCAACACTACTGAAAATGCATGGAAGGATGCTCTTCTTAAAACTATACAAGGAACTGGCATCACGGATATGCTGGGGAATTTCATTCCAGATTTTGGATCCGATATTATTCAAAGATTTAGGATGTGAGCGCTGAAGGTAAATGGAACCACGGGTGGAAAATCTTGTATTGTGGGTATGGACATCTGAGGTTGCAGTGAAATGATTGTTCAAATATTGAGGGGTGTGTTTGTTTTGAATTTTCCAAATGAAAATACAGTAATTGTAATGTAGTCTTTGTTTTATGCTCATCCATTTCAGGGTATTCAGCATATCTGTGATGTGGGTCCTAGGGCGGCATTTTAGAATTGTTCTCATGGCTCTGTTTTGTATACGTTGTAATTTTACAAGGTCTATTTTTATACAAGCTTGGACTCCAAACAGTGCTGCAGTAATCCAGATGAGGTAGTATCAATGTATTGTATAAAGTAATGCAAGCACTAGTCGGGATAAATTGAGCTGCTTGTGTAAAGATGCCAATAGCCTTCTTCAGTTTGCAATAGGTGATGCTTAACTGTTCAGAAAATTTCATATTTGAATCTAAAGTGATGCCTAAATATTGACACGAATCAACCTGGTTGATTTCCTCCTCATGAAGATTTAGATTCAGGTTTGGATTTTGTGTTTGTGACATCTTGCTGATAAGCATGCTACAGGTCTTTCCAATATGGAAACTGAGCTTGTTGGCTTTCAACCAGATCGAGACACCTTGTAGATCATGATTAAGAGCCTGAGACACCAAATCAATATTTGAATTGGCAAAATAAAACAGTGTGTCGTCAGCATAAAGATTGACAGATGATTAAAATAAATGGAAATATCATTTACATAAACAAGGAAGAGTAAAGGTGTAAGAATTGACCCCTGGGGGACGCCAGTGGTGATCATGTTAGGTTCGGAGAGATTTCCGTTTACACAGGCAATTTGTAGTCTGTTTGTAAGATACCTATTAAACCAAGCCAGAGAAGTGCCTCTAATTCCATAATATGAAAGTTTTCCTAGGAGAATACCGTGATCAACTGTATCAAACGCTTTACGAAGATCAAGTGATACAATGCCCACAGAATTCCCTTTGTCAAGTTCTGTGAAAACAGATTCAGTGAAGCGATGAAGGGAAGTCTGTGTGGAGTGTTTGGGTCTAAATCCAGATTGTTGTGCTATTAATATAAATTAAACTTATAAATTCTTTTATCATAAGGATCCAAGATTGGTATTCCCCGTAAAAAGACCTTCTCACTGAAAACGTATTCAAGAAGCTGATTCTACTGAATTTTCATGCAGGGTTAGCTTAAAAGTGCTCCCTTGGATATTGATTATCAAGATGGACTCACCTAGTTAAACTATGAAATGTCCTGGATTATATAGTTTTCCCTTGACCAGTGTTCTAAATTCAGCTTGGTTCTCCACAATGGCGCCTACCACTTGAACTGGTCGGCGCAAAGGTTTCTGGGTAATATTAGTAACCGTCCACGAGGGGTCATTTTTTCCCAGCGGGCCTCGGGTGGACCGCTGGCAGCTTCCCGCTGTCGGGGTGCCTCCAGCGGCCAGCTTGTGGACCGGCGGCTGGCAGCCGAGGGTGGCATGCCACCTAAATGCCGCCGACAGTCCGATAGTGGCTTGCGACTTGCGTGCTGGGAATGTTACTTTTTTTCAACAGACATGATTCAAAGATTTCAAAATCTGATCAAAAAGTCAACTTTTTTGGCTAATTATTGAGTGGACATTGGGCTTTGTGACAATGATGTAAAATGACAGACACACATACAGATACGGCTTGTGAATATTTTGCACAGGAATGGCGTGCACTAATGTGGCTTAAAGCGCTCCAGTAATTTTTATGTACGGGTTAGTTTGTTACACAGGGTCGATCTTTATAACTGGAAGGGAGGGCTCCTTATTGTTTTAATCAGTACCGGATTTCCATGATTAAAAATATATAAAGAAACAGATAGATGGACAGACAGACGGACGGACGGACAGACAGACAGACAGACAAATAGATAGATAGATAGATAGACAGACAGACAGACAGACAGACAGACAGATAGATAGATAGATAGATAGATAGATAGATAGATAGATAGATAGATAGATAGATAGATAGATACCTCCTTGTTTTAGCCACATTGACACATGAATGTTGAGCAACAAATATTAAATTTCATTAACACTTGAAATGGTATTTCCACATTTGTACAGGCATGTGAATCAGATGCAAATCACAAATCTCGATTCTCATAATTAGGCCTATTGTTTTACAGTGTTCATATTTTACATTTGGAATCTTTGCATCATGCTCCATAAACATCTATAGTTTTGAAATGGGTACATTGATACTTTTCAATCGATCAGCCTTGTGAGTGACCAGGTTCTCGGAAATATATTTTGTGGATCTGCTGCCATTAAGGGTAAGACTTTTAAGAGCAACAGTGGCACATTGTTCCAGGCTTCCAGTTTTCACATAAAGGACTTGTTTTTAAAGCGTGGAATCTACAAAATGTCACTGCTAAAATATTGCAATGTAATCCATAATATAACAGCGCAGTACGATATCGTGTATTGTCCCATTATTGGCAGTAATACCGCTTATTTAGTGTCAAACACTCTCTTGGTCTTTATTGTGTAACTGTCGTGGATCTGCCCGTGGGAGATGGAGCTGCCGTCTGTGTTGACCAGTGATCAACGGGAGCCATTGTTCAACCGCTGTTACTTTTGATGTACAGCGCTCTAAAAAACGTTAACATTCAAGACATTTGTTCACCTTACATCCATGTAAGTTTGAAGCGGGGTACAAAATAATATCAGTTGTATCGGTATGGAACACGTCGGGTACAAGTATATGGGTTCGTCTCAGACAACAAAACTGTTTTCTTCTTGGCGAAGGAGCTTCTTATGGTGATAATGGTTGGTCCCTGTTTGACCTGATTTGCGAAAAGTACTTTACTGAAGCATGGTGTTATAGGCGGGAGTCAGATCCCATGCACCTAATTTGCTGTATCTTTGTGAATTGGCGTTTTGACTATATGTGCTTGTACATGTGTGTTTAATAATTTATTAATCATTTGTACTTTTAACGCGAGTCATACCCTGCCTGTGGTGCCGCCGATGTAAAGGGGTGGTATCAGAAATACATTATTATTATTATTATTATTATTATTATTATTATTATTATTATTATTTCTCTCTCTCTCTCTCTCTCTCTCTCTCTCTCTCTCTCTCTCTCTCTCTCTCTCTCTCTCTCTCTCTCTCTCTCTCTCTCTCTCTCTCTCTCTCTCTCTCTCTCTCTCTCTCTCTCTCTCTCACACACAGAAAAAAATGCCAGCCGAAATGGTTTGCATCGTCACCAGGCCCTGGTCCAGGGCTTCATTTCGGGCTATGGGATATTTTTTGCATTCTGTCAAAAGCCTGATGGACGCACTTGGTGAAAATGTTTTTACGGGGATTGTTGGGCATAACAATGATGAATAACAAATGCCCAAATTATGGATGTTGTAGCAACAACTTTTTCATTCTACAAATGAGAAGATTTTTGAATTTAGGCATATCTGCCTATGCATGCCCGCTTCTGTGACAAAGATGCTGCATCTTTTTTTTTTTTTCTTTTTTTTTAACAGGCAATGGAAAATAATCTAACCCTCACTTTCCCTTTTAAATCGTTCAATTTTACAAAGCCTGTGAAAAAAGGAAGATGCAGCCTTGGTGGTGAAATGTCTTCTGTATTAGTGTTTTCTACTAGCTTCAACAGTAACGAGAAACAATTTGATTGAGATTTGTAGATGAGACCTGTCAAGGTGATATGACCCGTGCCTAGGAAAGATGTTGTCTGGGTCTGAATTCAAACGGGAAGGGTTTAGTCTACTTTTGCCACTAGTTTTTGTTTCTCTATACATAATTAATTGGTTAATGCTTTCAGCAAATGTAGAATACGGCGATGTTGGTTCTAGGTCCAGAATCTAGAATTTTGACATTAAAAGTACTTTTATTTTCACTTTATTTATTTATTTTTTTTTAATTTATTTTTTTTTCATGTGGAAATATGCCTATAAGTTGCCACACCATTTTCGTTTATCTCCCAGTGGCGGATATAAAACATGTACTACAAACACACAAAAGAACAAAGGTGGATTATTGGCATGGAAAGAACCGATGAAGTCAGCAGTATTCCGCTATCGCGGCTGATGACTGTTATGATGGCTTTCACAAGCATTGCACTCAGTCCGGTACATGATAAAACTACACATGCAGCTTCCACATCAATAAGCCTACGTTATCCGGGGACTGGCTAGCCCGCCTTTAAATCACAAGGAACACCGTTCAGCGGCATATGGCAGTTTTCTGCGCCGAACTGCTGTCCTTCCCGCCTTCGCCGCTAAATGCCGCCACGGACTTTCACCTGCTGCCAAGCCTGGCCGGCGAAGTGCGGTAAGGTGCACCGGGCTGCCGCAGGACTGTCAATCGCTGTATTTCGCCGCAAAATGCCGCAGATCTCCATTAATTTTACCCTAAGCATCCGAGAAAGACAAGAGAGCATCTGTTAATGCTAAACCTGCATGCATTAAAAGATTACAAGTAACGTGACAGTAAAGTTCAGCAACATTGCCTTTTTCTGAACTTTACAATAACTGACATGTTACAAATATTTCCATCATTAGTCTTCTTGGACCTTGTCAATGCCGTAGTCAAAAAAAAAAATCTTTGAAAACTCAAAGCTGCTTTTGGTCTCCTTTTTAGGTCACCATTTGTTCAAACGCAAAATGTCGTGCACCCAACCTCACGAATGTATTTTTGACATGTCGCTTTTTGTTAAGCTCTGAAAGAAGCACTGTAGCCGAGTTTTACTATCAACTTAGTCGTAAGCTTTTCGTCCATTAACAGATACTCATTTGCCTGTCTGGTGTCCTTTGGATATAAATGGTGGCGATCTGCGAAATTTGGCAAGCAATCTGCGGCATTTAGCGGCGAAGTGTGGCGATTGGCGGTCTTGCCGCAGTCCTCTACACTTTGTTGCACCATGTCCCTGAGGCTTGGATGCAAGTTAAAGTCCTTGGCAACATTTAGCGGTGATCTGCGAAGAAGTGCGACGAGACCGCAGTTTGCCGTATATCGCTGTAAAGCCCCGCGGTTCGCCGCAGAAAAGTGCCATATCCGGCAGAATGGTGATACTAGTGAATGGTCAACATGCGTCTTTTTACACCTTGGATTTCTCTTCAAAATATGGAGAAGTAAGGCGCGAATAAATGGTTTCAAAATTCAAAATTTGGATCATACATGTTGAAAAATTTAACATGTGCTCGAAAGTAAAATCGGTGTAGAGCGTGATAAAGCGTCCAGTGTGCCCCGATTCTGAAAACCGAGGGCGTGTAGAATACCTTTTGCGTAAATTTTAACACATAAGTGTTCAAAATAGGAAAATAGGCTACTTGTAACAATGTTGAACTCTGGAACATGAACGTGTTTATAAAATGTGTTATATATGTTCATAATGTGTTTCAGAATAGGAACATTTTAGACTTGGAGTATATGTGGAAGTTTTCAGGCACCTTTCTTTCTTTCTTTCTTTCTTTCTTTCTTTCTTTCTTTCTTTCTTTCTTTCTTTCTTTCTTTCTTTCTTTCTTTCTTTCTTTCTTTCTTTCTTTCTTTCTTTTTTTCTTTCTTTCTTCTATGCCATAACAACAGGGGGCGCAATTATTCAATTTATCTGTTCCCCTTGCTCAGTCTGTAAAGGTGGCTACTGGGGGACGGACGAAAACAGGCCCATATTTCTCATAAGTGTACCCAACATGCAACATAGAACAAATTTCCAGCAGATAGATTACAAACGATTGACTGTGTGGCAAGATGGACGTATTTCGTTGCTTGTCTAGTGTAAATGTTACCAAAGGGTTTAATTCCTTTGATTAACGATAATAATCAATGACTGTTCTGTAAGTTATCTCCTGTTCATACTGAATAATTGTCAAATATATATTTTATTGAAACGTTTATTTTTGCTTTCTTTTGTTCGCATGATGTGTTCTTTGAAGTTATCAAAATAACATCCAGAATTGCTTGGTGTATGTTTCAGTGGAACCGTCAGTGTTTTCAAAACAACTGATGTGGTCACAACACACTTTGCCAACGCCCTTTTGTGAGGTGGCCAGACGGCAAAATATCTTGTGCTATGGCGACACGACGCAGGACCCAGGGCATATTTACACCCAGAGCATATTTACATAAACGTAATACTACAACCAGGCCGGATGGTATGTAATTCTACGTATTAAAGTCCGCGATATACTCATCATTCAATTCCATGTCGCGCGCCATTGATTATTTCACTTTTGCTTGTGTATAAGAAGTATACTCACAGCATAGGGACCCCACAGGGCGTCAATACATCCTGTAAATTATTGGCACTTCTGTCTGTAAAATATCAACTTATGTCAGGACAACAATTTTAAAATTGATTCTGAAAACATACACATTTTAACATGTTAAACTTATATCTAATATGCAAATCGCGATCCTGCAGATAAAGCATTTTTTTAAAGACTAAACTGTTATGAATGTTTAATGAATGTCATTATGGTGCCTTGCTCCCTGCTACAAATTACATATTATGTCGTTCCAAGTGAACACGTTAGAATCTTGTCTGAAAATGTACAAGTTCGCCTCATCATACACAGAGGACGCCACATGCGAAACATATCTTCCGTCAGTTGACAAGCCTCTTACCACGCAAGATGGTGATGCATGCCATAGAATCATTACTGGAACGTAATGTTTTCGATAAACATAATTGTGGCAGCGCCATCTGCCATGGGGTATTACATTCATTCTCTGCTAAATTGGACGATGTGAGCTCAGCTGCTGTTTAAAATGAACTTGAAACCTTTTATACTGTATCGATTATGTTTGATCTTTGAATTTTCAAAATAAAGAACCTAGCATACATGTACATAACAGAAGTGTGGGCCTGTGTGGCCATAACGTTCACTTTAATGACATACACCTGCAATGTATGTTGTCAACCAAACCCCATGAACCTCTGACAATTTTCAAACAAAGCAATATGATGAAAAAATTTCCATTTGCGTTTCTTTCACAAAAGATACCTTTTGGAAAAAAAGCACAACATTCGTGTTGAAAGTTCCATTCAGGCAGTTAGTATATCTTGCAAAACAAAGTGTTGAATACCAGTTATGACAGGAAGAGGCAAGTTTCTTTGTAAGCATGGTCCTCAAAGAAGCATTCCTTTCTTTAATAATTTTAATTTAGCTGATGAACTAGTGTGTACAACACCGATTTGGTTTACTTAAATTACTTTTTGTAGTAGCACAGGAAAACTTCCTTGTTTGGAAACATGATTCATAGCTGCTACAGTAATATGACAACCTTTTAAACTATTTTCAGGTCACATACATGTGACCACAACAAAATAAAGCAAGAGGACTGTGATATTCCCGTGCTCAGCTGAACTTACATTCACGCACAAACTAAAGGAGTCCTCTGTACTTGAGAATTATATCAAGGTCACCGTTGTTGAAGATCATGATTATTTTTGTTAACAGGAAGATATAGTATTACCATTTTATCTATTTTAGAAAGTAAGTAAGTAAGAGACTTTATTTATAGACAGTAAAAACACAAACAGATGCAATTGTATATATCTGAGCACCTTTTAAGGGTTACCTTTATCTTTTATAGGGCCCTCTGGTAAAAAGGCACAGAATATTTACAGTGTGATACAAGTGCCTCCGCCTGTGCCAAGGGAACCAATTAAACTGACGTCAAAGGAGGTAATGTGTGAAAGAGGAAAGAACATCCATTTTAAACATGTTTCGACAAATGTCCAAGTTATCTCAGGCCTTACAAAAATATGTGTGTGGTTCCAGTGACCTGACAGACCCTATTAAAAAGGCCCAACCCTAAAATTAATGGAACAAAAAAGTACTTTCCAGCCACCATTCCCTAATAAAAATTGATCGACCCAGGTTGGAAGATTTTTAACTCGGTGAAACAGCCTAGTTCGGTGATCGTTATTGTAATATTTTGCAAGGTTCCAGGTGTCCGTTCTTGGAGTTACCAGCGCAAACGGTCGTTAAAATACTTTAAAAACATGACTTACTATCTTAACTTTGATCTGCCCTTTCGGTTGTGTCTGAAGCAGTTATCATCGTTAGTTACAAATCCAAATGCGACATGATACCCTAAGCCGCAATGTGGTGAGCGCCATTTTGAACATTACGCAATGCATTGATTGCGGGACAGTCGCACAAAAATATATTTGATTTGGATATCAAAGGGAATCACGGCCACAGTATATATCACATAATTATTGATTCTCTGAAACATATGCAAAATATATACTTTTGGTTTCATATATTATACACCCATCCAACCACCCCCATCGCCCGAATACTCATTTACAAACCATTGGGTGTGGAATCCACAATTTTCAAAATGGCAGCAGAGTCAATTGGATATTTTGAAGAGTTAGTATCCAAATGTGTGTGATTAATGTTAACGGAAGGTTAATTTGTCGAATTAATGTAATGTACAATATAGTGGGACTTTTCCAGAGTGAGCATCACCTGAAAATGTAAATACAACGCCATATAGTTACCACTTGTAGGCCCAAGAATAGGGATTTTGTGTAAGCCACTGAAGTTGCCCCCAGGCTATGAATTAAGTAGCAGCACGGGACACTAGAGGCAACACCTCTCCCCCCCCCCCTTAGTCAAAAGATAGAGCTTAGTGGAGAAGGTCGCCCTGATACTGGATACAGGTTCCAAAGTACCGGCAGGTTTTTATATAAGTGGTAGGCTTAATGAATAGTGCAACATTTAAAATACTCAAAACATGAAAAACAGGGAATGGATATGGTCTAGTTTACACAGAATTCATGAAATACTTGAACGCTTGGCATTTAAAGGACGATAGTGAAATAAATTCCTGGAAAAGTGTTTTTTTAATAATAGATATGAGCTAGCAATGTAAGAAAATTTAACATGCAAGTGAATGGGGCTTGAATTTGTGTCCCCCACAACCTCATTCTGGTTTCTGCCACCAGAGATCCGTAGTGTTCCAAATATGGCAGGGAATTTTGAATAGGGTGTATTTCTCTAGCAATATATACATTTTTACATTGCAAAATATCACTTTTTGACCGGTATTCTAACGTGTGTTGTGATTGTGTACTCAATTGGCAGTCCCTGGGCAAAACCTCTGAGACCGACTATTGGTCACGCATAATTTTGAAATAAAGTGTATCTTTGAAACTATATCAAAATTGACCGCCATCTAAACCTCCTTTTTGAAGCGTCAAAACTCGTGGAAAAAAGAAGGCCGCCTTGGACATTTGTAGGATATGAAATAGATACTGATTAGTTACGAGGGTATTTATATGTTTATTTCTGCTGCAAAATATATGAACACCATAAACACTCGGAATCTGGCATCTAGAAGAAATTAATTTGTGTACCTGCTAGAAATTACGGGTTATATTGTTGTTTTGTCGGAATTCAATGACAGCCATTCCATTCATTCATTCATTTTTCCAATCTTTGGTTAAAACGTTTTATCCTCAAAATATAGACATGATGTGTAGATGTATTGGTTGAAATTGAGAAAAGGGGCTAAGCCATATATAAAACTTTGAATGAAAGTCCTAAATTTATTGAACACTGTGGCTGAAAGTACAGCTACTACTATGAGTCGGACCAAATCAGGACTCAGGTGACCATCAGTATGCATAAAGATATTGCTGTCTCATACCAAAAACATCAAGGAGCATTACTTACCAATAAGCACATGCTACCATGATCATCAATCAGATTCCTTGCCAGCTAAATTTATCAAGTGCCTAGATCAAGTGCATGAATTTCTGTCAGCAATATACACACGCACCCACTATAAAACGGGTCCCCCTATAGCAGACTCCGGGCAGCTTCCCTCGGAAGTGTTTTTTATGGATATATACACTGTGCCTATACTTGGACGCCTTTGGGATTATGACGGTGGATGAACAGACATACAACAATGGTTGGAAACATTCACGTACACCTTTGAAAGGTAAGATAAAATATACACACTTCTGGACCAGAAAAATCAGAAAAGGTTGATGGATTTTTGTCTTTCTCTGATTCCTGAATTAATGCATGTATGCATACTAAAAGTAAAATTCACAGCACAAGATTCCTTTGCCGTGAGACGTTATGTATGCACACCCAATCTAAAGCTGCATCTTCAAATCCCTGTACTTTGGCATTTATTCATGTGACATGTTGGTGTACGGAATTCCCAACTTTGCAGAATCATTACTTATTCTGTGCCTGGGGCATCTTACTTTTACCTTTTTAAATCATACTTGTCTTAACTTTATTACCAATTACATAAATACCTGCCGGTAGTCTCGGACCTGTATCCACTATGAGGGCAACCTTCTCCACTTAGCTCAATCTTTGACCCAGTAGTTGCCCTTGGCCCTTCTGCCCAGTGCTGCTACTTAATTCATAGCCTGGGGGTGACTTCAGTGTCAGATACAATATTGCTATTTATGGGCCAACCGCCGCCCACAACTGGTAACTTTAAGGCATTGTATTTACATTTTTAGCGAATGGTTTGTAACTGAGGATGGTAATGGGAAGATCTTGAGGGGTTTATAAGATATGAAACCAAAAGTACATATTTTGTAAATACTTCAGAGCATCAATAATGATATGTCATATGCTGTTTTATGGTGTACATTATTTATTGGGTTTTACTATCTACCAAGCTTAGCCAGGAAAATATTCGCAAGCTGGACCCTGAATAAACAATGATCGTCAACAAACAGTGTAAGACCATGTGCCCACATCCAAGTATTTTGAGATTGAATATGAATGTATGTAAACTTGGGTACATTTGATTATGTTCAGCCTTTCTCGTTCATTTTCATCCGTACACATTGCAACATCCAAGTATTTTGAGATTGAATATGAATGTATGTAAACTTGGGTACATTTGATTATGTTCAGCCTTTCTCGTTCATTTTCATCCGTACACATTGCAACATCCAAGTATTTTGAGATTGAATACGAATATGTGTAAACTTGGGTACATTTGATTATGTTCAGCCTTACTCGTTCATTTTCATCCATATACATTGCAAACAGTGCTGAAAACACCTGGTCCTGATTCACTTTGAATCAAATGTACTTTTATACGACTGTCCCACAATGCATTGTGCAATGTTCAAAATGGCACTCACCAATACGTGAATGATTTGCCAGGGTATTGCATCACATTTGGATTTGTAACTAACAATGATAACTGCTTCAGACACAACAGAGCGGGCAGATTAAAGTTAAGATAGTAGGTCCTAAGTCATGTTTTAAAAATACTTTAATGTCCCTTTGCCCTGGTAACTCCGAGAGCAAATACCTGGAACCTTGCGAAATATTACGATAAGGATCACCGAACAACAGAGGCTATGCAGCTAGCTGGGACTATGCTGTTTCAGCGAACAACAGTGGCTATGAAGCTATGCTGTTTCCCTGGCCCAGGTTAACCCTCCAGACAAGCTGATATAAAATGCTGTGTTTGAGCTGAGTAAACTGCAAAATAAGGGCACACAACGGCCACTTTCTCCACACAATCTCTCAGGGTCGATCAATTTTCAGCAGGGAAGGGCAGCTTGAATTTGTTCTTTTTTGCATGTGTCATAAAATTTATTTAGGGTTGGGCCTTTTCAGTGGGGATGGTCAGGTTACCAGAATTACAGAGATAATTTTCTTTGGCCTTATAGGTAACTTGGGTATTTGTTGAAACATATTTAAAATGGATGTTCTTTCTCCTTTTACAAATTACCTCCTTTCACGTCAGTTTAATTTGTTCTGTGGACACAGCTTGCACTTGTTACAACTTCTATAAAAACCCGCCAGTACTTTTGGACCTGTATTCATTATTTGGGGGCATCCCTCTCGCTCAAGCACCAGCTTTCACACACCAGGAGGTCGTTGTGGGTCCCACAGTGCTGCTGCCAAATTGATAGCCCGAGGCCGGGGACTTCTATGTCTGATACAAAATATATACTGTAGGGCCCAGCGCCGGCCACTACTGATATTTGTATTGTGATGTATTTACATTTTCAGATTATGCTCACTCTGGAAAAGTTCCAATATATAGTGCATACATTTATTTGACAAATTAACCTTCTCTTAACCCCAATCGCACGTATATTTTAGATAGGCCTAATACCCCTTCAAAATATCGAATCGGCTCACCTGCACTTGGCTGCCATTTTGAAAACTGCGGACTCGGCACCCAACGGTTTGTAAAGGATGATTCATATGAGACAATCTGGGGGAGGTGGCGGGGTGAGGGGGTGGGATGAGGAGGGGAGCGGTGGTCATTATAATATGAAACCAAAAGTATATACTTAGCAGATCGTGGGGTATCCATAATATATCCAACCAAAACTATAAATTTGGAAAATATTCCAGAGCATCAATAAGGATGAGATATGCTGCGAGCGGGCATATTAAAGTTAAGATAGTAAATCATGTTTTAAAAGTACTTTAACGACCGTTTGCCCTGGCAACTCTGAGAATGGACACATGGAAGCGTGCTGAAAACACGTGGCTGTGATTCACTGTGCTTTTCCTTTCCCACAATGCATTGCGCCATTTTCATAAATATCGCTCACATTGTGCCATGCATGCCATGGTGATATCGTGTTGCATTTGGATTTATAACTAACGGATGATCCCTGCTTCAGACAACAACCGAGCGGTCAGATTAAAGTTAAGATAGAGAGTCATCTTTTAAAAATACGTTGACGACCGTTTCCCCTGGTACACTAGATACGATACTGCACCACCGTGGCTATTAGCCCCAAGGGACCTCCCCTCGCTCTGTTAAGCTTGCACCCGCAAGCTTAACAGAGCGAGGGGAGGTCCCTTGGGGCTACGTGGCTATATGCCGCAGCTATGTCTATGCTTTTCCCCCGGCCCAAGTTAACCCCCAAGACAAGTTGAAATAAAATGCTGTGTTTGAGTTGACTTTACTGCAAAATAACGGCACGTTGGCCAGCTTTTCTGTTAACTTGCAACTTGGTAACGGTTGATTAGAACGACCGCTTTTTTACGGGTGGTCGTTTGTGGTCATGTGGGGGCGATTTTGCTGTCGTTGGTCGCGTGTTTCAGCTGATCTACTGTGCGGCTGCCCAGCTGGAGCATTGGAGCAAAATTTTGCATCACAGCTCTTGAAAAATGCTATAGAATTATCCAAAGTAAGTGTTTCTCATGTGAATAAGTTAAGAAAATGCTCCTGGGAATCTAAATTTTCTGCTACAGAGATTTCCAGTTGGACAGTACTGTGGTCGTTTGCGTCAGGTCGTTTAACAATGCAAAAGCGCCCGTTCCAAGGTAAACTGGTCGTGTTGACCAGGTGGGGACTGGGGTCGGTGATTGCAGGTACTACCGTACCATTATTATACCATGCAGAACCTGTAAGGGTATATCAAAGAAAGTGAATGTAAGAACATTTTCAAAAATTAGGTGAAATCATTCTTGATGTAGAATCAGAATAACAATCTTTATCAAGCAATGACGCCCCTACGGGCCAACAGTTACACAAAAATTACAAAAGTTGGAGGTGTCCTCCATCGGCGCATACAAAGACTACAAATATGACAATGACATGCATGACTGCCATGAGATGAGAGTACTGGAAAGTGACCGCTTTATGTATTTATAATTTCAGTATCTTAGTGTTATAAAAATTTAGATCTATCTTTTAATTCATAAATGATTAAAGCATTTCAGCAACAAAGCTGTGCACAGCAACTAAATATTTTTCTGATTTCATACTTGCTATTTTCATGTTGTGGTCCACCATGGAAATGAGCCAAGGCAAAATATTCCTGAGGCATTTGTTGCTCCCATTTCATGCATCATAGTTTTGTGTGCTTTCAGCAATTATATTGCACAATGCAAAATAGTATCCGTCATTCAACATTCAGTGATAAAAGTTAAGTATATTTAGGCCTAGTGATTACCTTAATGTGTTTCCCCCTCTTGCTTTTGTAGAGAAAATACACAACTTACTAATTGCTGGATAATTTATCTGTTAATTTTCCCCGAGTTAATAAACATAATGTGTGTGCAAAAATTCCGTTAAGCGTTACATGTATAGACACAAAAATTGTCTTATCTTAATTGATAACATGGCGATGGTCTTTTTTGAAATTCTTTTTTTCACTAATTTTTGCTAATTTCCATCAGATTTTGTACAATATGAGGGAAAATAACCAAATCAGTACAATTATGACTGAAATGTTGTGTATTCGTCAACCATGTGAAGGCAAAATTTTCCACTCGAACCCCCCCCCAGAATGCACCATTTGGCATGCTCCAATTCGAAAATTTTCGGGGGGGGGGGGGGGGGGAAATGCCCCCCATACCCTCATAGCATGTCTTCGGGCGCTTTCTTTGGCCTTTTGGGCCACGTGTCATGTGGGCCACTGAAAAAAAATTATGTACTTTTTTTTGGACCACATGGGTCTCTGAGTTTCTAGCACTGGTCTGGGCCGATCAATATTTATTAGATAGGTCAGCTTGAAAGTACTTGCACCCCCTTTTTTGTTCCATTAATTTTAGGGTTGGCCCTTTTTAGTGGGGTCTGTCAGGTTGCCGAAACCACACATATATTTTGTTAGGCCTTTGGTAACTTGGACATTTGTTGAAACATGTTTAAAATGGATGTTCTTTCCCCTTTAACACATGACCTCTTTTGACGTTAGTTTAATTTGTTACCTGGGCACAGTCGGAGGCACTTGTAAAATAAAAATATATTTTAACCAAATTCAAAGTATTATAAAGTATTACACAACAATTAACAAAACATAAAAAAGAAACGAACAAACATAAAAGGAGAGAAAAGAAAAGAGGAAACAAAGAAAAAACTAAGAGAAGTGCTGTGCTAACTTCTCAGCTACATATGCTCACCCATGCACGCAAGCATGTTAGAGACAGCCGGACAGAACACCAGCATAGGGTTTGGACTAGGCTTCCGGCAATTCTCATAGTAACCGAGCAAAGGCCTCCAATGATGGACATGCCAGACGGCTGCCGCTGTTCCCAAGATGGCACTGCCAATGCAGACGCCACAGCAGACGCTGCTGTTAGTGGAGGGCAGTTCCTCATTGGTCACACAGAAAAAAGAGCGCATGGAGAGACGCCATGTCCTGTGAACTGTGATTTACTGTTTATTATCGGAGAGAAATTTCACAAATACGGCCGCACCCATGTCACTTTGTGGAAACAACAGAAAGTCACAAGAATCACTTTTCTGTTAACGTGAGTTATGTTGGAAAAGTGCTGCCGTTGTCAAAGTGGAACAACCGTTTAGAGTCACATGTAGATATAGGGAACATCATCAAAATGTCTGAAGGGTGAAAAAAAACCCAGAATGATGCCAAAAGATAAAATTAAATAGCTAAACAGGCAAGTCTCAAATCTTCAAAATTATTGAAGCCAACCTTTCTAACACCTCTGGATATTCACATTTCACAAGATTTGTAGAAATATTTGATCAAAAGTACATCTTTGAATCCTCTTGACTCAAGTTTATTGTAAATAAATTTGGTTTTAGATGCAAAGTCCTGAAATTTAGAACAAATACGACCAAATCTCAAAATTTGTGACAAAAATGTATTATATCCAATAGTTTTCGAAATATTGTTATGTCTGAATGTCAACTTGAGTTATCACTTAAGCAGTCGCTTGGCATAGATTTTGATAAGAGATCCAGGAAAGGCCAGAACATTGATTATGACTTTCAAGGAGACCATAAAATAGAAGTTTTTAGTTTGATTATAAATAAATGTAATGCAACTTATGAGTGAGATCAGTTGTCATCTAATAATGCCAAAACCAGAATATAAATGATGTGCATAATTTAGAAAATGAAAAACGAATACTTTAGGGGCCAAATAACCAAATAAAACAAAACCAATCAGAGAGAAGAGCAAACATGAAGTTGTAAGATAATAAAATCTTGTATTGACGAGCCTTACAATACAATCTTTTCTCCGCAATACAACCCCAGGCTGGCTGAAGAACAGCCAGCCCCTTCAGGTATTTTTACCAGCCATACTTGGTCATGTGACCACCTGCATCCAGTTTCTCTAATAGGAAATAAAGAAGAAAATATTTAAATGGCCGAACTCTGACTTTTTAGATATACATATGGAAATATTTAAATGTGACTTTGTGTGTGTTAGGCAAAAAGTTTTACACGTAGGCCTGAAACATGAACTTGTCTTATGATTTGTATCACGTTTGGAAAGTTTGCCCTCTAACTGTGAAGGACAGATGTTCTGTAAACTGGATACATGTTGTACAACTGGTTTACAATGTTTTTCAATGAACATTTTTATTTCCTTTTATTTACCATTTAATCTTTTATTTCTTGAAATAAGACTGTTATTATTTTTAATCATAACAATATTAAGACTTCACTGAAATTTTGTACAAGCAATGTCATCAATATATCTTGCGTTGTTTGATAATTTTGTAACTATTTGAAAGTCTTTTTTCATCATTTTATCCATATACTTAAATTCAAGCCAGGTTAATTATAAAATTTAATCTGCATGTAATGTGTAACAGTTGCTATCCACGGAATGCCTTTTATTTGTTGACAAACCAACGCCGCATTGAACAAAAGTATTGTCCAAACGAAATTTTACAGCATCTATCCAAGTTTCAACAGTGTAAGATTTAACGTTATTTTTTTTAATATTCATTGTGTGACCAGTATGCTTTCCTTGTATATGAACAAATATTTATGTATGGTTTACCATTATATTTGAACGTTGTGCTTATTAATTCTGAAATGAACTTTTGACTTCATCTATGCGTAAATCTGTATACAGTGTAAAAAAAATCAAAATATTTGATAATTTTTGCTTTTAAATCTTTGATTTTAGATACAAACTTGTACGTATTGCTTATACTCCAAAAACTATTTATTTCACAGTTTCTAGAAATTGCAGTCAAACATAATGTTACTTCCTTTGATAATTGTTTGGTTTTACATTTTGAAGAACCAGCCATGAATCTAGATTTAAAAGTGTTTTCATGTAATTTGGGTATCCAGAACAAAAGTGGAATAGAGGAGTCCTCTTCAGAAATTTTGATATTAAAATTCCTTTTCATGTCTTCTTTAAATGTATCGTCAAATGAACTGTTTGTGAAATTTAAATACGTCGTTTCTTCTTATGTCTGACATATTGTTTATACCAAGTTCATTTTTCAAAACATCCATATAATATTTTTTGCAGATGATCCCAAAATTGTTACCTGCCTTATCAATTTTAGTGATTACAAATCTTTCTTGTAGTTCTTTGACTGCTTTTGAAATTTTAGGCTGTTTTAAATTAATCGCATTGAAAGTCTTAAGGTGGGATTTATAACGATAAATTTTATTTCTTAAGACTCTTTTCAAGTTTGAAAACCATCCTTCAAATTTCTGAAATTCCATTTTTTTCTTTCTTTGCCTATTTCATACTATAGAAGTCAAATGCATTACACGTATCCTGAAAAATACAGTCAATGTTGAACTTAGGACATATCCGAAATTTTGTACCTTTTTTCATCAATTATTTTAAAACTGAATTTTGTATCATATCCAAATTACCTGTTTATACATGTTTGTGGTATGCATCAACAAAGTTAGAATATGTACTGTCAGACATACAGTCACAACTTTTGGATTCGCTGCGATATCCTAAAGAGTAATTGAAGCCAAAAATTTCTTGTAATTCATGATACTTTGTCCAACATTGTTGCCATATTTATAGGGAATAATGGGGGGGGGGGGTGTCTTTTATTTTGCATTCCTTTGGAATCATATAACGAACAAATTTCAATTTTTATAAAAGGACTGAATGTTCAATGAATCAATGATTTTGTGTTTGAAATGAATGGTGCCAAACATTTTATCCATTTTTTTCTTATTAGAATCTGGTTTCCGAATAGTAGTTGTGTAAGCATACACAATTTCACAAAAAAATGCGGAAATGTGTGTTCAGAATAAGTAAGACCCCAATATTCATTGAATCTGGTTATATCTCGAAATGATAGCGCTTTAGGAGCTATGTGTAATTGATCAATGCCATCCGAGACAGTCTTCTTCTTCTTCTTCTTCTTCTTCTTCTTCTTCTTCTTCTTCTTCTTCTTCTTCTTCTTCTTCTTCTTCTTCTTCTTCTTCTTCTTCTTCTTCTTCTTCTTCTTCTTCTTCTTCTTCTTCTTCTTCTTCTTCTTCTTCTTCTTCTTCTTCTTCTTCTTCTTCTTCTTCTTCTTCTTCTTCTTCTTCTTCTTCTTCTTCTTCTTCTTCTTCTTCTTCTTCTTCTTCTTCTTCTTCTTCTTCTTCTTCTTCTTCTTCTTCCAGCCTGATCATTATCAAAAGGTGTGTGGCTACTATCAAGAGTTTCAAAGTGCAAATTCCAAGAATCACCGAAGCCTAAAATTTTGTCATTGAAGGGAAAGGCCGCATTAAGTGTTTTGATTTGAACACTTTTCACTTGTAATAATTTTCTTGTGTTAACTTATAACCATCTTGGTCTAACAAATGTGGCTCTATGTAATCGATAATTTGTATCCGGTATAACATATGTTGTCTTAATCACCAGGGAAATTGACATTTATTTATCCAGAACCCAAAACCACCTCGGTCATTAACGCACTTTTAATGCAGCGTGTACTGCCGTGCATCAATGGCACTTTGATATTTCAGTTAAGTGAGTCAAATACAATATTAAAAATGTGCTTATATGAATGGTGCAAAATAATGTATCTTACATGACAATAATAGAGAAAGTCATGGCTGAAGATGCTATCCCATTTTTATACAGATGCCTGGATTGAACCATGCTGTGCAACATAAATAAAGCTGGTGCTGTCGGAATATTTTCTGTTTGCTTTCTTCTGCCATATTTACCCCAGAATAGCCAGTCACAAACTTGGGTCTTTTTTGCAGGGTTTCGAGGGTACGAACATTAAATTTTTAGTGACAAAAGAGGCCTCCAAATGGAGCCCTATACTGTCATAACCTCTGGGCTTTCAGGGTTTGGCCACTGGAACTCACATATGATTTCTTTTTGGAACCTCTGTGTTCACATAATTTTTAAATGGACCAGACATTCTAAAATGCTTCTCCCGACGTTATGTTTCTTACACAATGGTAGCTAAAACATATGCATCCGTGGGTTTCAGTATGAAAAAAAAGTACTGTGAGGTAGGGTGGAAAAAAATAATGTATTGTTATTAGCAACTGAAAAAATATTGTATGGTTTACAAAAATGCATAGCTCCCCCCCCCCCCCGCCCCATAAGATTCTAATGGTTCGTTCCTTATGATCACACATGCATACCCAACCACAAGGCAGTAAACCTTGTAGCTGTCGTCAAACCATTACAAAGGATTGGTGCTCAAATTGTTTAGAAAAACATGACCCGAATTCACAAATTTCAAACCCAACAATCACAGCAAAGAGATTCCAGAGTCATCAAAGCGTCAACATTCAACTTCCAATACCAATGTGAAGAAGCAAATTTCACTCCTGACTTGAGACAGGCAGTCACCCATAACAGGCAACTGGTTGTTTTAAATCGGTCCTCTCAACCTTTGAAATAGTCTTCATTAACTGCACACCATAGTGTTTCCCAAATGAATAGGCTTAACCACTCAAACCCCAAAGTTTATCACTTCTGAGAAAAATAAAAAGTGACCTAGTAGGCCTATCACTGTTTAGTTCTCCTGATTAGTCAGTCAACTGAGTTGACAGCAAAAGAAGAAAGTAGGCCTATATCGTTTTTGTGATATTTATGAGTCTGGAATATTACAAACATACTCTACCTCCATTATAACTATGAGTCGGAGAACACACCCCACAGCACAACATAGCCAATGAAGTATTTATCATTTATTTTAGAAAAACATGACCCGAATTCACAAATTTCAAACACAACAATGACAGCAAAGAGATTCCAGAGTTATCAAAGCGTCAACATTCAACTTCCAATACCAATGTGAAGAAATAAATTTCACTCCTGACTTGAGACAGGCAGTCACCCATAAAAGGCAACTGGTGGTTTTAGACCGGTCCTCTCAACCTTTGAAATAGTCTTGATTAACTACAGACTATAGTTTTTTGAAAATGTATGGGCCTAACCACTCAAAACCCAAAGTTTATCACTACTGCCAAAGTATTCTCAAAACGAGACAGTTCACATTCAACTGATATTATTTGTTGAACATAGAAGGACATCGATTTACAATGAATATTTAAAGGTTGTAATTCCAACACTTGTATATCAGCACAACTCATTCATTGAAAAAAAACCTCTCATATTTAAAATTGCAAATGTTGAAATGCATGCATATCGTTAAGTTTGAACTTTAGCAGTATGTCAATCAAGCCAGATTTCCATAGGTGCAGTGAACCTTTGAAAAGCAATAAATTCTCTTTTCATGATCTGCCTTTTCATGAGAAAATTTGTCTCACCGTTGAATGTAGTAGACAGTCTCAACCGTTTTTTCAATTGATTTATATCATTTTCATATATATACACTGCCACAGTGTTCACACATTTTTTTTTGAAGTCCTGACAATTTACATGTATCTTTTTCTAAAGATTCAGTGTGTTTGTGATATTATTAAGACAATTCGTTTACCGTTGCATTGCGTAGATGCCAAAAACGATGTGTACATTTTTGAAAAGGGTAGCTTCGCCGATTTAAATGACAATAATCTTGAAGCTACAGTGAATACACGCTCATGTATGAGGAAATTTCTTCGACATTATATGTAGGGTCATCCTGTTGCCGAATATACCACGGAAGCCCAACATGGATTGCAACAGTGCCCTTATTCACAGAAGATTGAAATCCCATTTGTTTAGATTTAATACGAGATAGAAGCAAAATGGAAAACTGGCTGATACTGACACAATTTTGTCTCAGGTTTATCATAGAGTAGTCAATTTAAGTGTCCTGCAAATTCTAAAAGGCCAAGAAGAACAATTTCTGGGAGCTGACAAGTAACAGTCAATTGTGGGATTAAACTCAGGATACACGAAATTAATGTTTGATAATTATTGACTGGTGACTGCGCCCGCTTGCTTGTTTTGTCATTTTGGAAGCATGTGAAAGTTTGTGTCGTCTGTTAATTTATTTCCGTGTGCAATTTAAATCAATTCAAACTCAGAAATTATTCAGCAAAAGTGAACTTTTTAAAAATTATGTTTCAAACATATGTCTAATAGGATGTGTTACGAAAAGTTTACATGATGTTTCAGCAGAAGCGTGTGTGGCCGGGGTGTATGGTGGCTGCAGGTTTGGTTAATATTTAGACGGGAAAGAGGTGGTGTGCATGGTGCCCGTCAACCCAGGTCTAATACGCTTTTTTTTTTTTTTTTTATTGTAAACAAATGCCCCCAGCTGTGCCCAGGTAACAAATTAAACTGACGTCAAAAGAGGTAACGTGTAACAGGGAAAGAACATCCATTTTCAACATGATTCCACAAACGTCCAAGTTAACCTAGGCCTAACAAAAATATGTGTGTGCTTCCGGTAACCTGACAGACCCTCCTAAAAAGCCCAACCGTAAATTAAACCAAAAAAAAAAAAAAGTACCTTTAAGCCGCCCTTCCCTGATAAACACTGGTCGACCAAGGCCAGTGCTACAAACTCAGACCCAAGTGGCCGAAAAAAGTCCGTAATTTGTTTCAGTGGCCCAAAATGAGACCAACACGGCCGAAAAGGCCGAAGGCATGCTGGGGGGGGGGGGGGGGGGTGGTCTGGGATGCTTCCCCCCCCCCCCCCGAAAAATTTTGAATTTTAGCATGCAAGATGGTGCATTCCGGGAAGTTTCGAGTTTCTTGCCTTCTCTTGGTTGCGAAATCACAACATTTTAGTCATTATTGTAAAGATTTGGATATTTTCCCTCAGATTGTATAAAAATCAGATGAAATTAGCCAAAATTTGTAAAAAAACTAAATTTAAAAATCCCCATCGCTATGTTATCAATCAAGATAAGAAAAAGTTTGTATGTTAGGCTTTAGCGAATTTTTGCACACATATTAGGGCTATTAATTCGAGGAAAATTAACAGATAAATCATCCTGCAATTAGTAAGTTATGTGTTTTCTCTACAAAAGCAAGAAGTAAAAATACATTCAGACAACCACTAGGCCTGAATGTACTTAACTTTTATCACTGAATGTGGATTGATAATATTTTATGCACACATATGCCAGGAATGTGCAATATATTTGCTGAAAGCACACCAAACCGGAGTACCAAATGCCTGGGAAATTTTGCCTTGGCTTATTTTCATGGTGGACCACAACATGAAAATTGCAAAAATGCAAGTATGAAATCAGAAAAAATTAAGTTGCTTGCACATTTTTGTAGCTGAAATGCTTTAATTATTTATAAATTAAAAGATAGATATACATTTTCAATAAATTAATACATGAAAAAATATAGGCACCAAAGGCTTAATCTTTATAACACCACGGACCTGCTCTCTCTCTCTCTCTCTCTCTCTCTCTCTCTCTCTCTCTCTCTCTCTCTCTCTCTCTCTCTCTCTCTCTCTCTCTATATATATATATATATATTGCAGGTCCCTGATAACATTAAGATACTGAAACTATAAATATATAAAGCAGCCCCTCTCCAGTACTCCAATCTCATTAAACTCGTGCATCAAGAATTATTTCACCTTATTTTTGAAAATGTTCTTGCATTCACTCGCTTTGATATACCCTGGCAGGTTTTGCATGGTAATAGGTATAATCATGGCACAGTAATACCTGCAGTTACCGACCACAATCCCCACCTGGTCAAAACGACCAGATTTCCTTGGCAGGGACGCTTTTGCAATGTTAAATGACCTGACGTGCAAGACCACGGTGCTGTCCAATTGCAGTAGCAAGTTTATATTCCCTGGATCATTTTCTCAATAAACTTCTTTACACGAGAAACAATTATTTTGGATAGCATTTTTCAAGAACTGTGATGCGAAATTTTGCAACAATGCTCCAGTTGACCAGCTACAACACGCGACCAACCAGCTAAATCACCCCACAAAGGACCACCCATATAAAACTGGTTGCTCAATTTACCGTAACCAAGTTGTAAAACAAAGTTAATAGAAACGCTGGCCAACGTGTGCCGTTATTTTGCAGTAAAGTCAACTCAAACACAGCACTTTATTTCAACTTGTCTGGACAGTTAACTTGGGCCAGGGAAAAAGCATAGCCATAGCTGCTGCAAAGAGCAACGATGGTGCGGTATGGGTATCTAGTATCGCTAGGTTCCAGGTGTTTGTTCTCCGAGTTACCGGGGGCATTCCAGGAGCCATTTCCGAGACAGTGTCCATATTGCCATTCCCAGTTCCGCTTTGCAGTTTACATTTTACATGTACCGACCGAAACCGGAAGTTGCAGTTTTTCAAGTTGGCAAATTCAAACGGGAGCACAATGTGGAACAAGCCAGCAAAACTTTAAAAGATGGCAAATGTAATGCAATATCATGTGATATTGATGAATTGAATGGATTACATGTTTTGGTAATTGTATTTTATATACAAAAGGTTTTATATATTTTTCCTTTTCATGTAGATTTGGAAGAAGTAGGATAGCCTTAAATTAGCCTAGGTGGTGCTCTTAAAGTGGACCTATTTTTTCTTCATAGATCACCGTTATTGTTTCAGTGACACAAAGTTTTATTCTTTCTCACTGAATTACATATATGCCCATGATTTTTGCATGTAGAATGCCCCAGTAGTTATTCTTGTTTGGTGAAGACAAGATAATCAGTCACTTTTCCATGCAGTCTGTCTCTGGAGGGCATTCTCCTTTTATATTGTAGATGTACAAATGTTCTGATATTTTGGTCTTAGACTTAGTAGATTAGAATGGACCAAGTATTTTTTATTGCATTATATATGTTAAACTAAGAAACAAAAAATCTGTCTCAACCATTTTGTTTGTAGGCCTAGAAGTTTTCTTCATTTTAACTAAGATGTAAAGATATCTTATATTTTTCTTATTGTATTTTACAATGTGAAGAACATCTGTGTTCCCTCTTGTATTTTTCCAATGAAAAACTCATACAGTTGTGGTACATGATTTATGATACTAGCTGTGATAATAGCATGATTGGTGATGAAATTAAATCATATTCCATATGTTTTAGGTGCTGGATACCTTTTTAGTCCTCATAACAATACATGTATAAAGAAAGCATTGAAATGGTGCATGGTGCTCAATGAGCATCACTTCAATGACATTTAAGTTTCTTATGACATTAATTATGAATAGAGAACAGTAGAGAATTTATTTTGGTGTCAATTTGACTTTGATATAGAAAATTAGGGAGGACTTTTTTTGTTACATGATCCCAGTCATATATGACACCACACAGGTATGTGTGTTCCCAATATGGGTTTTTTGTGGACAGTCTTTTCAGCTTATGCCCCAGAAAAATATACTTGTGACTATAGTCATCAAATATAAACATTTTTCTGTATTTATCTTTTGTTGTCTTTTATTTTTTGGATCACTTCATGAGTAGAATGTAACCAAAGGATAATCAGAGTTATCAATTTAAGTATGATTAACTACACTTCAATCTTGATACATGTATTTCTGGTGTAATTTATAACGAAGAACAAAGATCTTGATAAAATTTATTTCAAGATTTTATTGTGTACAAATTGACATCATTTTCATTGTTCCCATCAAAATCATCAGGTGGTAATATATGTTGTCTTTCACATATAATAAGTCAATTTAAAAGTTCAAAATGCATTCTCTGAATATCCTTAATTCCAAAATTCTCCGGGGGGGGGGGGGGGCTTTCGAAACACCCCCCCCCCCCCAAAAAAAAATCCCCCATCAAAGATGAGGTTTTGCTACAAGAGGTTTCAGCTTTGCTACAAGGATTCTGGTTGTGCCCAGCCCTGGCAACACGAAGGCACGCATGCATGCATGCACACACGTTAAGCATCATTTTAAAAATGGCGCAATGCATTGTGGGAAAGGAAAATCACAGGGTATCACGGCCACGTGTTTTCAGCATGGACCCAGGTGTCCGTTCTCCAAGTGACCAGGGCAAACGGTCGTTAAAGTACTTTGAAAACGTGACTTTCTATCTTAACTTTAATCTGCCTTCTCAGCTGTGTCTGAAGCAGGTATCATCGTCGGTTACAAATCCAAACGTGACACTGCACGCTCGAGCGCCAGTTTGAACATTTTGGAATAAATGCATTGATTGCGGGACAGTCTCACAATTTATGTACACTTGATTTGGATATCAAAATGAATGACACTTGATTTGGATATCAAAGTGAATGACGGCCACAGCATATATGTATATCATTATTGATGCTCTGAGATAATTGCAAAATGTATACGTTTGGTTTCATATATTATAACTCTCTTCCCACCTCCACTCGGCAAGATCGACCCAATGCTCATTCACAAACCATAGGTATTGGGTGCGGAACTCACTATATTCACAATGGCAACCAAGTTGATTGTATATTTTGAAGAGGTAGCATCCAAAATATATGTGTGATTAGTAATAAGGGGAGGTTATAATTTGTCGAATGAGCATTACCTGAAAATGTAAATACAACGACAAACAGCGAATGGTTGTAGGCCCTAGAATTAGGATTTTGTATCAGACAGTGAAGTTGCTCTGAGGCAATGAAATAAGGGTCAGCAATAGGCTGAGTGTCAAGCGCCCCACTGCGTCAAAGACGAAACTCAGTGGAGAAGGTTGCTCCCATAGTGGATACAGGTCCGAAAGTACTGGCGGCTTTTTATATAAGTGGTAGAAATGGCATTGCCGTTGTTGTATCTTGAACAGCTAGCCGTGTACGAATTAAAAGGGTGCAGTACGTTTCTTTTTCTGGGAAACTGGTTTTGATCCTCGTGATGTTCTGTTGACCTATTGTAAAAGTGACGATAAACATTATTGTTTAAGAGATGCTCCAAATACTTTCCCCAAAATAGGTTATATGCCTTTCTTTTATTTGTATCACAATCCTGCTATTGTATTTATACGAGAGTCTTTATGTCCAGCACCCCTTCCTGGTTGCCATTCCCCTATTCCACAGTCCAAACTCTCTACAATCCATAAGCTAACCTGATGCTGTCCAATCTATATAAATATGGAAGTACATGTACTTTTGTACACATTGCTCACGTTCCTCAGTATAATTTTGAACTGGGATGCGTTAGCCCGAATATATTAAAGAGTCCGCAACGGGTGCCTACTTAGAACATGTTTCGGAGCTGGTACCCGTACAGGTCTCTCTGAGTAGCGGCTTCTTGTCCAAGCTAGATATTACGCCGAGACAACCCAAATAATAATGAATGAATATGATCTTGGCAAATGATGAATGAGCTAAATAAGTGAAGTTTAGATTCTAAATGCAGAGCTTCAATATGAATGACGAATACCTGTCAAACCAAACATAATCACTAAATGTGTATAGAACAAGTTCAGATAACAATAATTTGACTTACCCCTGAACTAGCATGTAGCTCTTCTAGCTGGATAGCTCACCTTAGTCCAACCACCTGCCAGTGTATAACTGAAGTAGAGACAAACTGTGGCTGTATATTCAATCGCAGTGATTATAAAATAAACAGTTACAGCTAGACACCTGTATAAACCTGGGGTATTCTTAACAAGTACTGTAACAATGGACATCCTGTACCAGAAATGTAAAACGAACCCAACGATGACACCTACTCCTCACCATGAGAGTCCAAAAATCAAGTTTGTGATAATTGAGTTAATACTGCCAATTTCTTGCCAAGTGCTCGGGGCAGCCCATGACTGACTCCCCGCCCTGGAGTCAGTGTTTCACAAGAGTGGGTCAAGTTTGTGACAATTGAGTTAATACTGCCAATTTCTGGCCAAGGGCTCAGGACAGCCAATGACTGACTCCCGTCCCTGGTGTGGGACAGCCGAATTGAGTAACATTTTTCATTTTTACATTGAGTAAATGTGCACTTACATGCTCGCCTAAAATGTCTGAAAGGTGAAAATTAAAACAGAATGATGCCAAAAGATAAAATTAAGTGGCAAAACAGGGAAGCCTAAAATCTATAAATTTATTGAAACCAAATTTCTGCCAATCTCTGGATATTAACAGCAAAATTTGTAGAAGTATTTGATAAAAATACAAGTTTGAATCGTCTTGACTCCAGTTAATTGTAAATATATTTGGTTCTGGATGGAAAGTCCTAAAAATTTAGAGCAAAATTTAATACGACCAAATCTCCCAATTTCTGACAACAATGTATTATATCCATTAGTTTCTGAAATATTACTGCCCAGGAAAGGATGAAAATGCACAACAGTATTTACGGAAATGACTTCTGTTTGCAGTCAAACACAGTGTTGCTTCTTTTGATGGTTGTTTTGTACATTTGGAAGCAACAGCTATGCATCTGGATTTAGAAAGGGTTTTTATTTAATTTGGGTATCCAAAGCAAAAGTGACAGGTAGGAGTCCTCTTCGGACATTTTGATATTAAATTTGTTTGAATCTCATCTATATGTGTACGTATCAAATTATCAATAGATTGTTTGTGCAATCTATATACGTCATTTCCTTTTATGTCTGAAATATGGTTTTTTACCAAGTTCATTTTTCAAAACATCCAGATATTTTTTGCAGATGATCCCAAAATTGTAACCTGCCTTATTACTGTTAGTGATTACAAATATTTCTTGTAGTTCTTTAACTGCTTTTGGAACTTTAAGCGTCATTTTTGTATTAAGATCTGGACTGTTTAATAAAGTACATCAATCAATCAATAAATTAATCAAATTCTGAAAATATTTAAGTAGGTCGACGTTTATCTGGTCGATATATATGTACATTATATAGGGCATAATGCTAAAAGTACGGATGTTTTAAGGCTCTTATGTGTCCCATTATTCGCCTTTTTGAAAATCTTCCTCTAGTTTAATTGAAACATGCCTTCAAGATCAATGGACAGGATACTGCTTATGTGATTATTTTGCATATATCACATAAGGTGGTGAAGTGATCGCATATTTGCCAGAATGGGTACCGTGTCTGTTTGTACATATCAAATATGTGGCAAACTAGGACTTCCAACAGTTAAGATACGGTCCTTCATAGAGCTTATTTGTCATGCGATAACCTCGAATCCAAAAAGAGGCCAATTGCTATGAAATGGTCCAAGTGCAGAGACACCCTATCTATGATAACCTCGAATCCAAAAAGAGGCCAATTGCTATGAAATGGTCCAAGTGCAGAGACACCCTATCTATAGACATTGTAAAATAATTGAAGGATAGGTCGAAATATTTAGGTACAGATTAAATTTTTAGTTTGGGGTTTTAATGCTATCAAGAAAAAGTCTTAACTCTGAGATGAGAGGTTTCTGATTTTATAATTATTCTTTATTCACACTATATTGTAAGAAAAAAGGCAGAGTGTCTTATCGTCAAAGTTTTCCAGTTGCTTCGATAAGCTTTCTGTTGTAAGTGGATTACTTTCATTTTGTCTTGGTCGCGGATCTTGAATTCACAAGGAGTTTGTAACCACAAGGTGATAAAATTTAGAGTTACATTCTATTACCACGTACCATTAATTTTGTTACAGGAGCCATCTAGACACCACGCATGCTAATGGGAATGGAGCTTGGCTTGGCAACGATTCGTGATGCACAGACCTAAAAAAGTTTGTTTTCAAGAGATTTTGCGGGGAAGTAAACCATTTTGCACGTGCCATTGTTTTCACTTTTTTTGCATCATAAGTGACGTGTATGTGAGTTTCAAATGCATTTTCAGAATGAATGCTATAATTGCTAGTTGTAGTACACCCGTCTTGATATTTTGCAAGCGTAAGCAACAGGTCCTGAACGAAATTCTGGTGGCACGAAAAACCTTTATGACATCAACGCTTCCAGCAACACGAGGACTTCGTTGTTGTATTTTGCCTCATGCCTTACACCTTTACTCTCACTGACCTTTACTATTCATTGTGTTTGCTCATATAAATACAAATTCGCATTTATATCAGTGCCCAGCTTGGTTGGTCTCGTTCGCCTTGTCGGTTGGCGTGCGTAAAGAAATCAATGAAAATGTTGCAAATAGTGACAGATCTGAGATGCATGTCTGACTAAACTTAAAACATCAAGTGATATATACATTCTTTGCTATAGTGTTGTTTGATGTGTTGCCTAGGCTGATAATATTCTTTGTGACGATTGCTTAATTTCATTTGATTGGAAAGTTTGACCAAAATTATTAGTATTTCAGGCAATGCATATTTCATATTTAAAAGATGAATTACTATCTTAATTTTCCGCGCTAACGCCCGCAGCCCTTCAAAATTGTCAGCATTATATATATATATATATATATATATATATATATATATATATATATATATATATATATATACATACATACATATATATATATATATATATATATATATATATATATATATATATATATATATATATATATATATATGTTTACTCGTGCAAATAATACAATAGGCACATCACATAATGTACACAAAAAATAAAGGGGAAACCAGTCTTTACATTGAGGATTTAAAAAAAAAAGGATTGAGCATTCAATATTTGACAGGAAAGATCAATTACGAGTGTCCCTGGTATTGCATATACATATCACTTGCTATACAGAAAAGAGATGATGCTGTTAATTTCCTCCAGAGAGAGCACTGAGAAATCTCTCTGGGCACGGGCTTCCACCATCTCTGAGATAATACTGGCTGAAATAAGATCATTGTTGTCAACTATCTTGTAAGCAGCGCCACGAATGAGAAGAGTAATATGATGTTTACTTAGTCTGTTCAAAGAAGCTTTTGGAATGTTGTACCTGTAACACAAAGAATTGAAACTATTGCAAGCCTTTGACCTACTACCATATAATGATGCTTGGCCACACAGCTGTAAGCACTGATTACTACTTTTGATGCAAAAGATGACAAATCTGGCGTACTGAAAAGAATAGTACAGCAATAAAACGAGCAGTTAAAGGGCATAATCCTTTCCGAATTAACAATCTGAACAGCTTAACATATTCGACCGGATCAAAAGCTTTACTTGCATCTAACAGCAAGGCATATACATTTCCAGCTTTGCTACCGTAATACTGTATGACCTCATCGGCTATGAAAGTACACTGGGTGGTAGAGTGCAGACACTTGAAGGCAAATTGTAAGTCTGCAGTATTCAAGACCTCGTGATTGCTATTGAGTATGACCCTATCGATTACTTTCTCCTTGACACTGCTAAGAGCAATTCCCCTATAATTATTCGAGTCATTCAAGGATTTCCTGGTATTTTTTGGGAATCGGTATAATAGTAGATAGGCACACATTATCAGGTGAGAAACCATGCCTTATGCAACTTGTACTGAGTAACGCTAAATACAAATATGACCGTTTCGTTCCTGCTTGAGATGATCAGTGTAGTGACACCCATTCCCATCAGATTTCCCATATTGTAGAGGCCCAACAGCTATTTCTATATCTTCTACTGAAACAAGATGTTTGTTATAGCACTGATCACTATCACAACATATGGACAGTATCTCACCTTCAACGTCTGTTAACCAATCACACATTTCTTCCTCATTGTAAGAGACACCATTGTAAAGCAATACTTTTTGGCAAAAATGTTCTCCGATCTTATCCTTACCGATTGCGCCATAAACACTGTTTGGTACCGGAGATATCTTTCCCCTAACTCATTTCACTTCGTTCCAAACGAGTTAACCACAGAGTGTGCCATTTTGTCAGTTTTTTAAAATGACGCGCCAGAACGCCGTCTTACTACCACTCTCTATGTATGTATGTATGTATGTCTGTCTGTCTGTCTGTCTGTCTGTCTGTCTGTCTGTCTGTCTGTATGTATGTATGTAAATCCAGGGAGGTGTATGAGATACACCTCCCTGGTAAATCGTACTTTTCCAGGACATTAGAAATAGTTCACTGTCAGTTTTATGACCTAGATACAAAATTACAAGTTAAATTGTGGTAAAATTAGATTAAGTTGTTGTTATAAGTATTTTATTAAGTTAGCCAAATTCTAACATTTTATTTGCAAGATTTTTGGGGGAATATTGGCTTAAATAGTGTATGGGATTTGTGGAAGCTAGATGTCATTTTGTTTTTCAAAGAGGAATTTTCATCGTGGGTATCAAAAATGTGTGTCTCCATTTTAGATTTTACAATTCCAAACCTAAAACATGCACAGTATATTCCCGATACACATTTCAGCTATACTAACATCCTGTATACTCATTACTTTTTTTACTGTTTCTGACAAATATATAAAAATAACGATTTATCCATTATTTGTTATAAATATTTTTGGGGTCAAATGTTTCGCTGGCTTTCCAATGATTCTCACTTTGTAGGTAAACACGTCATAGCCTTTCGGCCATCGGCCTTCTTATGTAATATAGTCCCGACAAATGCTTTGATTATTGGTTTACTTCTTCGGCATTTTTATTTCAGAATAGTTCAATAAGCCTCTGGCTCTTCTCGTTACAACCTTTTTATACAGCAAATACGAAATATTTTTCACATTAAATCGTATTAAGGTGTAGGATTATATGATCAAGGACTAAAACACATACACATATAAATACAAAAGTAACGAAAGAAATACATTGAAATATTAGTTGGGCATCCCCCAAAAGTAACGCCCCAATTGGTGACTATTTCTTCTGTCTTTTCGCATTTGGTTCTCTCCATTTGCCTGGTACTTTCTTCTTGTCGCATACTTTTATGTATATTGGAAGTAATAGAAAATCGACCTGTTTTACCGTTCCCTGTTATTACAGGCATTATTATTATTATTGTTTTACAAAAAAAAAAAAAAAAATGGAAACATTTAGAATTGGGTCCCAAAATGCACGTGCTGTACACTGCAGTCTTAGCCTGGGGGTATGTTTGTAATGTCAGGGTCATATTTACAGTCATATTTGAGGAACTTGCATTAAATGCGCTGTACATCTTGACGGTGATTGTGATTATTTAAACCGCGTTTACATCGACTTAACTGAGAATTTATGTGAAAAGAACAAAATGAAGCTGATTGTTATGATAGTCGTCTTTGGTTCCCTGTGTGTCTACTCAGGTATGTTGTCATCATCACTTGAATATCAGTACCATCATGTATGCGTACATTTCACAGATACAGAAAATGATTATTCAAGGCATGTTAACTTGTATTTGATCATCACTTAAAAGCAAAATCACTCAGAGTTATGGGACCCGACGGCTGCTTACAATAGGCCTATATAGCATATGTATTTGGATAAATAAAATAAGTCAAATGAAACATTAACTTTTCTAACTTCAGTTTTCGGGTTGAAAAGCCAGAAAAACTAGTGTTTGTTACGTGTATTCGTATGTGACGTTTCGACGTGCGACAGATAATCACCAACAGCGAGTCGGTTTTGTTGCGGCACAAGTGACAAGACGTTTTACATGAAATATATGTGATAAAACTGAAATACTTAAAGGACCAGAAAAAATTATGGTACTATGCGGTACTTTGTACATGTCTAGTTAAGTAAGTCAAAACTTTACCAGCACAAAAATGCTGACAATTTGTAAATATCTCTGTATTCTCTACTGAATTTCATATATGAGCGAAATGTCACCTTCTTTTTATATCCTTTTTTTTCTTTGTGTTTGCCATTTACCCTTTTCACGGCAAGGGAGAACAATATTGTCGATGAAGTGTCTATCCTACGGAGCTCTGATGCTTGAAAATTAAGAAGGAAGGAATTTTGTGTTTGACATGATTACAACATGAGTATACCAGCGATAAAACTCTGTCTGTAAATGTGACAAAAATTGCTGGACGAATTGACGAAAGTGGCTATGTAATTCAACCGAGCGTCACCATTATGTTCTGTTTTAACAAATTCAGGATCGATTTGCCACGTGATGATATATACTTAAGGTTATAATTATAAAGGCACTATATATATATATATATATATATATATATATATATATATATATATATATATATATATGAAAAGCCAGAAAAACTAGTGTTTGTTACGTGTATTCGTATGTGACGTTTGGACGTGCGCCAGAGAAACACCAACAGCGAGTCGGTGTAGTTGCGGCACAAGTGACAAGTTGTTTTATATGAAATATGTATGATAAAACTGAAATACTTAAAGGACCAGAAAAATTGATGGTACTATGCGGTACTTTGTACATGTCTAGTTAAGTAAGTCAAAACTTTACCAGCACAAAAATGCTGACAATTTGTTAATATCTGTATGCTCTACCGAATTTTATATATCAGTGAAATGTCATCTTCTTTTTATATTCTATATCTTATATATATATATATATATATATATATATATATATATATATATATATATATATATATATATATATATGTATATACATACATATATTCATGTGATCTTGCAGATGCATTTTTGTCAGGTGATACAGTTATTAACGGTAAGTTAAATAAGAGCATTTAGGTCAAAGGAAATACTGCTAATTATGCCACTTGGAAATTATCCATTTGCACATGTTTCTCGACATTAAATTAGACAATTAAGGAAATCTTTACTATTTGTCTGTATATTCCAAACCATACCATACCTATAGGATACCTTTATAGCATATGTAGAACGTTAAGGTTCGATATATACGTTTGGATAATGTACTGGTATATATACCACTTGAAATTATCCGTTCTCAGGGTTTTCTCGATGTTTAATTATAAACGATTACGGAAATCTTTAACGATCGTTCACATGGAATATTGAGAGGAAAAATGTTTGCTTGCACATGTATCTTCATATAAACGAATATTCAAAATATATTGAATACTGAATAAAATAAAAGCAAATATTAGATTTACCAGATAATTATGACTTTTAGCTCTGCTGACTTGTCAGTCAGCAGAGCTTATAGAATCCGTTTGCGTCCGTCGTCCGTGTGTCCTTCCGTCGTCTGTCGTTAGACTTTTTATATTTTCGACTTCTCAAAAACCGCTGCACAGAATGTTTTGATTTTGCACATGGATGATCCCCAGGTGGACCTCTACCAAGTTTGCGAAGGAGATGATGATGCAATAATTTTTCTATTTTTTACGAATTTTTTAATTTGTTTTTTGAAAAAAATTAAAATTTCTTCATCTTAAGAACTTCGAAGCCAATTGCTTTGATATTGCACATAGGGTCATCTGGAGTCAACTAATTCTTATGTTGGCCACCAGGTGGCGCTGTGATTTTTTCCTATTTTTTTTTTTTATGAATTATTGCCTGTTAAGGCTATTTTCGACTTCTTCTCCAGAACGGCTAAACATAATTGCTTAAAATTTTATCAGAATATAGTTGGACATTAGACAATGAAATAATATGGATATGTTAATTTTAGGCAAAGTTATGGGATATGAAACTTCGCAATTGTAAAGAAGTGCTGCAGCGGTATATATATATGGCAATACAGGGCATATATTACACTATTGTATTTACCCTTTTGACTTCTTCTCAAAAACCGCTGTATGGAATTTTTAATTTTGCACATGGATGTTACCCAGGTGAACCTCTACCAAGTTTGCAAAGGAGATGATGATGCAATAATTTTTCTATTTTTAATGAAATTTTTAATTAATTTTTTGAAAAAAAAAAAATTCTTCATCTGAAGAACTACCTGGCCAATTGCTTTGATATTGCACATAGGACCACCTGGGGTCAACTAGTTCTCATTTTGGCCACCAGGTGGCGCTGCATTTTTTTCCTATTTTTCTATGAATTTTTGCGTGTTAAGGCTATTTTCGACTTCTTCTCCAGAACAGCGTGATAGAATTGCTTAAAATTTTATCAAAATATAGTTGGACATTAGACAATAAAAGTTTGCGAAAATAATATGGATATGTTAATTTTTGACAAAGTTATGCGATATCAGACTTTGTGACTGTAAGTGAGTGCTGCCACTGTACACCGGCAGCCATTGAAATAGCAAGGTATGTCAATTGATAATGCATGTACTACCATCAGCAGAGCTTACAGAATCCGTTTACGTCCGTCGTCCGTCCGTCCTTCCGCAAAATTTATTTCAAGGACAAACTTTGCTACCACTCTACATATATGTATATAGCTGTACAAATCTAGACTGCAGTCCATGTGTTCCAAAACTGTAAAAGCAGATCCCAGTCAGCAGAGCACAGGACATCATGATCCTCTTGTTCTTATTGCCATATATGTAAACTAATTACATTGTTTCTTATTTTTGATCTGTGATTATCTGTTTATAAACCAGGTTGCCCTATTGGAAACCGCATGCCAGGCCGCATTGGAATGTGCAGCAGTGACTGCACTAGTGACGCGGCGTGTGCTGCAGGTATGTTCTTTCTTTCTTTCTTTCTTTCTTTCTTTCTTTCTTTCTTTCTTTCTTTCTTTCTTTCTTTCTTTCTTTCTTTCTTTCTTTTCTTCTATGCCATAACAACAGGGGGGCGCAATTATTCAATTTATCTGTTCCCCTTGCTCATTCTGTAAAGGTGGCTACTGGGGGACGGACGAAAACAGGCCCATGTTTCTCATAAGTGTACCCAACATGCAACATAGAACAAATTTCCAGCAGATAGATTACAAACGATTGACTGTGTGGCAAGATGGACGTATTTCGTTGCTTGTCTAGTGTAAATGCTACCAAAGGGTTTAATTCCTTTGATTAACGATAATAATCAATGACTGTTCTGTAAGTTATCGCTTGTTCATACTGAATAATTGTCAAATATATATTTTATTGAAACGTTTATTTTTGCTTTCTTTTGTTCGCATGATGTGTTCTTTGAAGTTATCAAAATAACATCCAGAATTGCTTGGTGGATGTTTCAGTCGAACCAACAGTGTTTTCAAAACAACTGATGTAGTCACAACACACTTTGCCAACGCCCTTTTGTGAGGTGGCCAGACGGCAAAATATCTTGTGCTATGGCAGGTTTACATAATGTCAAACAAGCTGATAAAGACGAGCAAACGTGACCCATTGAATACCTCCTTGTACCATTTCGTAACGCCAATGTTGAAAACAGAGTTCCATGTGACGCATGACCTGAGGCATTGGTCCTCAGGCTATGCCAACATCAAGATGTACCTTGATCCTACTTTGCTACATCAATATATAAATAAACAAACAAACAACAAAAAAACCAACCAACCAACCAACCAACCAACCAAACAAATAATGAATGAATGCAGTGCCTGCCGGTGATAAATAAAAGAATTTGGTGATACTCAGAAGTGTTTCCGTGCAGTTTCGAAGTATCTTTAAGAGGAGAAGCCTTTAATTATATATAATATATATATATATATATATATATATATATATATATATATATATATATATATATATATATGTATAAAACGAAAAGCACTAAACAAACGATGATGATGATGATGATAGATGAATGAAACATTAAAGTAAATTGAAATGAAGTGAAGTAAAGTGACGGTTAAAGATCCTATACGCTATGCTGACCGTAGAAGTGAGCTGTGCTAGAAAGTCGTGCTTGTAATATTTTGCAATTTTACTGAAATTTGTACGGCTTGTCATTTTGGACCACTGGTCCTTAAATAACACCAAACAATATTATAATAGGAGATTCTGGCATGTGTTGCAGGCAAGGTGTGCTGTCCCAATGCATGTGGAAGCAAATCGTGCCAGACCAAGGTCGTGATCACCAAAAAAGGTACCACATTTTCTATGTTACTTTTACGACATGGAATGAGGAGAGCTGTGTGATGTGATATTTCTCCGAGAAGTTACAGCATGTCTTTGCCAAGCGCACATGGCTAGTTTAAGCTTGCAAGGTGGAAGGTTTTGTTCGTAATGACTGTTTGTTAACTGGTATACATTGCCTTAAAAGGAGGGATTCATAACTGTGGCCCTAGGCTGCCCCCTATCCTGCAGCACATTCAAGCTATCAGCAGGGGCAAAATGTGTTTATCACTTATATAAAAACCTGCCGGTACTTTCGGACCTGTATCCACTATCGGGGCAACCTTCTCGCCCAAGCTTCATCTTTCACACACCAGGGGATCGTGGCAGGTCCTAATGGTGCTGCTGCTTAATTCACCGCCTCAGGGCGACTTCAGTATCTGATACAAAATCCCTACTCTGGGGCCCACAGGTGGTTACAACTGATATCTGTATTGCAGTGTATTTACATTTTCAGGTAAAGCTTCGTCTGGAAAAGTCCCATTATATATTGTACATTACATTCATTCGACAAGTTAACCTTCCCTTAACCTCAATCGCACACATTTTCGATACTATCTCTTCAAATATGCAATTGGCTAACCGGCACTTGGCTGCCATTTTGGAAATGCGGATTCCACACCCAACGGTTTGTAAATGAAGATTGTAATGGGACGATCTGGAAGAGGGGGTTATAATATATGCAACCAAAAGTATGTATTTTGCAAATGTTTCAGAGCATTAATAATGATATAATATATGCTGTGGCCGCGATTCACTTTGATATCCAAATCAAATGTATTTTTGTGCGGCATTGCGGAATGTTCAAAATGGCATTCAACGCGTGTCGGTTGGTTTAAGGTCTATCGTGTCGCATGTGGATTTGTGACTAAGGATGATAACTGCTTCGGACACAACCGAGCAGGCAAATTAATGTTAAGTTAGTTTAAAGTCTTGTTTTAAAAGTACTTTAACGACCGTTTGCCCTGCTAACTCAGAGAACGGACACCTGAAATCTAGCGAAATATTACGATAACGGTCACCTAACAAGCGCAGGGCTGTGAGGTCCCAGAATGCTGACATAAATGGGGCTATGGTCTATGCTATTGGACTGTGCCTTATTGAATTTTGTGTTGCAATGCTGTTTCCCCGGTCCAAGTTTAATAACCCACCAGACAAGTTGAAATTAAATGCTGTGTTTGAGTTGACTTTACTGCAAAATAACGACACATGACAGCCGCTTTTTCCATAAAATCTTTCAACTCGGGCTATGGCTATGCTGTTTAACCGAACACCGTGTTATGCAGCTATGCTCTTTCCCCGGCCCAGGTTAACCCTTCACTGCAGATAAGTTGAAATAAACTACTGTGTTTGAGTTGACTTTGCTGCAAAGTAACGGCACACGACGGCCACTTTTTCGATAAAATCTTCAGCCAGGGTCGGTCAATTTTGATTAGGGAAGGGTGGCTAAAAACCATTTTCATTCATTTTTTTTTTAGTTTGTGTATCATAATAATTGCTTCGGGTCGGGATTTGGGCCTTTTCAAAGGGGTCAGTTGGGTTGTCGGAACCACACACGTATATATATTTTTGTTCGCCCTTGGGTAACTTGGACATTTGTCGAAACGTGACAGTTATGTAATATGTTTAAAATTGGTGTTCTTACTCCTTTTACACATTACCTCCTTTGACGTCAGTTGAATTTGTTACCTGGGCAGAGCCGAAAGCACTTGTTGTATAATAAAAATAAGCAATCCGAGAAAGCAAAAAACCTTCAGGGAAGTTTTCACCTTGTTTCAAAATATACAGGATGTTTACAATATTGGTAAATTTTAAATTGTTTGGTTAAAAAAAAGTGTTATTTCTAGATTTGCAAGTTACAAAATTGCTGCAAGTGCCCTCGTCATGGTGGAGGCATAGTTCAGTTTCCTAGCAACATAGGAGCAGGTCTTCAATAAATATGAATGTTTTAATTTTTATTAGTTTAAACACGTTTATTTATGCCATTATATTATGACTTTATCATAAATGTGTGATATCTATGTCGATATAAGACAAAGAAATCGTAATCTAGAGTGCTAATTAGAGACAAGTACGTCTATTGTGCGAACTAAATGATTATCAGGCAATCGGTATTCCAGTTACTGGATCCCAGATTTTAATTATGAAACTCTGGGGTTTGCACATGAAACCCCGGGCTTCGTAACAAAGGCCAAGGTTTAGTACAGAATGTAAGTAATCAGTGAATCACACATCTGCATGCGTATTCCAAAACTTTGGGTTTTGTGAATCAAAGTCATTACCTCCATCAACACTGGATAAACCTTGGATGGTTTGATGAATTTTGAAATAGCATAGCAAAACCCTGCGCATAGGGACGTCACGAAACCTCGGGATTCGTAGGTTGTAACTGGGGGAACAAAACTCAGGGTTTTGTGCGGACCCATTCAGCACACGCAGTCTTCATACTCCCAGCTGTGTCACAAAACCCTGAGTCTTGGTGAAAAACCTACGAGTTTTGTAATGAAAGTCTAGGTTTCAACCGCAAAATCCTAGGTTTTTGCTTACCAGGGTTTTGTAACAAAACGCTGGGTTTTGTTGATAAATAAAACAAGAAGAAGCATGATAAAACTCTTTATGATATGATTAAAACCCATGGGTTCTGTTAATAACTGAATATCGCAAGCACAAAACCCAGAGTTTTCCTTACAAATCCATGGATTTTGTTACGATTATCTGGGTTTTGAAAAAAATACTAAATAACAGAAAACACAGGTTTTGTGTGCCACAAAACCATGGGATTTGAAGACAGAATCCTGCTTTTTCTTCACAAAAACCGTAGGCTTTTTTATCACGAAACCCAGGGTCTTGAAGATAAAAACCTGTGTTTTATGAATTATTGTAATTGAACAATGCAAATTCCTTACACTGCTGATGTTCTCAGATACATTTGGTTGAGACACGCTGAAAAACAGATCGAGATACGAGCGTGTCTACGGTTCAACGTGCCTCCTTACAAATTGCCCACTTTGCTTGCTTAGGCTATCTCAATCAAAATTATAGATTTAGCCATAAAAATAACTCTTACTCTACACATTCTGTCACATCCCAGGGTTTGATTGCCCCGAAAGTCAAAACAGATGTCGGTAAGAGTACATTTCTTTGGATGCCAGCCAGACTTCAAATTCTCTCCAAACTAAAACTAGCCCCGCTACATCTGTAACCACTTTCAAAACATACTGCAAATGGACTTCATATCGTGTTTATTATTATGCCATGGTGATAGACTTGATCGACTTATACTGATTATATTTTATGTATTGTAAAATATGTTGTATTGGTGGGGGTTTGGAATGGATTCAGGGATCTATGGGAAAACAAGGCTGTAACACTGTAAGGGTCCTTGTGTAGAGAAGACAGACGGATGGATACATGGATGGAGAGAAAAAAGTAAATGATGTATGGTTTTATCTATTTATAGGGAGACGTTCCTTTGGCATTTAAAACAACGCGTAAGAGGACCATGTAAGAGCTGCCATCTGGGGAGCTGTGTTTGAACAAAATAGGCTTTTCAAGCAAGATCACACAGACATTGGAACATCTTTGAAATGAACATCACGGTCCAACGTTTTTCATCGATATAGCATCTCAAGGCTGATTGTTTTTCATATCGTCTTCCCCTTTGGAATCTCTGTGACGATTTTCCATCGCTTTCTCCTCTATTTTTTTTCTTTACGTTCATTTAAAAATATATTGTACGAGACTTCAATACGGGAAAACACCTACAACAACACAAATATTATTAACATATTCATTTCAACTGGATTACGTAATAGTTACGTAAACTAATCTAAAAGTTGTTTAGTAATAAGATAAACCGGACTCTGGCTCCAACAATACCACCCTTTTTCAGTTTGCCATATATTCCTTTCCATTTTTGAGGGAAGGGGTTGTATCAGTTGAAAATGTTGTGAATGGAATTTCCTAGATGTATTCATATTATTTAGACATTGATAATTACGCTGCTCACATGCAATGGGCATATGCTGATTACCACTCTACATTGGGCATACCAATGTCACAGAAGGCCCGATGAAAATATTTGGTACCTTGGACCAAAGGTTTATGCTGGGTCCTTACTCCGACAAAAATCCAATCGTTTTCTTGTTATTATCGTAAATTTTCAAACATAACAATATATATGAAATAAATGTTACGTTAGATGTTAGCAACAATAATTACATATATTTTACTACCAAAAATCGTCCCCACTAGTGGCATTGAAAATGTGAGTGTGATGGACATCAACCTCCTTGTTATTTTTATGCACATTTTACACGTGGAGTATAAACACAGCGTTTGCATCGCTCAGAAAGTACATGTCATTGATAAAACAGGCGTCAAGATAATTCTCCTGCCCGTCCTTTGGTTTTTAATCAATAAATTTTCTTGTGCTCACAGAATGTGTTCCACATGAGTTCTTTTGGTTGCTGGAGGTTAAAATTTCCCCCCACTTTCACATGGCACCATATTTTCCCCTCATTTCTCAAACACGCCACTTAATGACATCTATCTAGGTTTATATTTGGTTACATGAAAAATGCTCATTAAATATTTTACCAACAACATTCCAACTTTTTGTCTATTTTGGAGGAACAATTTACCCTAATGTGGGCTTTACTGTAGCAATAATCTCCGATATAGGTCCTGCACCTTGTGTATCTTTACCAAATATAGTTTTAAATATGTACCATTTCATATTTCAATTACTCTGACTTTACGAACCATCTTTGCGTGTATCATGGCGCTCAATAGCATATTTCTTTTACCAATTTAGGGCTGTTCATTGTTATTAAAAAGTGCGTTTGTATGTCCAAAAATAATCCCTGCCCATTTAGTGCCTACGCCCCCAATTCTCAACACAATTTGTGCATGTTGGAGACAACTTTTTAAAGGCTGAAGAGCTCCACACCCCTGGCAGATGGAAGCTGACTCGGGTACAATTGGGTCCAGATTGAGCATATATATATATATATATATATATATATATATATATATATATATATATATATATATATATATAGGCATATATATATATGCCTATATATATATGCCTATATATATGTATATATATGCCTATATATGTGTATATATATATATATATATATATATATATATATATATATATACATACAGCCACTGGTATCTGATACTCTTGTTACTTATTAAATGCCTGTCCACTTATCTGTATATTACTGAAAAAGGATACAGCATCACTAGTTACTGGTTTCGACGTTAGTGGGTGCGTTTCGGCGTTTCAGGGCGGTTCCTGGCGTTATACAGCGTTTGCCAGCGTGAGACGGCGTTAGCTGGCGTTACAAACGCTGGAAAACGCCAAAATCCAATTAAGCCTTTTGCAAGTTTTGGGGCTCGGCATTGGCTAGAGTTAGTCGGCGTTTGCCACTTTTTCAACCCTGTGAAACGCTGACTAGCGCCGGCTACCGCTGGCAAACGTAAACCCTAACAATTTCGTTCATAGAAGTGTTACATGTAAGATTATCAATTCTGTCCACAGAATCCAAAATTTTATCAATTACGTAGGGCTATTCCAAATCCATAAGTTTATCAACGTTCACGAAATCGAGTAAAGCTATCAATTTTGCCGGCAAATAAAACTGTTGAAGCATACCAATTTGGTTCACAAAATCCTGTAAGTCTACCGATTTTGTACACGATATTGAAAAAACCTAGGATTCTGTAGAAAATCCATATCGATTCTGTCAACAAAATTGTCAATCAATTTGTCAGTTTTGTTCACGAAATTCTAATATATAATTCATAGAATTGAACCAGTTTCCACGAAATTGTAAGCTTTATACGATTCTGTGGACGAAATCGGAAAAGAAAATCACGAAATCTAATCAGTTCCACACAATTCGTTGAAGCCTGTTGTTTCATTTCTGTGCGCATAGTTTTGAATTTCGTCCACACAATGGTATAAGGTTTTCACTTTTGTTTGCAAGTTTGTTATTTCGTCAACAAAATAGAGTGACCTCTCAATTTTGTCGAAATTATTATCACAAAATTCAAATCATCCTGTCGATTTTTTGTCGACAGAAACGGTATTCAGTTCACAAAATCCTATAAAATTTATCCAGTTTAGTGCATAGAATTGGAAGGAATGACATTGTGTGCACAGATTTGAAAATGAAATTACAAAATCTTTTAAAGCCACAGAATCGTTATTGTGCTCATTTTCGTGAGTTCCTACAATGACTTGTAGAGGGCATTGGTCACCACATCTCGCAATAAGTCATGTGCCGCCGTAACGGTAGGCCTATAGGCCTACATAGGAAACGTAGACGCGGATGCGAACCGTGGAGCCCATGCTGAAACGCGGACCCCGGCCGAACTGTGTAGTTTGTATGATACCATATTCCTTTAAGTATAATTGATAAAACACCAAAATTCCAGGTCTTAAATATGCCTATTGATCAAGAAATCTGAAGTTCCGCAAATTCTAGCTCGTTCCTGGAGTCCGGTATCACGCTCACCATTGACCTCAGTGACCCGAGACCCGGGGTTAGTGACGGCATCGGCCTCCGCGGCCGTCCTACCAGCACCATCGTGGAACAGCCGACGGCTAGGTCGTTAACGTGAGATGTATCCTGGAAGCCAATATTAAATACCAAGTAGACCCGAGTTCCCGCCGAGTTCACGCCTATCTACAAAGCGGGGCTCCAGACAACGACAGAATCACAGATTTGCACGTAACAGATTTCAAGGTGGCAGACGATAAACTTGTGTTTATACTTGGATAAGTATCAGGCACCATATAGAACCAACTTATGTTCATGTCACAATGATGTAAATTTGTACATATCTTGCCTAATGCCTACTTCGAAAAACTTAAACTGATATGGCTTTAAAGCTGAACATTGGAGGTTAAAATATATATGGAACAAACACAATGTGGGAATACGGAATCAAAATTCCAGGATGCTGAATTCATAAATACATTGATCCAGTATGATATATTTGGTCTCATTGAAACCCATGCTTCACTTAAAAGCGATTTAAGTATTCTTGGTTATCAGCCACATAACAGTATCAGAAGAAAACATAAAAAAGGAAACAAAACATTCTGGAGGTATATGTATGTACGTTAAAAATGACATTAGATCAGGTATAGAATTCTTGCCTATGAACACTCAGATATTGTCTGGATTAAGTTGAAAAAAGATTTTTTCTATATAACTCAATATATTTATTTATGCACTGTCTACATTTCTCCGCACAATTCAACATTCTTTACCGACGCTGATATTTTTTAACTGCTATTTAATGATATTTGTAAGTATAAAAATTGAGACGGAAAATATATTATTATGGGCGATTTTAATGCCTCTACCAACATGGAAAATGATTTTACGGTGCCAGATAAAGCAGATACCATTCACATTCCATTACCCGTTTGTGACTTCGAAGATGTGTCTCTGCAAAGACTCCATGCAGATAAAGGAAAAATTGATGAACGTGGTAAAAGTCTACTTTCCCTTTGTAGGCCTATTTCTTCGGGCACAAAAATTGTGAATGGTAGAAAGCTAGGTAATTTGGAAGGCAAATATACATGTTATGCAAAAAATGCAAACTACCCAACATGCATAGATTATGTAATATGTGAAGAGTTGCTGTTGAATGACATTCCATATAATGATATATGGTCCTGCATGACCTTACCCACTTCTCTGACCATTGTCCCATGTCCTTTCAATTGATTACAGCTAAAACCCATTATATATAAAACATGCATTTCATCGACGCACAACATAAGCCTATGAATGGAGGTCCCCTTTTAAATACAATACCTTCTAAATTTCAGTGGAATTCCGAAAGTGATCCTGTATTCAAAAATGTATTGAAAGTCTTATGCAAGAATGAGATCAATAATTTCTTTATGACTAAAGCTTTTAATGTGGAAATGTGCGAAGAGATTGATAAAATGACATATGATTTTAACAGTATTGTGTACAAAGCTGCCTCGTTGTCCCTAAAGATTATTAAAGAAGAAACAAGCAAAAACGGTGACATCCTAAATATATTAGTGCCGATGGTGCGCATTTATTTGAAGTAATGAAATATTTAGCTAAACAAGTGAATAAACTCCGAGAAATTATGAATTACGTCTAATATTCTACGACGAAAAAATTCAGAAAACTATCCAAATCTAATCAGAAACAATTTAAACGCAATATTATGCAAGAATTACTTCAAGTTAAAGAGAAAGATCCAAAACAGTTCTGGAGCCTTCTCAGTGTGCTAGATGAGGCTACGAAATCAAAAGCTAAATGTTCTGAAAAAATTGATCTTGAATGATGGTTCGGACATTTTTCAAGTATCATGTGAAACAGATTCGAACCTCACGAATCTTCCTTTTACCATATTGTTAAATCGAAGATCAGGAGGCAAGAACACCAAGGATTTACGGAATTAGATGATGTCATTGATATTAGTGAAATTAATTCAGAATTGGGACAATTAAAAAACGGAAAATCTCCCGGTAAAGACATGATTATTAGCGAAATGTTGAAAAGTATTAAATACATTTTGGTACCACTTTTACATAAGTTATTAAATTTTATATTCTCTTCAGGCTTCTTCCTGCGTATATGAAAAACAAGTTTACTTACATTATTACCTGTAGTTGGGTCTGTTGTAGACCCTAACAGATATATTGTGGCATTTCACTTGGAAGTTGTCTTTCCAAAATGTTCTGTAGTATTCTAAATTCTCGGTTACTAAAGTACTTGGAAGTGAGACAAATTACAAACGAAAATAAAATTGGATTTACTAAGAGTTCACGCACAGGCGACCATATCACTTTAAAAACCCTTATTGATAAATATACGAAAGTAATGAAAACTAGAAAATAACTTTATGCATGTTTTGTTGATTTCAAACAAGCATTTGATACAGTATGTATTCAGAAGCTTCAGTACAAATGAAATTTAAGAATGGTCTTTCAAACAATATAACGTTTAAAACTGGTGTGCGACAGGGGTGTGTACTGAGCCCTGTCCTCTTTAATATTTTCATTAATGATCTCCCCAACATATTTCATGAAGTATGCAACCCTGTACAAATACATAACAAGAAACTGTATTGTTTACTGTATGCGGATGATCTCATTTTACTCTCTGAAACTCAAGAAGGATTACAAAATTGTCAGACTAAATATTTATTGCACAGATTGGAATCTTCGAGTAAATTACAATAAATCCAAACTAATAATAATTTTCAATAAAGTTCGGCGAAAAATTAAACAAAATTTTACATTTGAAAACGAACGACTGGAAACTGTCAATAGTTGTTATTTAAGTATCGAAATCAGTGCTTCTGGCTCATTTTGCCCCGCTTTAAAGAATTTAAGTGCTAAAGCTACAGAAAAATTAAAAAGAATTCTTTGTAACACTAATCTGGGCATCTCTGTGGTTTTATCATTGTTTGAAAGACTCATTACACCAATTTTACTTTATGCATGTGAAGTCTGGCGACCATTCATGATTCCACCAGAAAAAATGTTTTGCATCTTCTGATGTAAACAACCATACCAATAATAGTTTTGAAAAAAATATATCTCAGTTATTTGAAATTTGGCCTCGATGTGAACAAAAAAGCATGTAATTTTGTAGTTTTAAGCGAACTCGGCCAATATGCTCTCTCACTGAAAGTTTTCACGCTAATGTCAGAATACTGGTTTCGAATAGTAAAGCTAAATCCTGACTCAATGTTACATGGTTGCTTCCTCTGTAATGTACATGATATGAATTCTGGGAAACTTCAGTGGTTGAAAACTCTACAAAACGTTTTTCATGTGACTCACTTTGACAATATGTGGAATAATGTTGGTGACAATAAGGACGATTTTCCGACTAGACGTTTCAAAAAAGGATACAAAAATATTTCGAAATCAATGGAACGAAGGTCGAAATTAGGGAGGGTATGTAAAATTCGGACCAGAACAATACTTATATTGAGTGAATGATTCTGAAATTAGAAAAGGTATTACTCGTTTTGGGATCAGCGCCCATAGTTTTAAAATCGAAACTGGGCAGCACAAAAGACCAACAAAAACCCATTTGGAGAAAAGATAATGGGAAACGTGGACAAATTGAAAGTGAAGAACATATGTGAATATCTTGTAAAACATTCTCAACGCAACTTGATAACCTTTTTCCACAACTTACTAAAATATTTCCCTTGTTTTCTTCCTTTTCGGACTCATTTATCATGAAACTGAACGATAATGATTTGATACATTACATTGCGAAATGTTTTGGTTTTATTATCGCCACTACAGGGCAGTTTTTTTTTTTTTTAGCTGAGTTTGTATGAGCATTAACGCACATAGGTGCTTAATGCTCGTATATGTAGGGCACCTTTGTACTTTATTTGTGTGTATGTGTGTGTTTGACAAAATGTCACATTGTATTGTTTGTGATACAGTCAATAAAGTTTATTTCATTATTATTCCATTTCACACACACACACACACACACACACACACACACACACACACACACACACACACGCAAAGAGGCAGAGGTTTATGCCAGGTGAAGACTGACGAAACATTAGTCCGGTAGCTCTCGGAGAAACAAATGGACTTTTCTGCAAATTTACAAGCTGCCACAGTGTAGCCTATATTTGGAATGAAAACTTGTTTGATAGTCAAAGAAAACTGATGTTGATCGACTGAAGCTCTTCCCCGATGGCAACAGGGCCGCTGGCTGAACACTGCAGTGATCACTAAATGTGAATGCAATGGTAAGCGCACGTACACGTATATGGAAGTTGTACTGTTCAATTATTCACAAAACCCCGAGTTTGCTAACAAAACCATAGGTTTTATCACAAAACCTTGGGTTTTGCTTAGTTATTGAATTTTGATATCATTTTGGACAAAACCCTTGGTTTTGCTACAAAACTCTGGGTTTTGTGTACAAAACCGTGGGTTTCATGAACAAAACCCAGGGTTTAGGTACGAAACCTTGGGTTTTGTAGAAAAACCTCTGGGTTTGAGCACAAAACCAACAGTTTAATAGCAAAACTCGGAGTTTTGATCACAAAGCCCTCGGTTTTGTTAGTTTTTGAACAAAACCCACGGCTTTGTTCGTAAATCCCTAGGTTTAGCCAGAAAACCGTGGGTTTCGTATATGGCAAGCCAAAGCTGCAAATATTCACAAATAGAGATATCTGTATTAGAAATACAGATATCTGCATTAGAAATACAGATATGTGTATTAAAATACAGATATCTGTATAAAACGACGAAATACAGATATCTGTATTTCTAATTGAGATATCTGTATTAGAAATACAGATATCTGTATTTCAACAACTGAAGCTAGTTAGCAATGAATGCTCCCTTGTGCGGAACTGCCACAGATCGATCAAGCTCAAGGTCGGGAAGCTCGAATCCCAATGACTCGTCCAAGGCCACGCTTATCTTCCCGCGCAGTTACTAGTTTCCGGCCCCTTTATATATAATTTTGTGCGAGCCTGATTCAAACTACTTCATACAAATATTGGTGAAATACCACAAAATTGACATATAATTTCCAGGAAAAAAAGAAAGAAGGAAAGGAGATGGGATTGATCTTGTAGCTCCCAAATTACACAATGAGGATACATGCAGGGGATGCATACCGGGGATCCATCTTTAACTGTACTTTCACCACGTGGCAACAGAAATAGAGATATCTGCATTCTAATACATATATCTGAATTAGACTGGAAATACAGATATCTGAATTAGAAATACAGATATCTGTATTAGAAATACAGATATCTCTATTTCTAATTCAGATATCTGTATTAGAAATACAGATATCTCTATTTCTAATTCAGATATCTGTATTAGAAATATAGATATCTGTATTTAAGTGCAGATATCTGTATTTTAATGCAGATATCTGTATTTAGAAATACAGATATCTCTATTTATGAATATTTGCAGCTTTGGCTTGCCATATTCGTAACACTGTGAAATAACAGAACAAAGTCGTGGGTTTTGTGAGATTGCAAACTCTTGGTTTTGTGACATCACGAATCCCTGGGTTTTGAAAAGGTGCAATACCCACGGTTTTGTAACCAACCAATCATGACAGCTGTTACTTGGTAGGCCTTGCTAGGCTACTCAACTTAAAAATAGCGTCAAACTACAAGTGATTCAGTTTTGTGATCAATAACATCATTATTGGTTACCATGCGCATAGTCTATCTCTTTGCGACACTATGAGAATATAAGTTACATATTAGGTTAAGAACAAGAGGGTGTCCATCCAGTGTTCAAAATAATCCACACGCCGGCGCGAAGAGCCGCATGGACTATTGAATGCACAGCCTTGAGCTCTTTAATTTGCGTTAAACATTTGATCCGTTGCAAATAATTAATTTATTGCACGATTTATGACGGTGCCCTGGAAATTTTGATGATCTGAATAGCATTCTCGGCCCGATTTTTCAACCATTATTGGCTAAAATATTCAACAGTTGTTGGTTGCGGTCATCTTGGCTTCGACTGGTGTGATCCAGATGTGAAGGAGTAAACAAAGCCACGTTGTCCAACCACTATCGAATATGAGACAGAAACCAAACTGCATCACGCCACGCCAAACCGTGGGTTTTGTGACGTCACGAATCCCAGGGTTTTGCAAATTATTCAAAACCTTGGGATTTCTGACGTCAGAAAACGCTGGGTTCTGCAAATAATTGACCAACACAACTGCAAAACCCAGGGTTATCATGACAAAACTCAGGGTTTTGAAACCAAACTGTGAGTTTTGTGAAATGATTGGATAACAAAGCAAAACCCTGGGTCTGTTACAAAATCCAGAGTTTTGTGTACAAATCCCTTGGTGTTGCTACAAAACCTTGGGTTTTGCGAAAAAAAACCCAGGATTTGGTCTACAAAACCCTGGATTTTGTAATAAAACCCAGAGTTTTGTGCATATTATTGAAGAAATTAAAAAATGATGACATTTGTTTTGTCATCCTGGGTAGTTTGCAAAACCCAGGGTTTCGTGCAAAACCCTGGGATTTGCAAGCAAAACATAGGGGTTTTTTTATTTTTTTTTATTTTTTACAAAACTCATGGTTTTACAAACAATACCGTAGGTTTTATTTAAAAATTCTGGGTTTTGTAGGCAAAACCCACGGTTTGGGTACAAAACCTTGGGTTTTTTATTAAAAAACCATGGGTTTTGTACACAGAACCCAAGGTTTGGTGAATTATTGAACAGTACAACTTCCATACATGTACGCATCACGAAACTCCACATATAGCCAACAGACACAAGCTAGAATTTGCAGAACTTTAAATATCTCGATAAGTAGGCATATTTAAGCCCTGAAATTCGGTTGGTTTATGAATTATACATTTCGGGACGGTTTATGATAGGCTCCGCGGTCCGCACCCACATCAAAGGGTCAAAATAAAATATAGACGCATGGGCGAGATTTGTTGGTTTCTGATAACGTCGTCATAGGTTTCTGATGGTACGAAATTTTAAGCTGTTGCACTTGGCCCGCTAGAGTTCAAATTGTCACATTTTACCAATTCTGTGGTCAAAATCGATAAAGTTTTGCATTTCCGTGTGTTTTAGAATTTTGTGGACAAAACCGTGGTAGTTTTTGTGATTTCGTGTACGAAATCGAGCAACTTAACGTTTCTGTCGACAAAATTATATTATCTTTTAGATTTCCGTGAACAAAACTATTACACTCTTACAAATGTGTGCAAGATGTCGAGTAAGCTATTCAGTTTTTGAAATGTTCTTCCAATTTCGTGGACAAAATTGGATACTATATGGATTCCGTGACATGTTTTTCGATTTTGTGCACAACATTTGATCAAAAATGGATTGTGTGGGCAAAATTGGAAAGCTTTTAAGATTTTGCGGACGAAATTCAAAACTCTACCCAATTCTGTGGACGAAATTGGTAAATTTATACATTCTGTGGACAGAATTGATAAACTTACCGAAGTTGTGGACGAAATTGATACATTTAACAATTCTGTAGATCCAAATTTTCAATTTCGTGGACAAAATTGATAAAAGCTTACATTTTTGTGCACGAAATTGATAATAATGTACGATTTTCTCTACAGAATTGATAAAGTATTACAATTTCGTGCACAGAATTCAACAAGCTTATTGGATTTTGTGAAATGCTCGGAGTTTTGTGATATTTTCTTCCAGTTTTGTCCACCAAATCGAAAGAGTAGTTTAATTTCGTGGTGGGACTTCGATTTTGTTATTTGATCTTCCAATTTTGTGAATCCTGTGCTGATTCCCTCAACGAAAACGATAAGTATTACGATTTTGTGCACGAAATTGATGATGTGATACTTGGCACCCCATAACACGCACACATACACACACATAGGTAAATTTGGAAACCTGAAATACAAGGAAACATAGTCGTATTATTTTAAATCTACGTTTATGGTCCAAAAAAAAAAGAAAAAAATCTGACAAAATGTTGCTTATTTATGAAAAAAGTGCTACTGAATAGGTCTACGAGCACCTTTTTTAGTCCAAATTGAAATTATGCATGTATCTAAGCCATGACGACACCCTTATTTAGACTGTATCGTCCTGACTCAGATACAAGTTGCAAAACGTTCTGAAGTATAATGTAATGTTTTCATTAAATGTATCAATTGCGATAATGTGTTGACATTAGCGTTCTCGATTCCTTTTCTGTCGAAATAAAACAATGTTACAATCAATTAAATTCACATTACGGTTTTGATATTTGATGTGATAAGGATTTAGATTATCTGAGGCATGACTAAACTTAACTTGACGGCATAAGAAATCAAGGGATATTACTCTCGATGCTACGCAACAATTAGTATCCGCCCTTGACCGCGGGCTAGAAGTGCGCACGTCCGGTATAACGGATGTTCCACATTCTATTTTGCACCCTTATACATTAAAAAGTATCAAATATATTTCGAACATGTTGACAAAACACTAAGACTTTTAGTTTAAGAATAATTCAGAACAGTTTTGAATAATCCTGGTAAAGTGTTATGAAGAAAAAGTGAAAAAAAACCCAAACAATAAAGCATATTGACATTCAAAAAACAGTGCAGCAACACGTTTTGAACAAATCTAGGTCCAGTGGTCCCGAAAAATGTCCCTATGTAATTTTAGCCTAGTAGTTTTTGGAGGAAATTTCTGAATATTTTTCCGAAAATTTGAACAAACTCGCAGGAGACTTACTATGTACCAAGTTAGAAGTCAATTCATCCAACGGTTTTTTTTGAAGTAAAAATGAATTGTGCATCGACCAGGGATGGAGGCCGGAAGCAGACCCACTCTAACAACTCGGGTGACTGACAATTCAGCCGAGCTAAGATAATATAAGAATCAGCAAGCACAGCAAGTATAGGTTTGTTTGCATTTTATTTGCTTATTGCCCACCAAGGTCGGCTCTAGAATAAGTCGGTACATACAGGCGATTTATTTTCTTTTATAACCTGTTCATCGCCTATTAATGTTTAACAGTAAAACAGTGGTTACAAGTATTCATGATTAAATATATGACTGAAATAACGCATGTCATTTCTTGTTTTTTACTAGATTTACTAAATTTTTCCTGATTATAACTAGGGGCTTGAAGTTACACATTGATTACAGATAGCAGGGGCAAGGTGTAGTATATTTCATTTTTTCTTCGCTATATGTTTAAAACGTGTCATTTGTGTGTTTATTACAGTGTGCAACTGCCCACAAGAACTCCCTGGTTAACGAATACGAGATTATTCATATGTTACTAACTTCCCTGTGGAAGCAAATTCAACATGTGTTTGAATACTGCCATGCCAATTTCGGACAGACAAATTAAAGCTTGCAGCTTTGTATTTTTCACTGCTCACGAAGCATGCTTGGCACTCAAGCCTTTCACACTTCAATTATATCACAGAGAGAGAGAGAGAGAGAGAGAGAGAGAGAGAGAGAGAGAGAGAGAGAGAGAGAGAGAGAGAGAGAGAGAGAGAGAGAGAGAGAGAGAGAGAGAGAGGAGAGAGAGAGAGAGAGAGAGAGAGAGAGAGAGAGAGAGAGAGAGAGAGAGAGAGAGAGAGAGAGAGAGAGAGAGAGAGAATCTTACCAAAACTCTCCGAAAATATCAATCATCTTTATTCTTCGTGGCATAAATATCAAGGACACATGAAATATACTAGAGCACGTGAAATATTTATCGTTTTGACAGCATACAACTTTCACTAATTTCTTTCATCGTTTGCAACTGCTGACAAATTTATGGTTCAAATATCAAACTGCCAATAATGTCAAGGTAGATTTTTTTCTTTAACTTCTTCAATAAGGTACACGCTAATTGAGTTAAAAAAATTAACTTACAAGACATAGGGTTCAATCATTAATCTGTGATTGAATATGTCATTCTCATAAAGTAGAACTAATGGTCCGTATTGGTTGTCAATATTTCTCATTTGAATAAAGTAGAACATGTACTTAACTATATAATCAACCGTGGAATGGAATCTTGATTAAATATAAAAATGCATTCCATATTTTTAAAAATGGGGATTTGGGGCACTGGATATGTGCGTTTCCCATTTTTGCATGATGGGTGGCGTCGAAGGTTGCTGGTTCGAATTTGGAAATGCATGGAATCTCTCACAACAACAATACAGAAAATCTCGTTTGGGTCCATATGATTATTGACTCCTTGGGAAAACCAATTCCATTGTTCAAGTATTGCCACTCCTTTCCCTCAATCAGACGGATATACCTGGCAATCCTGCGTTTTGTGTATCCCCTGGCATTGGAGTCTCTATCTCGACCTTATGTGATGTCACTGGCTCAACAGTAGTTTCTTTTGCCTCTTTTTGAATGTAATATTGTAAATCACGTACGGTCACTGGCTGAACTGTTGTCTTTTCTGACAGCTCGTCTTTAATGTCTGTTAATGGCACTTGCTGATCTACGGCTTCTTTGGTCTCTTTTGGCACCTGATCGTCTATATCTTCTGGTTTCACTGGACGAACAAGTGGCTGGTATATATCTGCCTCATTATACATCCCAGGTGGTATGTACCGAGCTGGAGGGGGTACACTAAGGTGTTCTTCATCTCCAAAAGGTAGAGGACTGACTTGCCATGATCTTTGCAACCTATCTGGTAATTTTGAGGTCCTGCGTCGATCTTGGTTGTCCGGCCTTGGTGATTGTGCCAGATGTACTATTTCCGCCTCTACTTTCTTCTGAATTGACTGCAGAGAGAATATAAATATAGTTTATTGATGTGCCATTTTTAAATCATTAATTCAATAAACAAGATAGAATAGATTTGTATACTGTGAATAATCAGTTTAAGATCAATACATGTAGCTCCAACAGAATCAAATTTAACAAATATTACGGCATGTCATGAGAATCGCAGTCCTTGTTCGTCAAAAAAATCAGTCCGACTATTTTTAGAATGTTTTTCCACAATATATTATGAATATTTTTCACATTCCAGAAAACTGTCAACAAGGAACAACTGTCTTTGACTTCAATAGACCTACCTTTGATCTCTTGATTAGGATGAAAATAATGACCAGCAAGACGATAATGACAACGCCTGCCACCACCGCCACCGGGATTACAGTTTGCATAATAGACGCACTGGTCTTAAGGTCACAGAACTCTCCTTCGAAACTGTCTTTACACCTGAAATACATTTAATTTGTTAGAAATCTTTCTAGGAATTCATTAAATCATCACAGTTCTCGTGAATTAATGTTTTGGGGATTTTATATGTTGTGCAGTATTAAAATGAAGGTACTAGTACAGCTTGAAATATTATACACAAGAATTGATCACAGGCCTCACCAAATGGCGCTTGCCAAACAAAGCTGGCTACAGGCATTCATGTCAGAGTTCATTTGATATTTTTATTGAAGATATTTTCAACTGCATCAATGTACACAATCCACGAAAGACATGATGTGCACAGCAACGATTACTCTAAAATCACCGGCGAGTTTCCACGGAGATATTTACCATCTTTGAGTCCTAGAGGCTTCAAAATTTACTTTTTGAGTCGGACTGTGCAAACAAAGAGCACCTGCAACTCCTTAACGAAATGAAGTTGCAACCAGAACCAACTCTTGTTTGATCCAAAATGCTAAAATGAAAGGACTCATAGCATTGGATAGGATTTTTTTTTCATCATAGCTGTAAAATTATCTGAAACTGTCTGTGTGTTGATGGTGCATCAGTCCTAATTACTTTTCATTTCCTAAAACGAGTTTATATAAATCTCAATGGATTTGTTCTTACTGGCAAAGTTTACTTTACAGGTAGAAGGAATTGGACAAATTACCTGCATGTGGCTTTGCTTCCAATATTCAGACAGGTGCCTCCAGGCCCACAGGTGCCAAGGAAATCATATAGGGAACATGGTCCAGTTACATTAACTGCTTCTGCTATATGGAAACCAAATATAGATGAAAGTTGGCTTTGGAGGAGAAGGGTCCCTTCTGAATTTTTTTCTGTCATATTTTCATCAAAGCTTTCCTGTTATACTTGGCACTTGGATGTATGTACAAGTGACCCAAAACATAACGTTTATCTTTTCAAGGAGATGTGAAACGTAAAATATATTTTCAAAAAATCGTTTGAAGTATGTCAACTTAATATTGTTCTGCTTTATAATATTTAGCAATACAGTATAATTTCATAAGGCTGTAACAATTGGTAATTCTGATTTATAAAATTGTACTTCTAAAAGACACAGAGCTTTATCTGCGTATGTATACGGTTCCGTAAAGGTTATGATAGTGCAGCTTTATGTTTTTAAATATTATCGGCAATCCCACCTTTTTGACCATTCTTTCTTTGCATATAAATGACTGGGATTCCGGCTATACTATACGTCGTGTTTCCTACAGTAAGTACACCACGGGCCGTCTGTTGCTGCAGCGTGGAGACTACCTCTGAAACCTGGGCTGTGGCCAGGTTCTGACTGAAATGTACCACGAACTGCACAGCCACGCTTGACCTCCTACAACACAATATTTGTAACTTTGTTTTCAGAGGTCAAGTTACCGGTCTTTTTATACTGGCTTCATACTATTGAATGGCCTAAGCGTCTTCACTAAGGATATGTATACTCCTCAAAGATGAACCACCTCCACAATGATAGAAGTACATAGTATCAACTATAACTTTCAAACGTGTCGTGCAGTAAGAAAGAAAAGAAACCAAATTTTGTGAACCAGGGCTTAAAATATTACGACATAATTTAATGTGTTTAGAGATGACTTCAAATACACTGTGACTCAATAATAGATTGCGAGTCACTCAGATGTACCCAGGACATTTATCTATTTGAAGTCAAATTTTTGCACCTGTTGGTTGCCTCAACAACTTTATCCAAAATGTATAATAAAATAAGTGAAAGCATTCAAATTAACAAAATTGCAGGTGTAGGTTTTTAGATATCATCAAAAGGGAACCTGTAGAAAAGCGGATCTGACAGGTATCTCAGTTATATTTTACACACATATGTATGTTTATTTTTAAATAAAATAACCATGCAAAACTACCATACTTACCAAAGCTTCAAAACAGCCACACTGGAAAATCCCTTCAGGCGTCCAAATATAAGAGTCAGCTTAAAAAAACACCACTTTTCTGTTATACAGCATCACAAAGGGCGTTGAGTTGAATTTGAAATCGGCTTTTTTGAAAGTATAAAAGACCCAATTTTGGTTAGCGGATTATAGCCTACATCATATCAGGATATAGGCATTCAAAAGAGTAAAGAAATACTCATTTCGAGTCTTTATAGAATTTGTTCATGAAGCTACTTGTGGTGATATGTATATAAGTTGCCCAATATTTGGTTTACCATCACAGTGAATGGAAAGTCGATTTTGAGATACACAACACTGATTTATCAAGCGACAAATGGTACTTTCTTGTGTGGCTTTGATTCAACTGTTGGAACTTTGTGCGGCGGATTATTGTTTTCAGATGAGTGATAAGGTACTTACTGCTAACTTGAACTCAGTGTAGAATACAACTGTTCTCAGATCGGCTGGGGTGTCGAAGTGTGCTTCATATATACGCACGATGGCAATTTTCATCACTACCCTACTGCCTCCTTGATGAACAAAGTAACAGTATCAATTCTATGTTGGATAACATAAAATCATCTTCGCCAGACAGCAGTATGATTTACACGTGACTTGAACACAAGAGGCAAACTAACAATAAACTAGCCCGAATTCATTTTGCAAATAAGTTACTGACATTTAATACATAAGATGGTGTTGGTTATGATGTGCATCCACGGTAGTGTGCGTGTGTAACCTTTCCAATGTAATGGCCTGAAGCCAAGTCTGGTCCTTAGTCTCAAAGGAAACTGTTGTATTCATTATCTAAAATTTTTAACACTGACGTTATAATATTCAAAACTTGAAATGTTACCGCTTAGTATAATTATAAATGCTAAAATGTTTTACATTTATTTGAGACTCAATGGTTACTAACATATGTATAGAATTTAGAATGGCTCCATCTGTTATAGGCTTGGAGATTTAAAATTTGAAACGCCCATGATTGGAGATTTAAAATTTGAAACGCCCATGATTTGCATAATTCACAATGATGCGACCCTTGTTCAACATTTATTTTATGCACACAGTGATAAATAACATGCACAGAATGACATGCATATCCAGTATTGTCTTGAAGTTTTAAAGGTCCAAGTTCCCAATACTAGCATAATTTAAAATGTTACAATTTTTGTTCAATAAATATTTGATGTGCAATAGTCAATTCTTTATAGTTTTGACATTATATGAGATTTCGAATTTTAAATGATGCCACTTTTATTTAATATTCAGATGTGCACAATGGTGAGTAAAATACACAAAAAAGTTTTAATTGCATTACTGTAACAGATTTGGCATCACTTTTCTCGATTTGGAAGATATCAAAAATTTAAAGAATTGGAATGAACATTACTTACTTTATTTTGAACACTCACCATTTCTTTTGCTGTTAGGAACAAATGGGTAAATAAGGAAAGAGTGAAAAAGAATATTTTGCACACCGATGCAAACTATGTGTAAAACTAAGGAAGAAAGCCACTAGTGTGGTGCAAGTGTATCCACTTATCTGCAATTTGAAATCTAACATAAGGGAAGGTGGGCTGAGAAAAATAATTCTAAGTAACCTTAAAGACGTCATGATCAGTGTAACCATCAGATAACACCCAACACACTACTTTGGTACTGTACACACTGTTCATTTCTCAGCTGTTTCTGGGTTGCAAAAGCCTATTGCGTGCATTATCTACCAAAATTCTTTCTTGCGTTGCTTGACTTGGACTCATACGCAGAAAAAAATCTTACCTGTGACGACACTGGGCAGTGAAGGGGGTTGTGGTGGTGTCTCAGAAATACCATTATATGGGTACTGGGAATGAGGTGTTACTGACCCAGTAGTAGACTCGGACCTTTTGCCTTGTGTGGGCACCACTGTACTGGCAATAGCTGACGGTGCAGCTGTTATAAGAAAACGTATAGTTTGTACTTTTGAAAACTTATTTCCTCTCCTAGTACAACAACGTTTGGAGTTTTTACACACATACACCCACCCATATATCTGTAAATACACCACACACACATGCATATACATGTACACATGTATATGAACGGTTCTTTTGTTATGCTATATAATTATAATTTGCACTAAACGTTTTCGTCAGAGCTGATTATTTTCTTAAACTGTCCATCCTCATACCTTCTCTATCTTCAGTTATGTTATTCCATGAAGAAGTGAACAAATTCTGAGGTCTATGCAGTTTTATTCAGAAGCTACTTTTGCTTCTTGTCAGGTGATTATGGTTACCATAAACATGTAACTGTTCAAATTAATAACACATATCTGCAAAGTATACTGTGATAGAAAAAGGCACAATGTTGAAATGGTATGATTATAACCATTATATATCTCCACTTACGAACACACATGCCACCAGGGGCACTCTGATAACCCACTTTACACATGCAGATGTAGAAGCCTGGGTTGTCAATGCAGTCCATAGTGGGCCCACAGTCTGTGTCATTGCACTCGTTGATGTCCTCCTCACATGTCTTTCCTGCCCAGCCTTGGTTGCAAATACAGCCAGTGCGTCTGTCACATGACTGTGCATGCGCTTCACAATCACATGCATTGGCACACCCCTCACCCCAGGTGCCCTCTCCACATTCTGAAAGTCATTGGAATACAATCTTATCTTTCAATTTGAATTACAGCCATGTACCTATTACTGAATTGTGAGATGTTAAGCCAAACCAGACGTGTTGTTGTTATGTGTTGTGCACAAAATAATGTTACTATTGTACCCAATGTCCTTTTATGTTTAAAGAAGCACCATGCAAACCAAATTTTCAATCATCAAGGTATCCTCACTTGTGTACACATTTTTGCGTAGGCCACAATGAGACGACGTTCACTTTTTCAAACATCTTGATCTGTTTTGTAAGTTTTCGTCGCCTTTTCCGTGGTACAGTGCACACTGCAGAAGAGCAGCAAGCTGAAGGTACCTGTGTAGCCATATTTACAATAGAGAAATGATCTTGCGCACAACAACAAATTCTCATGCAAACCTTTACAGAACATTCACATTTAAAGATTGGTTGCATCTCAAAATTTGAAGTGCATGCCGCATCAATTCCAAATAGGTGCAGATTCCAATATGGCACGTATACACACACACACACACACACACACACACACCACTATATATATATATATATATATATATATATATATATACACATACATACATACATACATACATACATACATACATACATACATAACTTACCGTCACAGGTTCTACCATCCTGGTTGAGTTTGTAGCCTGCGTCACATGAACAGTATAGCCACCCTCTGTGTTAAAAACAACTGTTCTTTTGTTCACACCGGTTCTGGTCGGAGTTCTGGCACTCGTTTTTATCTGAACAGTGCATTATCAATGAACATTCATAGTCTGAAAATTTGAATACTATCTTGGACGAAAAAGGTTGTAGCTTATTCTGTATGATACTGCTGCAGACCATATGGTCTAGTTACAATGCTGTAAGAAAACAAGCGATGGGCTCTCC